>CM044557.2:4722585-5087585 GCA_024416835.2 Perccottus glenii
TACTTTATTAAAGTGCAATATTAAATATGCAAGAGAAAATAAGACTCTAGGTCTCTTAAAAAGTAAAACTATGTTTCCTTTTTTAAAGAAAATTTTAATTATTTTTTTAAATGCGTAGAATGCAATGCATACATCAAAAATAAACATTTAGTTATTACCCATTGTTTCTCTGTCTGTACTTGTACTGTGAACAATAAAAATAAAGTGCATTTTAGTGCCATTCATTTGGGGTTTTAAATAAAGCATTTTCTGAGATGCAAAAACAAATAAAATTAATTACTCTCAAATTACTTTTTAAAGTATCAAAACTAAGGCATACATTAAATTAATAATAATAATAATAATACAAAAACACTGCCTTTTAAGTCATGCAACTTAACTTTCACAACTAAAAGTTAAACGTTCTGAACATAAGTCTTCTTCTTGGAATGCTCTCTGAAAACTCAGCTGCTCAGTGGAACATGAAGTAGCTGTCCGCACATCTGTCCATACAAAGCTGTGATGATTTACTGAAAAAGAGGTGAAAAAATAATAATTATTGATATTTATTACTAAGTAAGCTATAATATCATTATTATAAAGCAAGTTCATGGCTGTGCATTTAAAAATCCTATTTGTGGCAATCAAACTAAATACTTGTGAATACTAGAATAATTTGTATTATGGCTGCTCGATATTGAAGAAAAATGTGATATGCGATAACAAGATGCAATGTTCGATATACAATCATGGGATAATGTTTTGAGTGTGTAAAATAAATTTAAATGTATATTTAAAAACTGTAAATGATATAACATGCATGTTTTCACATTATAAATAATCTAGTATACTTCATTGTAAAAGCCAATCACAACTTGTTTTTGCAGTAAATGAAGTCCTTTGGTAGCCGTGGTATAAACTGCTGTTAAATAATCTGTTGGTGTCAGCCCTCTGCAAACGCGTGCGGTTTATTTTAACATAATTGTACTGCCCAACGTGGGTAGTCCATGACATAGTTAACATACTTGATTTAACAGCCTTCATCTTGACTAGCAATCACATTTATTTAATGCTGCATTGAATTTACCTTGTCCTGGGTGACGGTGCTCCGGTCTGAGTAGAGTGGAGGTTTTCTGTTGCAGCTGCAGCATGGCCTTCGTGCTGTTGTGGTATGCTATGCTAGCTCGAGCTTGCAATGGACACATACGCCACAATGTTCTCTTTACGTTTTAATATGAAACCCAAACCTTGGACAGTTTGAGTCGTTTTCTCCTGTTTGTTTCTTTGCTCATCGCTATTGTTATCAATCCCTTCCATTTTGCAGCTCGCGCGTGCAGCGCACCCTCAAATCAAAACACTGCTAGTCTGCTAACTCCTTCCGTCTACTTCCATCTCTTTCCGCTTTGTGGGTGACGTAAACGCGCTGTGTCACATAAAAAAAATCATTGCGAAACAAACTGACGGGAGCTTAAAAATAAATTAAAAGAAGCTTCGAGGCAGAGGAATTTGCCTCAAATACTTTTTGTAATCGAGTTACTCGAGGAATCGTTTCAGCCCTACATGCGATACAGTCCAAAGGACATACAACAACACTGCAGCCACCTAGGAGACACTTGGTTGGTTTAACACATTTTACACAAATTAATGACAGAACAATTGAAAAAACTGTCTCCAGCCTGAGTTCATCCACCTGCTGCCTCGATGTTTTACCCACTAGATTTCTAAAATCAGTACTAAGTAGGGTTGTGCCGATGGCCGATATCATCGTCCATTGGCGATGGCTGACCAACATCACGATGGAGAAACACCATCGTGATGCCCGCCCGCCCGCTGCAGTATGTGAGCGGAGCGGCGGCAATTTCCCCTCCGCTCTATGCATTCAAGAATCACTCCGCTCCAGCTCCAGCTCCGGGTTTACCATCTCCCGCTCCCTGCTCCACTCCTCGCTCACTGATATCAGAAACACCGCTCCATCTTCGCTCCAGTCTAGTGATCCATCTGTATCAAGCTGGTTGTTTACTGTGCGAGTTCTGAACACTGCACTATGCTTATTTAAATCTTTTCGTTTGTACAAAACGAAAGAAAGGCTTTTTACAAAACAAAACTTAATATTAAACTAAATATAACCACCAAAATCATTTCTGACCCACTCGCATCTTTGCACTTATGGTCTATCATAATCAGGTGAAATTTATTTTAAATGAAAATATTTAAACATAAATATGAAAGAAAAAAAACATTGTTTAATGGCTACAACAAGTATAGTAAGCTAGAGATTTATGTCATGTCTGAGCTGGATTTGAACAAACATCATTTTACAGGTGGGTTCATGAGCGCGCGCTGTGGATTATTGAGCTAAGTCACACCGGCTTCGCTTCGCTCATTAGTCATTACAGGCTCGTTCTCCTCAGAACGCCCACGTATTAAAAAATGGTCGGGTTTAAATCGGGCTCGGGCTCATAATTAAAGTTAAGGTGTAGGGCAGGGCCGGTCTCTCGGTGCACAGGCTCGGGTAGGGTCGGGCTTGATTTTTTTTGAGCCGATCTAAGCTCTAGTTTTGGCTAAAATGTAGTTATTATTTGCCGGCCGTTGGCACGAATTGTACTCGTGATGGAGCGGCAGTGGAGCGCTCTCAGAGCGAGTGAAAACCACAACACTCCGACTTTTAAAAAAATCTGCTCCCCACTCCTTGGACTTGAATGCTGCGTTTGATACAGTGGACCATGGAATCCTGTCACAAAGATTAGAGGAATGGATAGGTATCACTGGAACTGCC
The DNA here is from genome assembly GCA_024416835.2 of Perccottus glenii. NCBI lineage: Eukaryota > Metazoa > Chordata > Actinopteri > Gobiiformes > Odontobutidae > Perccottus > Perccottus glenii. The sequence goes on from CM044557.2 coordinate 4,725,341, forward strand.
CTTAAATGGTTTCAGTCCTATCTTGAAGACAGGAAGTACTTTGTTTCGGTTGGCAACTGTGTATCAGACAAAATGGGCCTGACATGTGGGGTTCCACAGGGTCCATCTTGGGACCTCTATTATTCAATCTTTACATGCTCTTTTTAGGCCAGTTAATACGCAGCTGTGACATATCCTACCATAATTATGCAGATGACACTCAGATTTACACTCACAGCAGGTGAAAATGGACCAATCCATTCACTGTGTCACTACATCGAACAGATTCCTGGGATGTCTGGCATGAATCGCTGTCTTGAGATCATGCCACAGCATCTCAATGGGGTTCATGTCAGACGGACTTTGACTTGGCCACTCCAGAACGTGTATTTTGTTCTTCTGAAACCATTCTGAAGTTGATTTACTTCTGTGTTTTGGATCATTGTCCTGTTGCAGCATTCATCCTCTTTTTAATTCCAATTTTTAATTTCAATGGACTGTAAACCGAGTGTGTACACGTACACGTACACACACACGCACCTACGCGCACGTACACACACACACTTTGTTTTCTTCTTCTGTGTGATATTTGGTCAAAAAGGACAGAAATTGTTGCGGCGTTACTTGCACAACTGTGCATGCATAGTTTTTCTAGAGTTGATGAGGCAAAAGTTAAGGCATGTAAACAAAGGTTAGATTCAAGATTTTTATTCGTCACATGCAAAATTATATACAGCATATATAACCAGCAGTGAAATGTGAGTCAGGTCCGCTCCATGGACAGTGCAATTATTAAGGAAAACACACAGATGAAAATATGCATGAATATAGCTATGTAGGAATGAAATAAAAGTAAGGTTATGTGTAAATGTGGGCTTGAATATTTATCACAAGTGAAAATTTTTTAGAACAAATTCTCAAATTGTATTTTAAAAATCCTTAGAGTGCAGTCTACATTTTGCAACATTCCTACCTTCATATGAAATAGCTTCACGTCTCTGTGCCTAAAATAAATGTACAATTGATGCCATATAATTGGCTACGACTAGTCTTTTGTGACTAGAGATTTACTGATAAATATTCCAACTACCCAACTTAGGGCCCCCAGATGAACAGGATGCCATAAGTACAATGCATCACACTTTGCTGCCCTCTCTTCACTGAGACGGGCCGCTGGGAGCGCGCAAAGACATGCCGAGTAAACAGAGCTGCGCACTCACGTACGGGCTAGTGTAGGATGGTGTATCGATACTTAAAAAAGGTATTGCGCTACCATGGTGCTTAAATGGATACATCACATTTTTTATTTTTATTTTTTTTAAAAAGGTATCAACTGTTTTATGGCCCTAACAGCAGCAGCTTTTTACAAAACCCATTCAAATCCAACAAAAACCTGTTCAAATTTATCTAAAACCTGTTCAAATCCAACTAAAACCCATTCAAATCCAACTAAAACCTGCACTTGTGAAAAAAAAAAAAAATCAAATGTCGGCCTTTGGAAATTTTCCTTTTATCAGATGCTGCCCGCTTTTCAAGAAGTTTGGACACCCCTGGTCTAAATGTTTAAACATCCTTAAACAAATCAAAAACAGCAAACAACTGCTATTCCATATTACTTCACAAGCAGTCTTGCCTCACTAAAGCAGAGAAATGCGTGAGCACGTTGGAAGCTGGAGTTTACCACGAGCTGTGTCCTTCCTGTTCAAGTCTCTGTTGAGGACACGTTTGTGTCAAAAACCCAATTAGACCAATTGGGTTTAGATTATTAATTATTTAGCAGCTAAGGAGCGCACATTCGAGCCGAGCCCACCACCGGAGAGTTACAAATCAAGACTGCATTTGGATCTGGCAGAACCACAGCTCACCCTCAGGAGAGCGGGGATTACAGCCAAACTAAACTTTACAGGAAATACCGGACGTCTGTTCAGAAAAAGCCAAAAATGTAAATAGAGTTTAACGCATAGGTGGATGAAAGAAAACACACTTCTCTTAACGAGGTAAGGAAACACAGGAGGCTTTGTTGGTTTAATTATAGAGTTGACATAGGGCTGGGCGATATGACCTAAAAATAAAATCTCCGATTTTATTTTTTTTTATTCGATTTACGATTTTTTTTCCGATTTCCCCCCCTACTTATTAAGAAAAGCAATAAGTTCAAACGGCAGACAACTTAAAGCAAATTTTGCTTTTATTTAAAAGCAAGACAAATGTAACCCCCATTTCTGGGATGAATAATAAATAAATGAACACCCTCTTGGTACTTGCGGCTGGGTAGCTCATATCTGGGGTCTAAGGTTTTAATCAAATTAAACCCAGTCTTCTCCACTGTATATATGGGTACCATGTCTTTGGCTATGTGCAAAGTGACCGCTTCAGTGATTGTTCTCCACCGTGCCCCTTTCCTGTCATATGCGGTGCCGTGTGAAAAGGATTCGGCTACAGTTAGCTGTTTTTTAGCTAAGGTTTGTTGGTCACTGCGTGTTTGTCCGTCTCGGAGAGACTGGCATTTTTCATATTCGGCTGGATGTCTCTGTTTCATGTGTTGGAATAGGTTTGTGGTGCTGCTGCCTTTGACTGCGATGGGCTTTAGGCAAATGTTGCAGCGTGGGGTCTCTTTATCCACGTCTGTCGCAGTAAACCCATACCAGTTCCAAACAACAGATGATTTTATTCCTTTCTTGGGAACAAACTTCCCACTTTCACCGGTAGCCATGTTGTCGCTTTCTGTTGCTGTTTTGTGTGTGCTATGATGTTGTTGTTGTCGCGTGCCGTACTGCTCTGCTATGTGAAACTAACGCTACGGAAGCTCCGGGGAGCCAAAAATGTGCCGTTACACAAAAACTCGATTTACTTATTTTTTAAATCTCCCGCCACAAAAAAATCGAATTAATTCATTCAATCGATTTTTCGCCCAGGCCTAAGTTGACAGTGTACAGATAATAAATAATAATTTATCTCAGGTATGCTGTGTGTCCCAAGACCCTGGCAGTGACACAAGCTTCTTTAGGGTTAGGGGTTTAGGTGAGCTTTGAAAATGAAATGTTGTAATACTACTGTAGTTTAAGGAATCATTACAAACAAATCATGATATAAATATTAAATTATCCCTGGTCCTTCTGTTGATATTGTAGCTCCACAGTTCAGCTTAATAAGCAAAGAAAATAAGATTTAAAATTATTTTGAATGCATTTAGTCTCTGCAGGGAGATATTGTAGACTATATGAATTATTACTTTTACCTCTCCCTGCTCCAAATTCCCCCAAAACAGGTCATGTGACCTTTGACCACCAAGCCAAAGCACTTGGCCCAGAGGAAACACTGCAGAATAAATTAGTTTTAAAAACACAATAATATTGTTTAATGCAATTAATTCTGGTGCAATATATCACTACTAAAAAGTAGTCAATGTACTATGTGCCCTACTTTAAGCTCACAATAAGTATTTTATAAATAAATTCACAGAGTGGTAAACTAAAGCAAAAATTAGGATACACAAGTTGAGAATAAATAAACAAGTGAACAAGCAAACTGTGACCGTTACTGCATTTAGAGTGTTTTACTGTCACAAAGTTTCATCAAAGACCAACAGACATAAGCCTGTTTTCAATATACTAAAGGACTTGTTTTAAACAAAGAAATGCTCCAAACTAAAATTATTTCTCAAGAAAATGAAAAATTTCTAACACACAATATGTTAAAACCAATGATTTCATTTTCTAACGCCCAAGGGTCGCGGGGGACTGGAGCCTATCCCAGCAACTTTGGGCCAGTTAGTCGCAGGGCTAACATTTAGAGACAGACAGTTCATTCACTAGTGACACTTTAGAGTTGCCAATTAACCTATACATGCATGTGTTTGGACAGTGGGAGGAAGCCGGAGTACCTGCACATGCAGACTCCTCACAGAAAGACTAGAGTCGGTCGAGAATGTTTTGGGTCGGCCGGGTTTTGAACTTACGACCTTCTTGCTGTGAGGCAGGAGTGCTAACCACTCTGCCACATGCACCCCAAAAATTATTGCATATCTGTATATTCATGGTTTACTTCCTGTTTATTAAGATTTAATTTAATTAAGTTTCAAAACATTAACCATAGAGACAAACAATTGGAGCAGCACAGAAAGCAGAGGCAACCAAACCCAAAGCTCAAAAGTGTCATCTTACCCGGCAGCCTGTTCATGTTTACACCCTGAGCTGACAGGCCGATGCCCATGTACCTGCAACAAACAACAGTCAGTCACTAAAGAGCACAAATATTTACAGGTCTACAGTTAAGCAACACGGCGATAACATGATTTGCCAGATTATCCGTCCGACAGAACCATTCATCCTCCTGTAGAAAGCGATTGCAAAGAGCAGGTACTTTAAATTAATACCTGGTTAGGGATTTGATATTGTGTTACAAAATGCAGTGTTGCTGATATGGCAGTTTGGAAATACCGCTGTATTGTGCTTCGGACTGCAACATCTAACTGACTGAAATAGATTACAATAATCTACAGATTCTGCAACTATTTTAATCATTGATTAATAATCTGCGCCGGTAGGGCATGTATAATTCATGGTACTACCCATTATACTGATGTACTGTTACACTATCTTGTAAAAGGGGGCAGTAGCTCAGTGGGATGGCGCTGCCCTGCTGGCGACATGGAGGAGGGCTCCTGTATCACCAGTTGGTTTGGTAATCTGAGTGTCAAACTTAAATCACAGATTCTCAACCTGGTCAGAGTAGCGGGCAGGATTATGGGTCACCCCCCCCTTAACCCTCAGGAACTGTTCAACAAGGCTGTCCTTACTCAGGCAAAAAACATTCTAAATGACAGTTCCCATGTTTTGTGCAGCGAATACTCGCAGATGCCCTCAGGGAGAAGATACAGGGTCTCCTTATGTAAATACAACCGGTTCAAACATTCTTTTGTCCCAGTGTCAGTTAAGCTCATTAATGAGCAAATGTAGGGAGGTTTTTTTTTTTTTTTTTTTAATTCGTACCAATATTTTTAATATGTATAGCATTTGTAGTGTGTGTTGAATGTGTATCAGTACTGTATTGTGCACCGAACTTTAACATGCACCAGCACTTTACTGTGCATTGCACTTTAAATGGGTAATTGTAATTGCAATGTACTTCAAGTATTGAAGCTTGATCCTCTTGCACTTTGGTCCCCATCTGGTTGCCAGTTATGTACCCTCTCCTTTGTTGGATGTTTTATGTTGTCTATATGTTTTATGTCTGCCTATGCAGCAGTACCCTGTCTCTAAACCAAATTTCTCCCAAGGGAGACGAATAAATGAACTTGAACTTGAACTTGGGTAGAGCGGTCGTCTTTCAACCGGAAGGTAGGCGGTTCGATTCCCGCTCTCCCCACAGTTCATACTGTCGTTGTGTCCTTGGGCAAGACACTTAACCCACCTTGCCTCCAGTGACTGTAACACTGGTAATGTAATGCAAGTCGCTTTGGATAAAAGCGTCTGCTAAATGAATAAATGTAAATGTAGTAATGATCAACCCGGACAGCACAAGCAGCAGTGGCCAGCCAATGATGTCATGGTTAAAGCCACCTTCCGTTACTTTTAGTTTGTGGATCTCATCTTTTGAAAGGTGTTAAATGTTTTTTGGTCTTTTAACATTGCTCGTGTTCTCAGTGTTTAAGTAATATATGTTGAAGAAAGTCTTAATGTAATTTATGTAATAAAATGGATCCAAGTGACTGGTGAGCTTTTATTTCAGCCAATTACAAATTAAACCGGCCAAAGGCCGTTATACGCCTCATTCAGATTTAAATCTAAATAAATAAATACAATTGCAGCCATATGCATTTTAGAAATTGCATGTGATCAAATTGCAACCGTTTTGTGATTGCAATTAATTGCACAGCCCTAATATGTAAAGAATTGATGAACACAGTCAAACCTAATTTATTACTACAATATAATTTAGATTATAGTTGCAATTGTTATCCCAAAATCATATGTAGGTAGACTTAGTGTTTCAACCTATGTAATTTACTGTAGTAAAAGCAAGTGTCTTTGGGGTTATCCCTAGTTTTATAAGTAGCTTGGAAATGTTTTTACGCCAGATGCCTTTTCTGACACAACCTATTACTCCAGGCTAGAGACTGGCACATTTAGACTGTGGCTGGAGTTGCTCCCCAGGGGATTTCAAACCCCTAATCTCTCACACCTAAACCAGGTACACTAACCTCTCCACCACAGAGAAGGTTATGTAATTCAGTGTTTTTCAACCAGTGTTCCGCGGCACACTAGTGTGCCGTAAAAGATTGTCAGGTGTGCCGTGGAAAATTATTCAATTTCACCTGATTGGTCCTCTCAGTGAACGGCGTGTAGTAAAAATTGACACGGCGAGATCTCAGAGTCTCACATGGCCTCATACTTCCAAAACTTTGGAAGATGGTATTTAAATTCAGTGATAAGTCCGCTGCATCTTTTTATTTAAAATGGCCTTAATTATGATTTATTTGATGACCGTTTTCGGACAAAACCTCATTACGAAAACGGGTAATTCTTAGTTATACTCTCAAAAAACAAAGCTTTGATTCAAAGAATGATATATTGGTTTACAATATACGATTGTGCTACATTGTACTTTATATTCGGCTCTTCTATTTCTGTTCTTTTTTGGCATGTTTTGAGAAATTGTTTGTGCTAACTGCTTGTTAGCTCAATGGGTAAGGTAACGTGTTGCTAATGCTAAATTGTCCATGTTATAACTATGGCTTTTGGAGGTAAGAGGAAATTATTGTGAACTGATGAAGTGAACTTTATGTTTTTTTTTTTTATAATTGTGAATGAATGTAACTTAAAGACTGAAATGATTTATTTTAAACCCCTGAATATTGATTCATTCTTGACCTTGTTTTCAGGTCAGGTTTTTATTTGGGGACTGGACTCCAACTCAGAAAATAAGATGGCGAGCTGGTAGGACAAAAATTTCTATTCTTTTCTTCAACTGGATAAATGAGGACTACGTTTTTCTCTCTTCTATTTTTTTTTTCGCTCCCTTATTCCACAACCTGTCTATGAGAGGTGGGCTTTTCAAGAATGACGGCCATAAAGACAAAAAAAAGAGAGAGACTTAGATCTTTGTGTGTCTTTCTTCAATTCCTGTTAGAATATTAAATTTGTGTTTAACTAAACAGGCCCAGGTTTCAGTAAACTGAGTAAATTGAGACTAGATTTTCATTATATTTAAATAAATACATTCATTCATAAATAAATATAGTTTTTGTGCCAGTTTTGTTTGGTGGTGTGCCTTGTGACTTTTCTAATGTAAAATGTGTGTCGCGGCTCAAAAAAGGTTGGGAAACACTGATGTAATTTACTGTAGTTATCTAAAATTCTTAGCTGGAATAGAAAAATAAAAAAATATTTTGCTCACACGGACTCTGCTCTAGAAAACAGGCCTCTGTTGTACATTTGCCTTAGCTTACAGTCTCTTAACAAGGTCTTGTAATGAGGCTAAACAAACATATCTCTTCTGCCTGTTGTTCAATCTGTGATATTTGATGAATCTCCTCCATCCGCTTACTTTAATAAGAGGCAAGACAGTCAACTATCCCTATTTATTTTTATTGGGGGCACCCCAGATCAACCCAAAGGGAATTCTATTGGATATAGCCCATGGACCCTACCAAGCAAATTTGGCTGCCGCTTTGCTAACTTTTTTGGAGCCAACTATAGTCTAAATCCCTTGTCCTATGTCAGGACACTGTAGTGTTTCCCCTACCATTATTTGGTTCGGTCCGGTTTCAAGGGTTAGGGTTAGGACCATATTGTATGCGACATTAAAACACAGCTGGTTGCCATCTTACCCGTCTCGACCCTTACTGATGATTTTCACCTCGAAGTAGTAGACGCCACAGGCCGCAGGGATGGGGTGAGTGGCCCGAACTGATGCAGCATCTTTAGGCGTTTTACCGTGACCTGTAAAAGTCCAAAAGAACAACAGAGTCAGGGGCAGATAATTTTGAGCAAATGCATTGCTTGTTGTTCATTGATGTGTGCAATGGCATCATTTGTCACTATATTGTTTTTTTGCTGGTCAGTACAATACTAGGACAACAAAAATGTTATAACTTATTAGTAATGGGCGATATGAACGATATGCGATATAAATGATAAAAAATTGGCATACGATAGAGATTTTAATTCTATTGCACTACCGCGATAATATATGTTGATGACGCAATTTCCCCGCAAAATTTACAGCCACGAGCTGCAGCTTGAAACATGGCTGAAAGCGAAACGGAGGAGCTGGTGAAAAAGACGCAACATCCATTATTTGGACGTAATTCGGATTTAAGCCGTCTGACGTGCAGCAGCAAATTATACTCTGTAGAGTGTGTGGGGCAACAGTTCTAAGAGAAACGATCTGTTGTAACTCAACGACATGTTACTGAATACCAGCTTTGCCAGCTCCGTCACAAAGCTGGTATTCAGTAACATGTTTCGTTTTGAGGTAGTACAACAGATTAGTCGTGTTACCTCTCCGTGAAGTCTCCGTGAAGACTTCACGGAGACTTCACGGAGCTAGCATAGCCAGGCAATGCAGCCAAAGAGCGAGCGAGAGAGAGAGAGAGCGCGCGCGCGAGAGAGAGATTATAGATTAAATTAACATATAAAATCTTACACGTTTGTCAACAGAAAAAAGTGTGAAAGATCCCCGAATTGACCGTGCTGTTGCTTTATGCAAGAAGATTGTGAGTTCCTTTTCAGGAATACAGGAATAACATTAAAAAATACATTTAGCAGTTTGGCTTTCCTTAGGATCTATGTAACCTGTTCTGAAATGATTCTATTATAATTTATATATCGCAATATATATCGTTATCGCAAGAGGCTGCAATGTATATCGCAATATGGATTTTTGGCCATATCGCCCATCCCTATAACTTATTAGTGTTATGTATTATATCATATTTCAAAACCTAAATAAGCCTGTTCAGTCACATGTAGGGATCATAGTCTAACATTTAAGTTCATATGTTTTCAAGACTCTCTCACTCAGAGCCATTTGATTCCCACCACCCCACAGCTGGTTAAGACCAATGATGTGGACATACTAAAAAGTAGTACTAGCCGTATGAGGGTGTGTCACAGGTGTGAAGACAACCTATGTTGTGTGCTGTTGCCAAGTGGATAAAATTACCTGCTCTTTTCAAAATAGTTTTCCACTGTGCAACAGACCATTTGGTGAGTAGGGCTGTTTCGAATGCCATTTTTTGAGCTTCGAAGCTTAGGTGGCAATCAATATCGAATATTCGAAGCGTCGGTGGGTGGGGCTAAATATATAATAATAGTGTCGGTTTGCATTTGTATCATCTTTCACGACTTCACGTTTCACTCTTCGGCATCGTAAATGTGTTTTTTTGCCGCGTGCTACAGAACTCAGGTGATTTTTCAAACTTGTGGTGCTGTTGTGGTAGGCCAGTTTAAATCGCATATTTGACACACTGCCTTTGTCTTGTTATCCTCACTTAATTTAAAGTGCTCCCAAACAGCTGAGGTCTTGGGCATTTTGTACCTATTCAGTATGAGATGAAATAAATCACTACGTTCGCCAACGGGCGTTCAAGCATGAGTGAGAATCAGTCCGCTGACGAAAGTCACGTGTTGAAAAAAAAAGAATGTAATTCCCCCAAGTACTTTAGACACAAGTGGTTACTCTACTGATGAATTTATTAGCATCCGTCTTTCAATAGCGCCATAAAAACACCGTGAAAACTGATGAAACACACACATAAAACAACAGTTAGCTTAACGAAAATAAGTACAATTGATACATTAACTTCTAGAAAATAAAACAGACAAAACAAACCTCGTTGGCTGAGTACCATGAGAGGGATTAGCTTTGGAGATCTTCTGTCCTTTACCTTATAAATTTAAACTTTAACTTTTAGCGTAATTATTCTCTTATTCATGTATCCTTTCTTGTTTTCTGTGGAGATCGCTACTTCTGCTCTAATCAATCTACCACTGCGTATACAAAAGCCTAACTCTGCGCTCCAGCGCCCTCTGGTGACACTTCACAAAACACACCAAATAACAGTTTACACAGAAAATGAACAGAAATGAAAATGCGGCAGTTACAAAGAATATTCGAATCTCAAAACTGAAAATCGAATGCCACCCCACCGAACGAATATTCGAATATTCGATTATTCTAGTACAGCCCTATTGGTGAGTCAGGCTTTTTGTCATAGTTTTGTTCTTTTTTTTTAAAAAGCGTCTTTTTTTCCGTGAATGACACAAACGAGTGTGGCTTTAGAGTGGTGACGTTTACGAACAAACCGAATCTACCGAACAACAATATAGCCAAACATCTGGCCACCATTTTGGCTCCATTGGTAGGCCACTCACAACAACATATCATCAACTCACAGGACTTTACAAACAAAATCATGGATCTACAACTAGAATCAGATGAGACTATTGTCTCCTTTGATGTCACATCACTCTTTATCTGCACCACCCACCAAGAAGCACTCGGGGTTGTGAGGAAGAGACTACTACAGAACAGGACAAACCTCACCCCACACCATATTTGCAGTTTACTGGAGATATGCCTTTCATGGCCAACGACTATGAGACCAGAACAGCCTGGTCCATCAGGTTTGGTTTCAGAGGAAACTCCTCCCTCTAGAGATAAAAGCTCAGCTCTCTTACAGTTGATCTCAGAATTAATAAAGTCTCTTGGAATTAGAGAAGAAATGTCTTCACCTTGAAAACTGAGTCCAGATGTTCTTACTTTAAACTTTATTTCTTACTCAAAATAAATAAATAAAAATAAAACTATTTGTTTTTCCTGTTGTCTGTCAAACCCATCAGTGGTCATTGCTAATGCCTGAAGACCAAGTAGACGTTTAAAGAAAGCCGTCACACAACCAGGGTTTCAAGACCTTGGTTTCATGAACGTTTGTCCAATCACATTAGACTCAGGTTAAACCAGTCCCTCCACGGGATATAAAACTCAGATCTCTTACCAGTTAATTCATTAATTTAATACTTTATTGTCAGACGACTGTGTCGTTAGGGATTTGTTTGGTGTGAACCGTGCATTTTATTCACTCGCATTTACCACAATAAATTAACAGGAAAATAAAAATGCATAAATAAGATAAGATTTAGATAAGTAACATTAGGTACCAAATAGTACCAACTACAATAAAACTATATCTAGTAGTTTTATTGTAGATGGTACTTTATCTTAAATAAAAGTATGCCAATGAGCTGCCCGTCTTTATGCTTCTCAGGTTTTGAGAGTCATTGAAAGGGCAGAGAATTAAAAAGGCAGTGTGCCAGGTGAGACAGGTCTTCTAGAATCTTATGGCCTTTCTTTTCCAATCATGCCTCACTGATTTCAGACAGGGATCACTACTTCCGTCCCATCACCCTGGACACTGTTTTTACAACTCCATTCAGCCGTCTTTTCCCTTCTGCAGACAGACTCCCAAACCACACAGTTATTCTGATAAATTTAAAATACTTCCTACAGCTACTCGGTAAAATTACAACAACCTGTGGGTCAAACCCTCCCCCCCCCCTTTTTTTTTGTCGTTTCAGAAAATAAAGTCTTCTGATGGGCTTCCAAGCATACACACATGACAAGCCACACCATGTCGCTGTAGTGCACACCATTACCAGTTGACTTAGGGTAAGTTCACACCAAAATCGACACAATCTCTTGTCTCAGCTCAGCTCCCTCCATTTGCGTCACCAGCACTTATTTAAGGGGGCAGGATGTTCAAGCTGCTACAATTTTGGAAGGACCTGTTCCCCTCAGGTCAAATCCTGTTCTGTGAATGGCTGTTAAGCTCTGTTTAACTAAAACTCGTGCTTGTATTGCTGTTTCTATGCTTTATTAAAGTCAAATAAAAAGCAATATTTACAATTTCTCTACTTGCATGTAAACTTCACAGTAATATGTTTCCTGTGCACACAGGGCAGATGTTGGCTGCTAAATGTTTTTTGAGACAGATGACATCTTACGGTCTTGTTTTTTATTTTATTAATTTTTTTTTTTTTTACACACAGCTAGTACCTTTTGCAGAATGCTATTAACAGTTTCCCTCAAAAACAAATTTGTTTCAAGTTCAACCAAATCAGCCCCAGCAATAAATCTATGTCGATGTCATTTCTAAATATTAAACTACTAAAATACAGAAGCAATGGACAAACCTGAGAAGTTCTTTAGTATAAACCTCAGTTACACAAGTCCCCTTATTTTAACCTTGCCATACCTTTATGCTTTCTTTAATGTTGACTAAATGTGTATTTTAATACATCATTACACTACTTTCCACATTTCTCATTGTTGAGGAATGTTGAAATTGTACTATTGTCTCGTGTATTATATATGTCCTGTGGTGTGTCTGTATACTATAGATGTAGCTGAATGTGCCGCCTTGTAACCAGAGATTAATTCCTCCTAAAAACAACAGTTTATCTCGGCACTAATATATTACACAAGGGAACAATATACAGTCCATAACATGGTGATTTTATACACAACATTAAGAAACTGTTAACGTGTTATTAAAGTTTGTCTTTGTCGACAGTTGCCTAAGCTACTTTATATGAGAAGAACACTTAAGTCTTTCGGGCAGTTGTTCATGTTGTTTATCTAGCTAAGAGAAGAGAGGCCTGACGCAAATCAGACATAACAGCAACGCTAATGCTAACTGAAAATGCTAAAGGTAACACTAGCCTCTTTAGCTCTTGACAATAAATTAAAGTACTAAACAGGAAACTATCACTGTGTCATACCTTTATAGTGGACACGGAGGTTGTTCTGAGAAAGCCCGATGTAGCTGAACTTGTCTTTGGGGCTCCAAGAGCGGGGAAGCGGCGTTTCGTTTTCATTGACGGCCGGATACAGACGTCGTAGCCGCTGACTGAGCTCCTTTTCCTGCTCGTTCAGAGCCGAGTCTCCGTGAACCACCACCGACATCAGAAACCCGCAGCCCGACGACTGTCCCGACATAGCTACCAGACCACTCTTGGTGATATGGCTTGTCAGCTGCAAGCCAGTGTCCAGTTTTTCAGTCAGTGTCAGGTTTTATTTTAAAAGAACGGTTTAACAATCGCTTCGTAAGCCACTGTTAGTCAGCCTGTTAGCCCAAGAGCTAACCTGGCTAATGTGTTAAAGGGTCGCTCAAAAGTCTTAGCTTGACATGAGCTAACACAAAGCCAGAAATAATGATCCAACTTGAAGAAGGTGAGCTGTCGCATACGTTTAAACTTAAACGTTTGAATGGTTAAAATAATGGTGAGATGTTCGTTGTTCGACAACTAGGCAACACGGATCGACTGTATAAAGCGAGCTCGGCTAGCCTCGACCTTTTGTTTGTTGTCGGAGCGTTATGCTCAAATCTGATTGGTTCAGAATGTCTTCGTCACTTTCTATGAGTGTGTAGTAAACACAGTCAAATAGAACAGATGTGTTGTCATTAAAGTGACCTTTTTTCTATCGAAGTAAAAAGCCCAAAATAAATGCTTAAGTATCCTATAATAAAACATAAACCTAACACATTGTTTACCTTTTGAATTGTCCCTTACAGAAAGAGAAAACTGTTTAATTGTATCCTTTAAATATCTAACCCAGCAATTTTAATGGGCCTACTCCATATCAGGGGTTCCTAAGCAGTATAGGTCTTATTGTAATGGAAAAGTCAGCAACAGGAGACTGCCAATAGTGGATTACATTACAACAAGAGCATTTCAATTAGCCCTAGAAGTGAAACCAATTTGTATTTTTAACTTATATTTTGACATTTATTTTGTCTACACAAACTTAACCCCAAAGTACTAATCTGTACTCTGAAGTTCAAGTCAACAGAATTGATACAGTTGTGTTACTGCTTTGGCCAAGAATGGCTGGTGCGGAACAGGACCATTTTTAGATACGTTGCACATTTTTTTTAAAAGATCACATTCTTATTGTAAGACTGAGCCCTTGTTGACTGGCCTGAGTATTTTGTGGCATTGCAGTCAGAGGATAAACAATTCCCTATGGGATTGTGAGACATGTGAGACAGTGCCCCCAAAATAACAGTTGTCAGATTTGAGACAAACGCAATTGTTTCTGTAAGCATGAGAAATTTCCCCTGTGCTTTCATTCTAGCTAGGCCTCAATGTTCCAACACTGCTAGATTTTGTTTACTTGTTGACAAAGTTACATCTCATTATTGTGCAGGTAAAATATTATGAGTTATCAAAACAAGAAGCCCCATAAGTTATAATTTGATCTCTGGAAGAGCTGCCATTTTTAATAAGGAAATAACAGAGCCATATAGCCTTTACACATACAGTCAGGTCCATAAAAATTGGGACATCGACACAATTCTAATCTTTTTGGGTCTATACACCACCAAAATGGATTTGAAATTAAACGAACTTTCACTGCAGACCTTTAGCTTAGCATAAAAAGAAAGAACGCATCGGTGAGCTCAGCAACACCAAAAGACCTGGAAGACCACGGTAAACAACTGTGGTGGATGACCAAAGATTTCTTTCCCTGGTGAAGAAAACACTCTTCACAACAGTTGTCCAGTTCAAGAACACTCTCCAGGAGGTAGGTGTATGTGTGTCAAAGTCAACACTCAAGAGAAGACTTGACCAGAGTAAATACAGAGGGTTCACCACAAGATGTAAACCATTGGTGAGCCTCAAAAACAGGAAGGCCAGATTAGAGTTTGCCAAACAACATCTAAAAAAGCCTTCACAGTTCTGGAACAACATCCTATGGACCGATGAGACCAAGATCAACTTGTACCAGAGTGATGGGAAGAGAAGAGTCTGGAGAAGGAAAGGAACTGCTCATGATCCAAAGCATAGCACCTCATCAGTGAAGCATGTGGTGGTAGTGTCATGGCGTGGGCATGTATGTCTGCCAATGGAACTGGAACAATGACCCGAAGCATACTGCGAAAGCAAACTGACCTGAATCTGATGCATGTATTTCACTTTCTGAAGACAAGACTGAAGGGAAAATGCTCCAAGAACATCAGGAACTGAAGACAGTTGCAGTAGAGGCCTGGCAGAGCAGCACCAGGGATGAAACCCAGCGTCTGGTGATGTCTATGTGTTCCAGACTTCAGGCTGTAATTGACTGCAAAGGATTTACAACCAAGAATTAAAAAGTGAAAGTTTGATTTATGATTGTTAATCTGTCCCATTACTTTTGGTCCCTTAAAAAGTGGGAGGCACAAATACAAACTGTTGTAATTCCACCGTTCACCTGATTTAGATGTAAATACCCTCAAATTAAAGCTAAAAGTCTGCAGTTAAAGCACATCTTGTTCATTTCAAATCCATTGTGGTGGTGTATAGAGCCAAAAAGAAAAAGAATTGTGTTGATGTCCCAATATTTAGGGACCTGATTGTAAACAGACCAACCTTTGCATCTCTCATCCAGTGCTGCACTAACGTTTCTGTTCTCTGCGTAATGTGAAAAGCAAAAGAACTGTCAAAGGATCAGCGGGAAAAAGAAAATTAACTGTATAAAACAGGAAAGAGATATGAAAAGATATCCAAGGAATTTAGAATGCCCACCATCAGTGTTCAAAATGAGGTATTCTGTTAAAACCTTTATAATATACACTTAAAGCAACTTAAAGCGCATTACCAATACATTTGTAGTATGTGGGACATTATAGGTGGTGTGTGTGTGTGTTTTAATAAAACGGCTGTAATTACCTAATTTCTATTTTTGTCAGGATTCATGTTTGTTTAAGTAGTCTGTCTGTTTTTGTTTGATGTTATGGTTCTTTTAAGTATCTTAGTGGGTTTCATTATTTATTCTGATTTCTAGTTTGGGTTATGTTTCTGATTGTTGTTTTAGCTTGTATTAGAGTTTTGGTTTTATTTGTGAAATGTCTTGACCCTGTCTGTGTATGTTTATTGACTTCCTGCCTTGTGTCTTTCCCTCCTGTGTGATTGCATGCCCCGCCCTGATGTGTTTCACCTGTCCCTTGTTGTCTGTGTCTATTTATACCTGTGTGTTCCTCTGCTCTGTGCCAGGGGCCTGTTTCAATAAGGAGGTTCAACCAACTCTGAGTTAAAACTTGAACTCTGAGTTGACTTACCTTGAGATGGGAAACGTCTCGGGTTACTTGACTGTAACCCTGTTCCCTTAAAAAGCGGGAACGAGATGCTGCGTAGCATTACGCTATGGGGAACATTCTTTGTGTGACCGGTTGTGAAGCACGTGTGTCAAACACGCCAAGAATTGGCTTATAATACCTCTGTTGGTGACGCAGCTCATCAGCGGCAGCTGTGTGATTGCGCGCACCTGAACAGAGGGTATAATAACACATGACGGGAGCGTCTTCAGGTCAACTTTGTCTGAAGAGCGCCGACACGCCCAGTGCGGCATTGCAGCGCAGCATCTCGTTCCCGCTTTTAAGGGAACAGGGTTACAGTCAAGTAACCCGAGACGTTCCTCGTCAAAAGCTACACTCGATGCCGCGTAGCATTACGCCATGGGGAACGAGAATACCAACGCCGCCGCACTGTAAGTGTCTGGACCCCTCGGGTTGTGAAGTGTGCACAAACACAAAAGAGGTCTCAAACACAATTTTGGGATGATGCCTCAAGGACATGCAAGCCCTGAGTAGCATGAACATCCAAGCTATAGAATCTGATGAATGTGTGCGGGAGGACCAGCCTGCCGCATCACAAACTTGCTGCAGAGGGGCACCTTTTGCTAGAGCTGTTGAAGCTGCAACCCCTCTAGTAGAATGAGCACTCACACCAATGGGCGAAGTTTGACCGCGCACGTCATAGGCCAGGGCAATGGCATCCTTCACCCAACGTGATATAGTTTGTCTGGTAGCTGCAACCCCCAGCTTGCAGCCCCCGTAGCATATAAACAGCTGTTCGGACTTACGCCACTGGCTAGTGCGGTGGACATATGTCTGGAGGGCACATACTGGACACAGTAAGTGAAGTCTCTCCTGCTTCGGTGTTATAAATGGCGGAGGACAGAAGGCTTCAAGAATGACCGGATTTAAGGTCGAGAATGGAACTTTTGGAAGATAGTTAGGGTGAGGATGCAAAATGGCTTTGACCAGCCCAGGAGCAAAGTCTAGGCAGGAGGGCGAAACTGACCGAGCCTGCAATCTCCAACCCTCTTGAGAGTGGTAATGGCCGCCAGAAGAACCATCTTTAGAGTCAGAAACTTGACAGACGCTGACTCCAGTGGTTCAAAAGGAGTGCTTACTAAGCCCTCCAGCACTATAGCTAGGTCCCAGGAAGGAACTCTAGCTCTAGTTTGGGGTCTCAACCCCGCAATCAGGGCGTGGCAAGCCGAAATGGCGGCCACGAAAACCCTGAGTGTGCTAGGATTAGTGCCCGAGGACAGTTTGTCCTGCAGAAACTCCAGCACTGAAACAATCTGGCAGTGGACTGGGTCTGCATGATGTGTAGCACACCAGGCATCAAAGACACGCCATCTGCAGGCATAGGCTCTCCTTGTAGAGGAGACCTAGCGCTCAGAATAGTCTCTACAACAGGGGCCGGGAGCCCGACATCTCTTAAGTGGTCCCCTCAGGGGCCAGACGTAAGGTTCCAGAGCTCGGGCCGGGATGAAACACTGTCCCCTGTGCCTGAGAAAGGAGATCCCTCCTGGTCGGAATCGCCCATGGCGAGCCGTCGAGGAGAGATATTAGGTCTGAGAACCACACTCTGGTTGGCCAACGGGGCGCTACTAGTAAGAGGCGCAACCCGCGTTGACGGACCTTCGCCAGGACTCCCGGGAGCAGAGCCACCGGGGGAAATGCATAAAGGCGCAGTCTGGGCCACACATGGGCCATTGCGTCCAGACCCAGGGAGCTGGAGGAGTCAGAGAGAAGTAGAGGGTACATTGTGCTGTCTGCTGTGAAGCAAAGAGGTCCACCTCTGCTTCGTAAAATCTTTCCCAGATTTGGCTCACTACCTCGGGTGGAGTTTCCACTCCCCATGTGTCACAGCCTGTCTGGACAATAAATCTGCTCCCACATTCATGCGCCCGGGATATAAATCGCCCTGAGGGACAGGAACTTGTCCTGAGCCCAAAGCAGCACCTGCTGCGCTAGCTTGTTCAAGCGGCACGAACGCAGTCCGCCCTGACGATTTATGTAAGAGACCACCGCTGTGCTGTCTACTTGTACTAGGACATGGTAGCCCCTTAGCTGCTGGAGGAAGTATTTCAGGGCCAGAAATACAGCCTTCATCTCGAGGCAATTGATGTGCCATGCGAGAAGATGGCCTCTCCATATCCCTTGGGCTGGACGGCCATCTAAGACCGCGCCCCAGCCCGTGATGCCCGGATGCATCTGTCGTTAGCATCATGCGACGACAACATGGACCTAGGGTGGGACCCAAAGTGAGAAACTGGGGTCTGAACCATAGATAGGTGCAGAAGCCCTCGGCGCGTAACCCTTATTTGCTTCAGGGGTTGGCCCTTGGATGAAACCCCTGGCTCTGAGCCACAGCTGAAACGGTCTCATGTGCAGAAGGCCCAAAGGAATTACCGTGGATGCAGATGCCATGAGACCCAATATTCTTTGAATGAAGTGCACAGCCACTTCCTGGCCTAGCCTGATAGCTTTCAGGGTAGTTAGAATGGACCCGACACGTGCAGGAGACAGATGTGCCTGCATCTCGGTTGAGTCCCAAACAACCCCTAGATATGTTGTCCTCTGAGCGGCCGAGAGAGAACGCTCTTCTCGGCGTTGAGTCTCAAGCCTAGAGAGTCGAGATGAGCTAGGACGACGCCCGATGTCGAAGCACTAGCTCCTGAGACTGAGCTAATATCAGCCAGTCGCCTATGTAATTCAAAATGCGGATGCCCTGGAGTCGCAAAGGAGCCAAGGATGCATTCATGCATTTTGTATATGTACGGGTGACAAGGCCAGGCGAACGGAAGAACCCGATACTGGTACACTTCGCTCCAAAGGCGAACCTCAGGAACTTTCTGTGCTGTGGCAGGATTTCTATGTGAAAATACGCGTCCTTTAGATCGATGGTGACAAACCAGTCGCTTAATCGGATCTGGGACACAATCATTTTTATTGTGAGCATTTTGAATTTTAATGCTTTGAGGTAGCGGTTTAACCCGCAAAGGTCTAAAATCGGGCGCAGCCCCCCATCTTTCTTCGGAACTAGAAAATACCGGCTGTAAAACCCGGATTGTCTGTCTGGTGGGGAACACGTTCTATGGCCCCTTTGTCCAGCAGAACCTGCAGTTCCTGTGTCAACACATGGGCTCGTTCCGGTTTCACGGAAGTGGAGACCACGCCATTGAAACGCGGAGGACGATTGGCGAACTGAAGTCTGTAGCCTTTGGCCACAGTCCTTATTACCCACGGGGAGATATTTGGCAGGAGCATCCATGCTGCCAGTTTCTCCGAAAGGGGCAGTAGTTTTGGCACGTCGGGTTTTGGGGGGGGATGTAAGACACCCGCCGTCCTGAACCAAGGCAGGAGACGGCCGGACACTTACAATTGCGCTGGAGACTGCCGAAACGCCAGTGGCGGCGGAGAAAAAAAACAGCAGACTCCTGAGGGTGTCGACATGGAGTCTTTAGACTCTCTTGGATTTTGTTGCGCCCCACCCGGTGGGAGCACGCCCCCGCGGCCATGGGCGCGCCAATTTCAGGGCCTCTGCTTCTTGGCGGAGATAACATTCCGCAGGTCCGTTCTCTTTTGAGCAGCGCGAGAATCCGCTCCCCAGTCCTTACAAGGGGGGGGCACGATTCGCCACACTCTCCTTCTGGGCAGCCCACTTTTCTCTGGAAGGGGCTGGACCTGGCCGGGACAGGGTGGCCGACGGTCCCGGCTGCTGAGCACGGCGAGGAAGGAACCTCACAAACACCTCCTCGTAGCGTTTAGCCTCGCGGAACTTAGTGGCGACGGAGTCCACCACGTTGCCAAAAAGACCGGAAGGCGAGATGGGTGCATCCAGGAGGAAGGCGCGGTCCTTCTCTTTGATGCCCGTGAGGTTAAGCCACAGATGCCTGCAAAACCGCCATGGTGTGCAGTGCTGCACCAGCCTGACCGCCACCTGGAAAGCCTTCCCACCAGTGATGACGTGAACCGGCATGGCTTGTTGGGGAGTGTAGGCTTTCTTAGGGAGCGATGTCCCGGGGAGAGATAGCCCGCAGGCGTCTCTTCCACCTGGGGCATCGACCCATAGCCCCGCACCTGTGCGCCCACGATAGTCGAATAAATCGACGTCGAAGGCACAAAACACGGGACGAATAGGGCTTATTCCATGAGCGTGCCAGCTCCTCATGGAGGTCCTCAAGAAGGAGAGACCGCCGCTGTGATCCCTCCCCCTGGCCACCTGACAGAAACCTGTCATCCAGTTCAGAGTATTAAATACTCTAAACTGAATACTGAGTGGCCTCAGGAGCAGGGCAACCCAAAATAATTTAGGGGTGCCCTGCCCCCGAGGCCACCCAGCCTCGCCACTGCTCCTGTAACCACCCTGAGCAGCTCCTCAAACGCCGCGTCAGAGCGGGAAGAGCACTCGAGGCTGCGGCGCCCCAGAAGCCAGGGATGAGGCTTCATCGACGTGCTCATGGGAAGCGCCGGAGCGCGCCCGCCCGAGCACAGAGCCGGTGTCTGCCTCATCTGGTGAGAGCGCGAGGGACATAGGATCTGATCCCTGCGCCTCAGCCAGATCAACACTCAAAACAAAATTCATGCTGATCATCGTCAGCAATGTGCCTCTGGCACGGAGGAACACATTTCTTACTGAACCCAGCCATGATACTTTTGTATTTATTATTTTATATATTTTCGTACTGGCACAGAGAGTAGGTTTGCTCACACTTCACACAATGCGATCTGAAGACAAAAAAAAACCTGAAGACGCTCCCGCGTCATGTGTTATTATACCCTCTGTTCAGGTGCGCGCAATCACACAGCTGCCGCTGATGAGCTGCGTCACCAACAGAGGTATTATAAGCCAATTCTTGGCGTGTTTGACACACGTGCTTCACAACCGGTCACACAAAGAATGTTCCCCATAGCGTAATGCTACGCAGCATCGAGTGTAGCTTTTGACAGGGAACTCTGAGTTTTCGGTTACAGATCAGCTGAAATTGGTTAGTTCAATCAACTCTAAGTTGATTGACTCTGAGTTAAGCGCGTGCACCACAACTATAAAAAGCCATTATCAATGGAGCGCAGATATTATGAGTCACCATGGCAACGGCGCCAGACAAAAAGAGGTCTTCATATTTTTCACCAGCAGAACTGGATGTGCTTATGCAAGCATATGGAGAGTACGAACATATATTAAAAAAAAAAAGCAACACGGCTGCAGCGGCGAAGGACAGAGCGTTAGCGTGGGAGAAAATAGCTGCTCGAGTCAATGCGTAAGTTTACATTTGAATTACTGTTATACAGTGTTGTGTGTAATTAATTACTAAGTAATCTAAAAAAACTTTTTAGTTCTAACTAACTAAAGTTAACTAAAGTTTTTAGTTACAGTTCTGTAATATAATTAAAGGGATTACTCCGTAATTTAAAGTAAAATCTGATGTAATTGCATTAAATGCTGCATAGACTATAAAGCAATTCTGTATAAAATAATAGTGGATTTAACATCAAATTTTAAAAGATATATTTTTTCAAGATTAATTCATGCAATTGTATGTTTATTTGAAAGCATTAAAAGTGCAGTTTCTTGTCTCTCCTTGTATTGTTCAAGTGGTTGATGTTGATATGGGATTTAGAAAGTAATTAGTAACAAGTAGACCAATACTTTATAGAGATAGTAATTATTACATTAATTCAACCTTATTTTAATTTTCATGTAGGTGCAATCCTGCAGGTGTTAAAAGAACATGGCAGCAGCTGAAAATGAAATATAAAAACGTAATTCAATCAGGTAAGGCTTGAGCATATCATGGTTGTAGTCTACCTGACTTTACTAACATTTGACATATTAAATAACTGAATAGCATCCAGTGTCTAGCAGTGCAGCAGCATTTTTGGCATATGTCTAAATGTTCATTCTCAATTGACAGCCAACAGAAAGAAGGCAGAGGCTCGCAAAACGGGGGGAGGACCTGCACCACCACCTCTGACAAATGCAGAGGAGATGGCCCTGAGCCTGAATGCTGGAAGGCCAATGGCTGAGGGAATTCCTGGAGGGACTTCATCAGAGACAGTCACTCCTGAAGATTCAAGTGCCTTCATAAAATGTATGAGGTCTAACTATGTGTTGTTTTTTTATAGGCTATTTGTGATCTTTCCATTTATTTTACTTTGGGATGGGTTTTTCGTTGGTCCCAATAGATTCTGATGGTAAAATCTGTCTTTTGGAGCCTCCTGTCCCAACAGAACCCCAGGCAGTTGTAAGTAGCCGACTCAATACAACACAAATTATGACAAATAGTGTTATAAAGTGTACTCAAACGCTCATCTTCACAGGATGATGGGGATGAAGAAACCGTTTCTGCTGCCACAGAGAGGCCTACAGAGGTAATGTTAATATTATGTGTCTATCAAACAATCTACACATTCACATTTCTTCACCTTTTTTATGTGGAGTAGCCTATACAATCTAAGTTTATATCCAAGTATAAACGGACATTCTTATCTCTCACCCCCAGAGTGTGGAGGAACAGCAGGAGGACGGTCCATCAACTTCTGGTGCACAGATGAACACAGTTCAGTGATTTTCAGTAAATGCGACAGTTTAATTCTGTAGAATTTTAGAACTACATGATGTAACTGTAATGTACTGTATTTTCAGCTGCCAGTTAAGGAGTTATATAGACTTCTTCTTATAAAAAAATAGAAAGAAACAGCAAAGAAATCGAGATTCTGAAACTAAAGCTAGAGGTGAGTGCATGGTCACAGGTGAATTCTAAGAAGTATTGGAAATATATTAAAAACTTTTTTCTTTTCTTTTTTGAATGTGTAGGAAATAAAGAACACCATATAAATTGCTGTGATTTTGTGTTTATTCATTTTTATTTTATTTTGTGGTTGGTTGTGGTGGTGGTGGATATAATGTGTATTAATCTGAGAAGACATTGTGGCATATCATATCCTGGACTGCCCTTCCATTCTGGAAATCTGCCGGGTTGATGGGGTCTTCCTCTGGGTCTTGTATTTGTAGGGCAGGGTGTTGCTCCCCTCTAATTATTGCAATATTATGGAGAACAACACATGCCACAATAATGTCGCAGGCCCTTTCAGGGGTTACCCTGAGGTGACGTAGACACTGGAAACGTGCTTTCAACAGGCCTATGGTCATCTCCACCCGGGCTCTCGTCCTGCAGTGTGCCACATTGAAGCGGCGCTGGGGACCTGGTTCAGGTTCTGGGTAAGGGGTAACTAGTTTTGGTTGGCATGGGTAACCACTATCTCCCAGCAGAAAGCCATCAATCTCTTCTGTAAGAAAGTTCACATTGCTTTAGAGCTGCATAGAAGTTCCCCTGTAAGTGTGTAGTGCATACATTGAAATACGTGCATTTACTTACCCCTTTCCAGTCTGTTGCTCAGGGTTGACTCACGATACATTCGTGAGTCATGAACAGAACCGGGCCACTTGGCCTCCACATTTGTAATGAGATGTGCAGCATCACATATGATCTTGAAAGTGCAAAGAATGAGACATGTTATAGTATTGTGATGTAGTCTTTCACCATTAGAAATAGTAGGCTGTCAGTGTACCTGCACATTAATACTGTGGATGGACCTCCTGTTGACATAGTCAGCTTCATTTTCGGAAGGTGCAATGATGGGAATGTGTGTGCCATCAATGCATCCAACCACATTCGAAATCCTAAAAGGAATTCTAATTATTAGTTTACTTCCAGGGGTTGCAGCAAGATGCTCTTAATCATTTATCAGGTTAGCTCATTTAAACCGATTTATACATCACTGACCTGCAATCCTGTGAAACTCCTCTTTGATGGCTCTGACAGGTTTGTGCCCAGGAAACAACACAAAAATTCTCAAAAAGCGCTTAAGAGTGAGGCACACTTTCCTTACAACTCTGCAAACAGTAGCCTTACTAATATGTTCTGCATCCCCGATGTTATACAGAAAACTACCATTTGCAAAGAAACGTAATGCAACGCAAAGCATCTGCTCGGATGTAAGAGCACGGCGCGATGGCTGATATTTCTGATGTAAGGATGGATGAGATTATGGATGTATCTTATTGACTGTAAAGAAAAACGGTACCGCTCAAATAAAAATGAATATGGATATGACAAAAAATCCACTCTGGGCCTCAAAATCCTCTCCCGACGTAAATGTAACTCCCTACGGATTAATGCAGCCTCTTCATCCACAGGATCGTCCATAAAAGGACATGCCATTTCATTCACTTTAATTTGATCCGCTCTGCGTGACTGAAATGTGCGCAATGAATGAATGTATCGAAAGAATGAATGAGGTGTTTAAATACCACTTCCTCTTTAAAAAGGGGGAGGACACCGAAATAAACTCTGGGTTTACTGAAGAAAACCTGCTCCCGACCAGGTTAGGTTCACAGAGTCAGTTACCATGGTAACTGACTCTGAGTATAAGTTACCTCTCTTTCAGAAACGGGCTTGACTTACTCTGCTTTCTTGGGGTTGATTTACCTCCCATTCTGAAACGGAAAACCCAGAGTTTCCCTCATTTCAGGGTTAACATACTCAGAGTTTTCACTTAACCTCCTTTCTGAAACAGGCCCCTGGTCGTCTTCTCCCTTACCGTGAGTTTGTTTTGTGTTTCCCAGTGTCTTATCTTTCGTAGTCTTGTGTTTTCTGTGGAGGTTTGATTGTTTTCCTTAGTCTGGTTTTTGCTTGCCTTATATTCCTGGATTGTTCTGCTCAGACCCTAGCCTTGGTTGTTTCCTGTTCCTTGGACTTTGTTTTGTATCTGTGGGACCAATAAACTTTATTTTAACTCTTTGCCTGTGTATGGGGTTTTGCATTGGAGTCTTACGGTTCCTGGGCCATTGGCCATGACAATTTTACCCTGAATTGGATTTAATTGGACCCAAAATCCCAGACTAAAAGCTTTTTAAAAAAGACTCCTGGCCAAACATTGTTTATAAAAGCCTACCTTTACTCTTTTGAACTTGAGTAGTTTCAACAAACTACATGGCTGTAGCATGTTTGCAGGATGTAGGTCTATATGAGTTCAAACAGACTGAGACTGAAGCACACACAGACAACACACACAAACCTAAAACAGCAAGAGAGCTTTTACCTTTAACTTGATCCTTCATGTACTGACCTTTTAATGTGGGCTTCAGTTTTAACCAGTCTCGTAGGCTGCAGCTGACCGTGTCTGGGACTAAGGCACAAGTGGCACCGCACCACAGAGAGGCCAAACAAGCAGGACATTCCCGAGCAGCCCAAATCAAAAATGCCAAACAAAGCCACGAGGCTGCAAGAACTACCAAGGATTTGTTTTATTCCCTGACGGCACTGTCCAGTTATCACTATAAGCCTACCTGTCCCAGTTCTCCTGATTAGCCAGGCCAGCCCTACAGGAGAGGAAAGGGGAGAAGAGGCAGACACAGAGCGGTCAGAGAACACTTTAAACAGAGGAACAGTAGGCTACATAAAAATCACACAAGGCAGACCGATTAACACAGAGATGCTTCTTTTGAAAAATTGAAACATGCGAATATAGAAACAATAAACGGAGTACAGTGAAGTAAACTGTTAAGTATAGTAAAATAAATCTTTGCTTTGGATGCACACTGAGCAAGGAACACCTTGCCAAAGCCCTGCGGTCCTCAGTAGCCGGCCCACATCACGCTCACAGAGGCAGGGCAGTTGGTGTGTGGCTGTGTGTGAGTGAGCTGCTGTTGCTGCAGTTACATGTGTGTCAATGACAGGGTCTACTGGGGGCGGTCCTCAGGGCCTCTTATAGGTGGAAGTATAGCCTATTCTCTGGGCCGCTTGGTCTATTTCAAATTCTGGACGTTTAGACTGTGACGTCACTGCACCGGCTCACTGGGAAAATTCCCGGACATCCCAATTATCACTACGCCCATGCTCTTTGCTACACTCCCAAACTGTCCGCAGACATATTACCTTAATACTGTAATAACTTCAGATCCTCGTCCCAATCTCTGGTGTCATATTACTGTAATTCTGATAGGACCAGGCAGTTCTGGTCTAGTAGTCATTAACTAACCATCAGGAGTCACTCTGCCCTTTCATAGCTAACGACTATGAGACCAGAACAGCCTGGTCCATCAGGTTTAGTTTCAGGTCAAACCCCTCCCTCTAGAGATATAAGCTGAGCTCTCTTACCAGTTGAACTCAGAATGAATAAAGAGAGAGAAGGTTTGGGATTTGAAATCTGTGACCTTTTGGTAAGAAGCAATATAGGCAAGAAAATAAATAACAAACACGAAAAAGTAGATATTATTATAGACAATGAAAAAATAACTCAAATGACCTACGTACAGCCAAAGCCCAGTGCATGCCTAGGTGCAAAGTAACAAAAACAAGATCATGCAGAAAGAGCTCCACAGTTTTTGTCCAATTTTTCACTGCCTCATTGCCTGCAAAATGTCTGTCACCACTAAGAAGCTTCGGGTAGAAGAACGTGCTGAAAGAGAAGACTTTTATGCTGTTCACTATTTCTCTTCATTAGCTAGGACAAATAGAAGTTGATTACCTTGAAAACAGAAGAAATTCTTTGTATTAGGAATGGGGCTTTATAAATGTTCAACAATAGTCTGATTATGTAAATACAGTTAGCAGATTAAATTTACATTTAGTCATTTAGCTGACGCTTTTATCCAAAGCAACTTACATTAAGGTTCCATTCACCAGTGTTACAGCTGGAACACCACTGGAGGCAAGGGGGTTACGTGTTTTGCCTAAGGACACAACAACAGAATAAACTGTGAGGAGAGCGGGAATCGAACCACCAACCTTCCAAACCAAAAATGGCATTCTCCAGTCTCTGACAGCATCAGCCGGGGCATTAGGAGGTGGAGCCATCATGACTCAGAGGAGAGAAGGAAACAGCTTCTCCCTCACATGGCTCTCATTCACAGGAAGTCATCCTCCTTTTCTTGCAGTGACCATATATTGGGTTTTGTATCTTTTTCTTGGTTATGATGGTCATATGATCTTATGAGGATTAGGTATACGCTACTAGAGAACATTAGTTCTAAAAGTACATTTTTAAAACACATTTCTAACCAACTCGACATCAGTGAGAAAAACAGAAATAAAGTGACCAATGAGCAGGAGATAAGGTGAACCGAAAACCGATTTCATTATCATTTCATTTATTGAAATAATTTAAAAACAAAGCTATGTCACTCCATTTCAAGGGCTTGGTAAATTACTGTCCTTTTCAACAAATAGCTACCAATAAATAATTATAGAAGCCCCATCATGAAAGCTTCCTGCTGCAGCCTCTGGTCATCCATGATTGGAGCCACTCACATGTTCCTATCCTTTCTTCATTAAACCCAAATCAATATCTTCAAATATTCTACGATGCCCCAAGAATACTGACTACATGCTAAATTGAAATACAATGTTTCTTTCAATGAAACTTGCCAGATATATGATCTCCTAAACTAAATCTTTGTTTTTATAATAACTCCAATAACATATTCTTTACACACTTATTCTAATACACTTAATACGCTGTTCCTTGAGAAAGAAGACAACGTTAACCAAACTTAGACTCTTACCCACAAAATTAACAGCAAATACAATTGCACTCTCAACATTATGATCACAAAACTTGTGTATGTCTCTGTGTGGTCAGATGGACTACATTTCCTATGTTGCTAAAAATACAGTATTTATCCACAGTTTATCAACTAGAGTAAAGTTGGGCCTTTATTTGATATCTATGATAATGTGATGTTACTGAGAACACCTGATTACATTAAACCACTGTGACATGATTGTTACATTTCAGTAAAGTCTGTTTTATATAATGATACTATACTGCTGTTACTTTGTTCACTAACCGAGGTCTAAGCACATCTGCTCATGCTGAGAAAAGTCATGAAAATACAGATGGTACTTTATAGTGTACTTCTTAATGGTGTACTTCTTAATTTGTTCAAAAGTCTATTACAGGTCTACATATTTATTCACATTTTTTGTGAGGATTAATCCCTTGAGATGAATCATCTCATTTTCGAGGGGGTCCTCTCACTCACATTCATTCACTAGGGACACTTTAGAGTCGCCAACTAACCTGTACATACATGTGTTTGGACGGTGGGAGGAAGCTGGAGTACCCGGAGAGAACCCACAGTAACACGTGGAGGACATGCAGACTCCTCACAGAAAGACCAGAGTCGACCGAGAATGTTTGAGTCGGCCGGGTTTTGAACTCACAGCCTTCTTGCTGTGAGGCAGGAGTGCTAACCACTCTGCCACGTGCACCCACATATTCAGGAAAATGCTAATCTTAGCCTTGATTAAATAACTAACAAACAGTTTAATTCTCCTGTTCAAAAAAAAAATATATTTTAATGTCTCACAGTTTTCAGTAAAAAGTTTTTTTTTTGTTTTTTTATTAAAGTTCAGATTAGCTTAAACAATAATTGTGGTGACTCTGAAAACGTTATAGAGACATGTCCAACTTGCTGTTGTTAGGTGTGTTCAAAGGATTACCGACTTATAGCCTTTATCAAACTACTAACAGAAACAAACATTATCATTAAGTTTCACCAAATTTAGTTTAAATTAGATTAAATACAATTTTCTCAATATGTAGTTGTGTAGTCCAGTTGTGTCAGACCCCTTTCTAAGCATGTAACCATACTAGTGCTCATGGTGTCATGTCCTAACCTAGTGTTATGTGTTCGTGAATCTGTTTATGTATTGGATTTAATTTCCTGTGTCTTATTGTGACGTGTCATACCCCTGTCTGTTATTTCAGGTGACTTCCTGCCCTTGTGTCTCTCCCTCCTTTGTGATTGTGATTACCTGCTCCGCCTCTAATGTGTTTCACCTGTCCCTCGTTGTGTTTCCTTTATAACCCGTGTTTTCCCCTGCCGTGCTAGATTGTAGCCTCAAGATTGTAGCCGTAAGATTCTAGTCTTTAGCCTTGTGAGCAAGCAAGCAAGCAAGCACAATTCATACACTGGGTAACTCAAAGTGCTTTACAGGAATAAAAGACAATTTACAAGATTTAGATTAGGAAACATTAGAAAAATTAAAAACTTTTTAAAAGAAGAGTGCAGATAAAAAACACTTTGTTGTAATGTAGGCGGAGCTAAAGAGGAAGGTTTTTAACCTCCCCTTGAACATTGTTAAAGTTGAGGCTGTTCCAGGTTTTTGCTGCATGAAACTTAAACGCTGCTTCACCCTGTTTAGTTCTAACTCTGGGCACGAGCAGAAGGCCTGTCCCAGATGTTCTCAGAGTCCGAGGAGGTTCATAAGTAACTAGCATGTCAGAGATATATTCTGGTGCTAAACCATTTAGAGACTTGTAAACCAGAAGTGCTGTTTTAAAGTCTATTCTCTGAGCAACAGGAGCCAGTGCAGAGATTTTAAAACTGGCGTAATGTGGTTGTACTTCCTGGTTTTGGTTAGAACCCGAGCAGCCGCGTTCTGAATAAGCTGCAGCTGTCTTAACCCTCGTTTTGAGAGACCAGTGAGCAGGCCGTTACAGTAATCTAACCTGCTGGAGATAAAAGCATGGATAAGTTTCTCTAAGTCTGGTTGAGACATTATCCCTTTGACTCTGGAAATGTTTTTAAGGTGATAAAATGCAGATGATGTAATTGACTTAATGTGACTGTGGAAATTCAAGTCTGAGTCCATGATGACCCCTAGATTTCTAACCTGATTTTTAGATTTTAGAGAAAGAGACGAGAGGTGGCTGCTGACACTTTCTCTTTGTTTCTGTTCCTAAAGATGATTTGTTCAGTCTTGTCTCTGTTCAGTTTGAGAAAATTATTTTGCATCCACACATCAATCAATGCAGTGACACAGTGCATAAAGCACAGTCCGGGAATTTTCACTCACCTGCTGTGAGTGAAATGTAAATCTGAGTGTCATCTGCATAATTATGGTAGGATACACCACAGCTGCGTATTAACTGGCCTAAAGGAAGCATGTAGAGATTGAATAATAGAGGTCCCAAGATAGACCCCTGTGGAACCCCACATGTCAGGGCCATTTGGTCTGATACACAGTTACCAGAGTATGTGAGCATTGCGGAGTGGGAGCGGAGTTGTGTGATTTTGCCAGGTGCGAGGAGCGGATTTTTTAAATGTTGGAGCGTTGTGATTTTCTCCCGCCCCGAAACGCTCCACTATCGCTCAATTACCAATCACGAGCCGGAGTCCCAGGACCAAACCACTGTCAGGAGACGGAGGGGGACTCAAAATGTTTCTAATCATATTTTGCATTTGTTTGCATTTGTATTGTTTTATTAGTACTTTCACAAACATTTATATAAAGTACTGCGTATTCGTTTTACACTACATGCATCTTCTGATCAGACACTGGTGAAAAAAAAAAAAAAAAAAAATACCCTGGAGCGGAAACGGAGCGAGACGTAAAAGGACGGAGTGGGGGAGGGAGCGAGGAGCGGAAAACAGTACACCCAGAGCGGAGCTTGAGCGGAGTAATTATGAAATACTTTCAGCGTGGAGCGCAAATTCTTCCCGCTCAGCTCCGCTCACATACTCTGACAGTTACCAACCGAAACAAAGTACTTCCTGTCTTCAAGATAGGACTGAAACCATTTAAGGGCAGTTCCAGTGATACCTATCCATTCCTCTAATCTTTGTGACAGGATTTCATGGTCCACTGTATCAAAAGCTGCACTCAAGTCCAACAGAACTAAGACAGAGACTTTGCTTGCGTCAGTGTTCATACGGATGTCATTTGTGACTTTGATAAGTGCAGTCTCAGTCTGTGATTGGGCCTGAATCCTGACTGAAAAGGATCAAAGCAGTTGTTAAGTAATAGAAAGTCATTAAGTTGTTGATATACAATTTTTTCGATAATTTTCCCTAAAAATGGCAGGTTTGATATTGGCCGAGTTGTTGAGCACTGTAGCATCAAGACTGCTCTTCTTTAGGAGAGGCTTAATGACAGCAGTTTTTAAGGCCCTTGGAAATGTTCCAGACTGTAAGGAATTATTGACTATATCAGTGAGTTGTGGTAACAAACTGCTTAGTACTGATTTTAGAAATCTAGTGGGTAAAACATCGAGGCAGCAGGTGGATGAACTCAGGCTGGAGACAGTTTTTTCAATTGTTGTGTCATTAATTTGTGTAAAATGTGTTAAACCTACCAAGTGTCTTCTAGGTGGCTTCAGTGTTGTTGGATGTGGGGCGGCAGGGGCTCAGTGGTAGAGCGGTCGTCCTTCAACCAGAAGGTAGGCGGTTCGATTCCCGCTCTCCCCACAGTTCATACTGTCGTTGTGTCCTTGGGCAAGACACTTAACCCACCTTGCCTCCAGTGGTGTTCCAGCTGTGACACTGGTGAATGGAACCTTAATGTAAGTCGCTTTAAATGAAAGCGTCTGCCAAATCACTAAATGTAAATGTAAATGTATGTCCTGTTGACTGTATTGCATGTTTAATGCCTTGAACCTTGTTGTTGAAAAACAATGCAAACTCATTGCATTTAGTGGTGAAAACTAATTCTGGAGGAAATGGAGCTGGAGGGTTTGTTAATCTGTTCACTGTAGCAAACAGGACACGCAGGTTGTTACTGCTGTTGTTGATTACAAACGTATGTAATCACTTGAAATGATTAACTTACAACACATGTCAAAACAAACACAACAAATGATTATAATGGAATATGTTTCAAATCAAATGGGAACCCACAGAGTAATGCACTGATTCTTCAAAGTCAAATTCTTAAAGTCAAAGTCCATAAATCATAAATGTCCATAAATCAAAACACAGTGTCATTCCAAAATAAAGTAGAAATATATGCCAGAGGTTAAGCTGGTCAACCCATTGGACTCAAGATCTCTGGCCTGTCCCTCCCTGTCCATTTCTGTCCCTGTAACGAAAAGAAAAACACATGGAGTGAGACTTATGCACATTCATAATGATTAAAATCAATTCTCTTCAGCATAATCAATTCCATGAACCATACGGCCCTTAGGACTGTAGTATGATCCGTCCTGGAGCTGTTGTCCCGTTGGTGTTCATGCAAACAATAACGTCCCTCAGATATCAAAGTGTTCATCTGAGGTCAAAGCCTTGACCTTAGTCGTTTGGCAGGTGCATGTCCAGGAATGTTGACCCAGCAATGGCCACATTCATCAATCTCACCAACAAGCTCCGGATACATGGAAAGCAACACAAACAAACATTATCAGACATGGAAGTGCAACAACAAGTACATGTACTGTATTTCAATACAGATTCTAAAATCCCAGTAAATCTTCCAAATATGTTTTAAAACCAGGTCAAAATGAATTTCTCTATTCCAGAATACTCTAATTCCTCTGTTAGAGTTTGAAGTCCTTTCTTAAAGGCTTTAGTTCTGCTGTAACTAGTCCTGTGTTACTTTGGAGGAAATCCTTTTGTAGACCCCCCCTCTTCAGCTAAAAGCATGCTCAGTGCTATTTTGTTCTGTCCAGTCCTTGGACCAGTTTTCTCTCATTTCCAGTTTTAATTAACAGTTACAGCATCTCTCATACAATTCATAAACCTTTGTTGTTTATAAATATACTTAATTTAATCCACATTTTCATAAATTTTCCCAAAATGGTAAACATTCAAATCCTAATGCTAATTTAATTTTAGCCTTATATTCATTAAGGACACTTCGAAGGACGCCTCTGTCGATGTAAATGGGGCTCTCAAATGAACCTGAGGAGCTGCTGTTTGGCTCCTAAAGTGTGAGTTTCCACTCACGATGTTCTCCGTCACATTGTATGTGAACACAAATAAAACGAGGATCCTTTAAGGACGCATGTTTCCGGTCAGCAGGCAACGCTGGTCTAATGGTCTTACTTTCACAAAACCTCCAGACTTCTGCTTTGCACTGCACCTGTCCCTGATCTCTACGTTTGTCAAGTTCAGAGTGATGTCACAGGAAGTCATGTGACCCACGTCACTAGCCCTGCTCACAGGTGTACTTCCCTTCACAGGTGTAAACCAAGATGATATAAGTTCAAAGAACTATGTTAATATTAGCTCTTACTGGTGGTGGCTATATTAATTTTCAAAACCCCTTTTCTGAACTGGTATACTTGTTGTAGTTGGCTTCCATCCAAATAAAGAACAAACAAACAAATCAGAACGTTATCTGACATTATAGACCCATAGAAAGTGCCTCCTAGGTTTTCGTCAAACGAAACCATAAAAGCCCTTAAAATGATCAAACCATAAAATTGAAACAGCAGATAAACCCTGTTTCCACAGATATGGTCTGCTGGAAATCTACTTTAATCTGAAAAGGTTTAATCAGACTAAACAGTGCTTCTCCAGAAAAGTCCTGTCAACTTTCTTTATTTCATTATTTGATTTAAACTTTTAACTGTATTAAACACTGTTGTTTCAGCCTCATGCTAACCATTAGGTTAACCAAGCATCCCTTCAGCATTTTAACACAGTTTTAGTTTAAATCTTCTTCTCCCCCCTTTTTGAGACGTGGGACAACCACGACTCAAAAACAAAAAAAAAAATAAAAAAATGAAACAAAATAAAATAAAAGATAAATAAAAATAAAATCACAACAGAATGTTTTCTTTCCAATTACCACCTTAAATTGTTATTTCATTAATTAGCATTTCTAATTATTCATCTTCTTTATGTTTTACAAATAGCATCACTTTTGTTTATGTTATATTTAAAACTTCACTTTGTTTAGTTCAGTTTTAATTTTAGTTACCATTAGTTGTAGGTCTTTACCTGTAACTGTAATTGGTATCTTCCACAATTAGATAAATTTTAACTCAGTTGATGCAAACATAAATAATTTATATAGATCAGAACTGGTTTCTCATGATCTATTGTCACAAACTTTTAAACATTCTTTAAATTCACAATTTATTTCACATGTTTCCTTTTTAAAACATCCAATTAGAATATTCTCAAAATATTGTTCAATTTACCTCAAATTACTTTCTTTAGAAAGAAAACACATTTATGTCTTACTTCAAAACAAAATTTTATAATCCCCCTTGGGTCAGACCCCCCCTCTGGGGTTAAACCAGTAACAGCAGCATGTCTCAGCTGCTTGAACACACCACCAAGCCTTTGCTCTGTTCACACTGCTTTCCTCCAAAACACCATCACCTTTGTGATTGTATTTTAAAAGGAAAGACCAAACATAAAATCAACAAAGTTCTGTTCATATTCTGCTTTATTTACTTTTAAAATCTTCACACATAAAAATTCCTTTAGGATTTTGTTCAGTATATACTGTCTCTGTAAAACAATAGAGCAAAATTTAAAATAAATAAACGTTTGTCTGAATTCGTTTATCTTACCGCTTCCGTGTTGCTGCTGCTTGTCTGTCTGCAGCTTCTTTCAGCCGAAAAAAAAAAAGGTGGGAGGTGGGGTGCAGATGGAGTTTGGAGAGGGAACTGTTGTCGGAGCGGAGGGAGGCCGAGACCTAGAGGCTCCCAGAAAACATTTATACAAAATACAAATGATTAGTGTTTTGAAGGAAGTACTTTGTTTCGGTTGGTAACTGTGTATCAGACCAAATGGCCCTGACATGTGGGGTTCCACAGGGGTCTATCTTGGGACCTCTATTATTCAATCTCTACATGCTTCCTTTAGGCCAGTTAATACGCAGCTGTGGTGTATCCTACCATAATTATGCAGATGACACTCAGATTTACATTTCACTCACAGCAGGTGAAAATGGACCAATCCATTCACTGTGTCACTGCATCGAACAGATTGATGTGTGGATGCAAAATAATTTTCTCCAACTGAACAGAAACAAGACTGAACTAATCATCTTTGGGCCACAGAAACAAAGAGAACCGTTTAAGAGGTTCCATAAGAGAGGCTTTACTCTCATCTCAGAGCCCGAGCGGAACAAGCTAACACAAACTGCTGCAGAGGCCTCTTCACTTTTGTCTCCTCCTGTCTCTCAGTCTGGGGTAAGTCTGCAAATCTTTACAGTGAACTTTATTTCAGCTCCTCCTGTTAATGTCAGATCATTATTATCAATATTAGAGCTTTTAATTATCATAATTTTAAGCATAAGCACACTTTTATCTTGGTCTGACAATCCTTTCCAGTTCTGTTATAAATAAAACTGTGTTTTCTCAAATATATCATTATATACTTCATATTTGTTTAAAATATCTGCCCTTAATTTGCGAGTCTTGTACATTAAGGCTTCAGTATTTGATTTTTCATGCCTCATTACTCTTATAACCTCATAATAATAAAATAGTAATATTTAAGCAGATAATGCGCAAAGATATTCAAATAGTAGATTTATAATGCTATACATGATCTTTTAGCTCCCAGAAGCCTACAGTAAATGTGCAGCATTTAGAAAGAACTGTCATTTACCTTTACACATGAACTGGTTTATAAAAAAGACAGTGGGCTCTGGACACAGATGAAGCCTCAGACAACTCAATGTCCATTTCTTTTAGTGTCACCTGGATTACTGTAAGTGTTTAAATTAAAAAGCATACAAGTATTTAGTCACACATGTATAATCTCAAAGTCTGCTTACATCTGCTTACACAGAAACTTGTATTTCTCTGTTTTAATGGCTGAACATTAATGACTGTATTGTTTTTGTCCCTGTCTCAGTGTGGCCCGTGAAGAAGAGCAGGACATCCTGTGAACCACTGTGGAGCAGTTACATGAAGATTAGACCTGAAGATGAACCTAGACGAGCTTCAGCCGCAGCTCCCTGAAAATAAAGCTCATGTCTGCCACACCTCAGGATCTGTGTTTTATACTTCATCTTCAGAACTAGACATTTAAATAGAAACAGTCACACTATATCAGCGACTACAAGTCTAATATTTATGTTCATAATGGTTCTGCACTCTTTATAAACTTGACATTGTCTACATCATTTAACATGAATCTGATTTTATAAAATCTTACAGTCACTAATTAACTGCTGAAGGTAGAATCAACCGGGTCTAGAACACTACATTTAAATTTGTTTTTATAAAACCTTACCTATTTATAATGTTTGTGCCTTTAACTTCTGCTGACTGTTTTATAATGGCCTTTTATAAGAACAACAGAATGTCATGAGTAAAAATTAAGTGCACCCAGGACATGCATTGTTCATTGAGTGCAAACAGTAAATGCACGTGTGTATGGTGTAAAAATGTTTTGTAATGTATAGTTCATTAGACTAGCATTTGAGTAACGTGCATGAATAAGTTTAAAGCTTGTTATTTTCTGGTGTGTAAGAAGTCAGATGACAGAAGGGGCAGGGGTCTGGTCTTCAGCAGCACTGGTCAGGTTTGTCTGGATTAGCTCCTACAAGAACAATACACAGACAAGTCAAATACAATGGCCCCAATAATACTGACTTATTATATTGTAAGAATGTTAGCAATATTTAATCTCTATTTCAGACACAAAGTTGGTCCAAAGCAAACAAACAAAAAAAAAGTTTTCTGACTCATTAAACAGCCTCATAAACTTAGAAATTGTGCCTCCCGATAATCTTAATTTAGATTTAAATCAGTCTATTGTAATTATATGAACACTGTATTAAAATGTAAAACTTTTTTTACTCTTAAGACAGCAATAATAAGATTTAAATCTGCATTTGAGAGTAAACCTTTCTCTCAATTTGGTCTAATCACAAAATAGTGTGATGTTCAGAATAAATAAACTACAAACATATTTCAAGTCAATATTATAGAAGTGCCACTAGTCTAATCACAGTAATGTCCTGGCTTTACATCAACTGCTTGCATTTTAGAAAATAATAACCACATTTTACTGTCTTCATTAACAGTTAAAATTATGCCACCACATCTTTATATGAGAGTGCACTGTTTTTTGTGCAAAACCTCTTTGAGCAGCAAGCGTTAGCCAGTGTTGGGAAAGTTCACTTTCTACAAGAACTAGTTCAAAGTTCAGTTCACAAATTTTAAAATGAACTAGTTCAGTTCATAGTTCAAACTTCATAATTTTGAACTAAGTTCACAGTTCCAAAAATGAACTAGTTCATAGTTCTTTTTTTCCAAATGTTGCTGCGAGCTATTATTTTTCAAACTTATTGCCACAGCCCATATACAGTAGAATCACAGACAGCAATTATTTTATCAGTTTTAACAATGAAGCTATGCGTCAGATTTTATTTTCATATCCAATTTTCAATCCTTATCCAACCAGGGTTTACATTAGCATTGAGGGGACATTGTTGCTTTAATGCTTTGTTGCTGTCCATTCACTCCACACTAGTAGCAGCTGCAGCTTTCAACCCTACAGTACATTCTCAAGAACATGAGGACAAACGTGCTGCTTGAATGGTCTTTTTTAATGAGGAATTATTCAAAGAAAAACAGGACAGTAATCATTAAGGTGAAAACGTTTTTAAATTTTAATAATTTTCCATTGTCCACATGCTAAAACAGAATATTGGAATCCTGGAAAAATAGACCAGGCAGGTTCAACAAACAAGTTACATGAATGAATTTAAATGATCATATGCCTTACTACATGCTGCTGTCGCCTCAATGCTTTTTTTTTTTTTTTTTTTTTTTGATGACGGGTCACGCATGCGCGGAGCGGCACTGGTGGCTGGTGTTGCCAGGTTTTGGTGTTTTTCCGCTACATATTAAGACCCGTTTGCGGCTGGTTTGCGGTGTGTTTTAGCCGGGTTTTCGCCTGGAAGGCTCTATAGAAATCTGGCACCCTATTGAACGAAGTTAACCTGAGAGAGCGTGCCGTTCACAAACACCAGAATGAACGAGTTCACATAACGTTCATCAGGCAGTAATACAGCACGTTCAGTTCACGTTCACCCAAAATATGAACGAGTTCATGAACTATCGTTCATTGAACGCGTTCAGGCACAACACTGGCGTTAGCATTCTCTAGCCTAGCGGCCGCTCTGGGTCTTTGTGGCTCCCACATGCATATCAAAGTTGCCCCTCCCTTAATTATGCATAATTCTAAAGATAACCTGAGGGCAACCCAAATCTTTCAAAAATTCACTCCCCCCAGAGTTGTTACATAACAATAACTTAGCTCTAGACTTGTAAAGTCTATTGGATTTCTCCTCATATTTCTGCTTTTGGAGCCTGGCCTCTGGTGGTCGGAGGTATATTGCTGTATGGTGGCGCCCTTACTCGAGACCCTTTTCAGTGGTTCCATGAGAGGGGCTTGGTTCAAATCCAATTAAAATCTGTTCAAATCCAACTAAAACCTGCTCAAATCCAACTAAAACTTGTTCAAATCCAACTAGAACTTGTTCAAATCCAATTATAACCTGTTTAATTCTAACTAAAACCTGAATAAGTCCATCTAAAACATGTTCAAATCCAACTAAAACCTGTTAGAATCTAATTTAATCCTGTAGAAATCCTACTAAAACTTGTTTACATCCATTTAAAAAACCCTGTTCAAATCCATCTAAAACCTTTTTAAATCCATCTAAAACGTGTTTAAATCTATCTAAAACCTGTTCAAATCCAACTAAAACCTGCTCAAATCCAACTAGAACTTGTTCAAATCCAATTATAACCAGCTAAAATCTAAATGAAACCTGTTCAATTCCAACTAAAACCTGTTGAAATCCATCTAAAACCTGTTGAAATCCATCTAAACATGTTCAAATCCACCTAAAACATTGTTCAAATCCAACTAAAATCTGTTTAAATCAAACTAAAACTTGTTTAAATCCATCTACATCCTGTTCAAATCTGTTCAAAACTTGTTCAAATCCAACTAAAACCTGCTCTAGTCCTGGGTCTGGTCTAGTCTTGTGTCTGGTCTGGGTATGGTCTTGGTCTTGGTCTTGGTTCAGTTCTGGTCTTGATCTAGTCTTGTCCTGGATTTAGTCGCGGATCGTCAGCAGTCTAATATTGGGGGTCGCGGTCTGAAAAGTTTGGGAACCCCTGTAATAAGGACAGATTTAAAATATGTTGAAAGATGCCACAAAGTTGGTAAGCACACTTTCTTAATGTCTGTCCACAGATATCTGACCCTGGGCTTTTGGCTTTGGTGTGGCAGAAAAGCTTAGCCACAGTGTTTACATCAACAGACGGATGGAGATGCCCGAGTCATTGCCTTGATGTTATCAATCTTAGAATTAAAATCCACTGTCTTGAACCGTGTATAAAATATATTTAGTTCATCTGCCAAGTGTTTATCAGAATGAAAACCATCAAGGTCAACTCTGTTGACTTTATCATGTGACCCAATCATTGTTTTCATACCATTCCAGGTTTTTTTTTTAAGTTGTTACTTCTAAGTTCAGCCTCAATCTTATCCTTATATCTCAATTTGGCTTTTTTAATTTCAGCCCTGATCTCCTTTCTCACAACCTTCTCTGCAATCACATCACCTTCATTAAATTAACTTTTTTTCCTTTTGATAAACAGATCTTTAATGTCCTTGGAAATCCACTGTTTGTTGTTAGGATAAACCTTGACTTCCCTGTTTGGGAGAACTTAGTCTTTACAGAAAGAAATGTAACTACAAAACTACAAAACGTAGGTTTTGATGAAGTCTGTGGGTTAGCAGACGATACAAAAACATGTATCGTTGGCTGACGGCACAGAACAGTTTCAACGTCTTTAATATGGGAGTTAATGTGGGAGAAGGATGTGTGCCTCCTGGCATTGTCCCAAAGTTACGTATTTATTATTTCTTAAACATTGTCAACACTTTAACTGTGCACCACACCTCATTCATTGTTATACTGATTAGTATTTAGAGGTTAGTACTAGAGTTGCTGTCGTTTTGTGAACAGGGCACTTTGTTTGGGCTAGCTGACATGCTAGCGGGTTTTTAGCATTTGAGTTAGCGCTTAGCATACCTCGATTGTTGTGTTTGTTACTGTTTTCTTACTGGTGGTTAGTCTTGTTGTGTGTACTGAGTTTTCCCTGTAACTTGTGGTTGTACTGCTGTGTGTGTGTTAGAATTTATCATTGTGAGTTGTGAACAGTTGGCTTGACTTGTACGTACACTAGCTTAGCTAAGTTTTTCTGTGTTGTTGTTGCTTGTAGCAATGGTTTGCCATTCTTGTTCGGTATTACTAGACAGACTGTCTCTATTAGAGAGACGTGTTTGTGCGTTAGAGCAGCAAGATCAGCATAGAAAGGGTTTGGTTACTTTAGATGTGTCAGGGTTTCCGGATAGTATCAGATGCAGGTCTGATAGCAGTCCTGCTAGTGATAGCTCCAGTTGCGGCTAAGTTGCTTCAGCAGCTGTTGCAAAGAGTCCTACGTTCGTGCCGGTCTGCCGGCGCGGGGGTGTAGGCAAGAGCAAGCCTCCGGTTGTCCGCTCTTGTCCGGGGTCACCCCCTCTGACCGCGAACTGGTTTCAAGTCCGCTTGTCCGCGCCGATCACCGGCCTGTTCCCTCTGCGCCTGCCAGCCAAAGCGAACATCGTACTCTGGTGATAGGGGACTCCATTACCCGCAATGTTAGACTTGACGCCAGCCATTGTCCACTGTTTACCGGGGGCCAGGGCTTCCGACATAGAGGCTAACCTTAGGGTGCTGACATCACACAGGAAGGGAGAGTTTCCCAGGACACATACTCGCACTACATACAAGCAGATAGTTATTCATGTCGGAACCAATAATGTGCGAATGAGGCAGTCTGAGGTAACCAAAGATTGCCTACTTTTGAACTAGGGAACAAGATGAGTCGGCATCGACTAATTGTCTCTGGCCCCCTCCCCGTAAGGGGTAGTGATGAACAGTATGGCAGATTAGTTTCCATGAACCGGTGGCTGGCCCGGCATTGTAGTCAGAAGGGTTATGGTTTTGTGGATAACTGGCCTTCTTTCTGGGGCCGCCCAGGCCTGCTGAGGGCAGACGGCCTGCATCCTACTGGACAAGGTGCTGCCATTTTGTCTAGTAATGTAGACAGGTGCATTCAATGCATTTGACACAAGGAATCTCAGCAGGTCGCAGGAATTAGAGAACCTGCTAGTCATGATAGTGCGGGTGTGGAACTGGATAATGTAGCAGCTTTTAGTTGTCTGTTTAGGCCGTGTCAATCCGATGTCTACTGCCTAAATCTGTTAGATATGGTGAATTTATTTAGTCCTCAAACACATCTGAAAACTCGCAGTGACCCAAAAGCATCATGTCCTCATGTTATTATAACTTGTAGGCATTCTTTTAAACCCGGCAGAACTGTTAGAGCTTGACAGCTTGTTCCTGTCACTATCGCTCCACTGGACCAGCCTTCAAATGCAGGCTCTACATCAAGACTGAAGATTGGTCTCCTGAATGTGCGGTCTCTATCCTCCAAAGCACTCTTAATTAATGATCTTATTACTTCTCATAGCTTGGATTTACTTTCTCTTTGTGAAACTTGGCTTAGCGCCAATGTTTTTCTGCCACTAAATGAAGTCTCTGATTATGCATATGCACAGGTAGGTCGCACGTCGAAGCAGGGTGGTGGTGTTGCAGCCATTCATAAAGCTGCATTTTGCTTTAGAGGTCCATCACCACAGCCAAAATGTAACTCTTTCGAAGTGTCAACTGCAACGCTTCTTGGGGTTTGCCAATTTCTATAGGCGTTTCATCCGCGGCTATAGTACCCTGGTGGCTCCTCTGACAGCACTTACCTCATCTAAGGTTCCGTTCCTCTGGTCCAGCGAACCCGACTCAGCATTCCGGGACTTGAAGCTTCATTTTTCTTCAGCTCCGGTGCTTATCCCAGACCCCTCCAGTCAGTTTATTGTCGAGGTGGATGCTCCCGACGTGGGAGAAGGCGCAGTCCTGTCTCAGCGTTCCACTTCAGACCAGAAATTACACCCATGTGCCTACTTGTCTCGTCGCCTGTCCCCCGCCGAACAGAGCTATGACATAGGAAATAGGGAGCTGCTGGCGGTCAAGCTAGCATTGGGAGAAAGGCTGGCTGGAGGGAGCCGAACAACCTTTTCTTGTGTGGACTGACCACAAGACTTTGGAATATATCCTGTCAGCCAAACGCTTGTCCTCTCATCAAGCTCGTTGGTCGTTGTTTTTTAGCCGGTCTAATTTTGTTTTGTCGTTCCGACCCGGTTCACGGAATCCGAAACCTGATGCCCTTTCCCGGCAATTACAGAAGGACAATTACAGAGACATCTTCTGAAGTGACACCTGTCACCGGGTTTCTTATGTATTTTATAAATTGTGTGTGAGGCCCCTTTAAGGCCATATGACTTTTAGACTTTAAATTGGGAGACACCCCATCCCACCTGAGCGACGACGGGAACCAATAGGACGAGCCCGGACTCTGTTCAAAAGGGCCAAGAGGAAAGAGGAAAGGGGGAAAAGGAATGAAGGACGACGGGAGGACGGAGGAATGGGGAAGAAAAGAAAGGATGGAACGGAGGCAAGGGGGAGAGAGAGAAGGAAACCAAGCCGGGAGGAGTCCGCGAGCGACCCGAGCCCAGTAAATCTGAAGGCGGGGACTGGTTGTTACGGACCGGCAAGACAACCCAAATGCAGACACACAAGTAAAGGAATATAAACAGATTTATTGAGACACAAAGGTATGACAGGTTCTTCTGGGATAACGAGAGGACACAGGACAAGACCGGGGCTGGACTGGAACTGGATCGAGGACGAGACTTGAAGGTACAGGAACAGACAAAGACGGAACAGGAACAGGACATACGGCAGGACTGGACGGGTCTAAGACGAACAAAGGCACAGGTAAGTAATCCAATAAACAACAAGGCAATAGCAAGCTAGATGTATAACTGACTGGAGTTAGTATTACGATCTGGCAACGAGGAGCAGGCTGCGGTGCTTCTTATTCTCTGTTGATTGCCAACTCGGCTCAGCTGGTCTTGCTCCGCCGGCGTTCCCGCACACCTGTTTCTCATCTGCGAGTCTGTAGGGGCGGGGGAGCCGGAGGCGGAGGCCGCGGCCAACTGATCAGAGTCCTGAGCGACCGTGACACTGGTGGGTCGAGGAACAAAGGGCGGAGAAGGAAGCACGGGGCGATCCAAGACCAGGGACCCGGAAGATAGAGACTGGTAAGATCGAGGAACTACGGCGGAGAAAAAACGGACTGGTGACGGAATGAAGACAGGACGGAAAGAGGTGGAGAAGGGTGGAGAAGCCGAGGGAAGCCGAGAGAAGCCGAGAGAAGCCGGAGAGCGAGGAGATGCGAGACGTGGAATGACGGGGAAAGACGTATGGATAAACAAAGACGAAGGAACTGTACAACGCTCACTAACAGCTAAGTGAAGGAATGTGTACATAACTCGCTGCTGAGGCCGTGTGTGTGTGTGTTTACAGCTCCGCCTCACCGCTACGGGGAAGAGTGGACAGTGCCGAGACCAAAACAGAAGACCCTGCCACGCAGTACCGCTGCAGACCCGAGGTTGGAGGGAAGAAGCCGGGTACACCGCTGTAGAACTGATAAGTAAAGGGCCGTGTCCCGCTTAACCACTACATGTTGTGTGATTTTAGTTAGGTGTGGTTAGCTGAGCTGGGGTTGTTTTGTGTGTATTCTTAGCTCATGCCTGCAACAGGGTGACCGGCGGGAGAACAGCTGGGGTCGCAGAGGCACAACGAAGGCAGAGGGTGGACTCAGAGAACTGGACTACTACATTCTACGCCCAGTCCATCTGTGAACACAGGCCTGCCGAATAAGACTTCCCTCACTCGGCCTAAATGGACAGGAGGACTTTCCGTTCTTGTTTAGTAAACAGTGTTTTTTTTTATTAGTCAGACTGCCTGCCCCTGCAGTCTGCCCCCCCTTTTTTTTTTAGAATAACTTTTTTTTTTTTTTATCAACTATTTATTTCAGGTTTTTAAGTTTTTTTCTTAGCTAAGACTTTTTACCTTGTTTTAATAAATCTATTGTAACCTGCTTCGTTGTCTGTTCTCTGTGGTACATTTTAGTGAATAAAGAAGAACCTCAAACTGACCCAACGACCAAACGACCCTGGTCTCACGTGTCCCTGGATTTTGTTACAGGTCTCCCGGAATCAAATGGCAACACAGTGATCCTTTCCATCATTGATCGCTTCTCGAAGATGGCTCACCTCGTAGCCCTGCCTAAGTTGCCTTCAGCAAAGAAGACGGCTGAACTTGTACTCCAGAATGTCTTCTGGATCCATTGCCTACCAATAGACATTGTGTCGGACCAGGGCCCCCAGTTTACGTCCACCGTTTGGCAGGAGTTTTGCTCCCTTTTGGGGGCTACAGTCAGCTTGTCTTCTGGAAGCCTACAGAACTGTGTGAGTGTATGTAATTCTTGTCTCTTTGAGCTCAGTGCCGTGTTATTGCTGAGAAACCGCGCAGTGTTTTACTACGACCCTGTCACGTGGTGCACCAGCGTCTATTCTCAGCTGCTAGCGGGC
This sequence comes from Perccottus glenii, assembly GCA_024416835.2. Lineage (NCBI taxonomy): Eukaryota > Metazoa > Chordata > Actinopteri > Gobiiformes > Odontobutidae > Perccottus > Perccottus glenii. The sequence continues at coordinate 4,769,758 of CM044557.2, forward strand.
TGGTTTCGTTTGAGTTGTTTGTGGTCGTCTGGAGGCGTGACCAAACGCCAGCTCCGCTCTGCTATATAACCCCATGGTTTAATCGAAGTCAGTAGGAGAAGCAACTTAGCAGCAGAAGCCTACAGAACTGTGAGTGTATGTAATTCTTGTCTCTTTGAGCTCAGTGCTGTGTTATTGCTGAGAAACCGCGCAGTGTTTTACTACGACCCTGTCACGTGGTGCACCGGCGTCTACTCTCACCTGCAGCGGGCTGGTTTCGTTTGAGTTGTTTGTGGTCGTCTGGAGGCGTGACCTGCTGAATTCAATTACTTGAATAGACGGGTATTTAAGTGGGAGTAACCACCGCGGCAGCAGTCGCGGCAGCTGTCATCGCGTAAAGACCGAAGAGAGTAAAGACCATCGACTCTACCTGCACGCGACTCCACCGAGCAGGGACACACCCACAGGGCACCTGAGTATTGCACTTTTTTTTTTTTTTGTACTAATTGTTTGCACATATAATTTATTATTTCTACTTTTACTTTCTTCTTGCATATTTCCTCTTCGGCTCTTCAATGTGTTTTCAAATTACTACTGTCATTTCAACACGGAAATTATCATCTGTTTCACGCAAAAAGCGATGCAACCATAATAATCTGCATGTTGTATCACTGTCAAAAACTGCCCCTTCTACTTTCCCAATAGGCTTGTGGAACTGCCAGTCTGCTGTGAACAAAGCTGATTTCATTACAGCTTTTTTTCAACATTCTGGTCTTTCAGTTGTAGCACTTACAGAAACATGGATCAAACCATAGGACTTTGCCACTCCCGCCGCCCTCTCCCATAATCACACTTTCTCCCACAGTCCTCGCGTCACTGGAAGGGGCGGAGGGACCCGACTACTTATCCCTACCGACTGGAAGTTTAAACAGCTATCACCCTTGTGTGACAACAGCTCCTTCGAGTTCCATGCTGTTACCATCACCCACCCTGTTAAAAGTCATTTTGTAATTATCTATCGGCCCCCAGGTCAGCTTGGACATTTCTTGGAGGAGTTGGATGCGCTTCTTTCATCCTTCCCTGAGGAAGGTACTCCTCTGGTGGTATTGGGAGACTTCAACATCCACCTTGAAAAGCCACAGGCTGCTAACTTCAATAACCGGACTGCATCATTTGACCTCAAGCGGGTTTCCACATCGGCAACCCACAAGTCTGGTAACCAACTAGATCTTATCTACATAAGATACTGCTCCACTCGGCACACTCAGGTCACGCCACTGCACACTTCTGATCATTTCTTCATTACTTTCGACCTTGACCCAACTTCTCCAGACACTGCAATTGTTTTACCGCTGGTCACTTTCCGACGCAACCTCAGTCCCTCCCGTTTTTCCTCTGCTGTCTCTTCTGCACTCCCCTCTTCTGAGGAGCTCTCTCTTGTAAACACGAACGCCACTGACACTCGGTGGCGTTGTTTGTGTGTGCTAAGCGCTTACATCCTGCTTGGACAACTTATGCCCTCTTACATTTAGACCAGCCCATACATCCTCGTCTGCCCCCTGGTTATCCGATGTTCTACGCGAGCATCGCGCCAGCCTCCGGTCAGCTGAGAGAAAATGGCGCAAGTCAAAAGATCCTACTAACCTCTGTATCTACCAGTCTCTCCTCTCTTCTTTTTCCGCTGATGTCACCTCTGCAAAAACTGTCTACTACCATTCTAGGTTAATCAACTCACCTGACTCGCGCACTCTCTTTAAAACCTTTTCTGCCCTCCTTTATCCGCCTGCTCCCCCACCTTCATCGGATTTAACAGCTGATGATTTTGCGTCTTTCTTTGTAAAGAAAACGACCGCCATCAGCAGTCAGTTCTCTGCGCCACCACCTGAGCTCATTCAGACCCCTGATATGTGTTTGCTCCCTTCTTTCTCTCCTCTAAAAGAAGCAGATGTTTCCAAGGTCATTAGTTTTAACCACCCTACTACCTGCCAGCTGGATCCCATCCCCACACATCTCCTTCAGGCCATCTCTCCATCTGTCGTGCCTGCTCTCACCCATATCATCAACTCGTCTCTCTCCACTGGGTCATTCCCCACAGCTTTCAAAGAGGCCCGCATCACACCACTACTGAAGAAACCCACTCTTAACCCTGCACTCCTAGAAAACTACAGACCTGTTTCCCTCCTTCCCTTCATTGCCAAAGCTCTGGAGCGAGTTGTGTTTACTCAGCTCTCATCCTTTCTCACACGGAACAACCTCCTGGACCAGAACCAGTCTGGGTTCAAGAGCGGACATTCCACCGAAACTGCACTGCTCTCATCGAAGCCCTGAGACTGGCAAAGGCAACGTCCAAGTCATCTGTATTCATCTTACTGGATCTGTCTGCTGCTTTTGACACTGTTAATCATCACATCCTCCTGTCTTCTCTCAGGGCGATGGGTGTCTCTGGAATGGCGTTGCAATGGTTCAAGTCTTACCTCTCGGATAGGTCATTCAGAGTATCCTGGAGAAACGAGGTCTCTGAGTCCCAACATCTCAATACAGGGGTGCCACAGGGCTCAGTGCTTGGACCGCTACTCTTTTCCATATACATGACATCCCTTGGCTCTGTCATCCAGAAGCATGGTTTTTCCTATCACTGCTATGCAGATGACACTCAACTCCACCTGTCATTTCAACCTGACGATCTGACGGTCTCTGCTCGAGTCTCGGCATGTCTGAGTGACATCTCACTTTGGATGAAGGATCATCACCTGCAGCTGAACCTTGCAAAAACAGAACTGCTTGTTGTGATTCCGGCCAACCCAGGGACCTGCCATAACCTCTCCATTCAACTAGGCCCATCAACCATTACACCGTCCAGCACTGCCAGAAATCTGGGAGTGGTAATTGATGATCAACTAAAGTTCACAAGTCATGTCGCCAGCACCCCCTGGTCCTGTAGATTCATCCTCTACAACATTATGAAAATTAGACCTTTCCTATCAGAGCACTCTACACAAATTATAGTCCAGGCTCTTGTCTTGTCCAAACTGGATTATTGCAATGCTCTACTGGCTGGACTCCCTGCCTGCACAACCAAACCTCTGCAGCTGATCCAGAATGCAGTGGCAAGAGTGGTCTTTAATGAACCAAAGAGAGCGCACGTAACTCCTCTATTCATTAGGTTACACTGGCTCCTGGTTGACGCCCGCATCAAGTTCAAAGCTATGCTCTTGGCCTACAAGACCACCACTGGTCCTGCACCCTCATATCTTCACTCACTAATACAGACCTACGTTCCTACCAGATCCCTGCGCTCTGCAAATGAACAACGTCTGGTGGTACCGTCCCAAAAAGGTAAGAAATCACTCTCACGTACCTTCTCTGGCTCTGTTTCACTTTGGTGGAATGATCTACCTGCTGCTACAAGATCAGCAGATTCTGTAGCCATCTTTAAAAAACACCTGAAAACACATCTCTTCGGTCAACACCTGACTGACAAACACTGAGTTCTACTTCCTTTCTATCGATTTCTTTCTTCAAAACAAAAAAAAACAAAAAAAAAAATATTCTCTTATATTTAGCTTTGTATACTGTGCTGGGTTTAAACTGACTAGTTTTTTGTGCACTAATGCTTTTTGTACCTTGTGTTGCTAAAATTGAAAAAATTCCATTGTTTTCCCCACTTGTAAGTTGCTTTGGATAAAAGCGTCTGCTAAATGACTAAATGTAAATGTAAATGCAAATTTCACCCGCAGTACAATGGCCAGACGGAACGGTTTAACCAGGAGATGGAGTCGGCCTTGAGGTGCATGGCTGCGCAGATTCTCCTGGTCCTCTCAGCTGTTGTGGGTGGAGTACGCCCACAACTCCTTGACGAGCTTGGCTACTGGACTGTCTCCTTTCCAAGGCGCATACGGTTTCCGCACAAATTTGCGTGGCAATAACTTCACGCTTAGTGATTTCTGCATCAATCAAGGACCGTGACGTTGCCCGGTATGGCGCAACCGGGGCCCCACCCTGGAGCCAGGCCCGGGGTTGGGGCTCGCATGCGAGCGTCTGGTGGCCGGGTCTTTCCCCACGGGGCCCGGCCGGGCTCAGCCCGAAGGAGGGACGTGGGGCCGACCTCCCGTGGGCCCACCACCTGCGGGAGGAACCGTAAGGGGCCGGTGCAAAGTGGATTGGGTGGCAGTCGAAGGCGGAGGCCTCGACGACCCAATCCCCGGACACGGAATCTGGCACTAGGGACATGGAATGTCACCTTGCTGGCGGGGAAGGAGCCTGAGCTTGTGCGGGAGGTTGAGAGATACCGACTAGAGATAGTCGGGCTCACCTCCACGCACAGCTTGGGCTCTGGAACCCAAATCCTCGAGAGAGGCTGGACTCTCCACTACTCTGGAGTTGCCTGCGGCGAGAGGCGGCGGGCTGGTGTGGGCTTGCTCATAGCCCCCCAGCTTAGCCACCATGTGTTGGAGTTCACCCCGGTGAATGAGAGGGTCGCTTCCCTGCGCCTTCGGGTCGGGGATAGGTCTCTCACTGTTGTTTGTGTTTACGGGCCAAATGGCAGTGCAGAGTACCCGGCCTTCTTGGAGTCTCTGGGAGGGTGCTGGAAAGTGCTCCGACCGGGGACTCCGCTGCTCTACTGGGGACTTCAACGCTCACGTGGGCAGCGACAGTGACACCTGGAGGGGCGTGATTGGGAGGAACGGCCCCCCGGATCTGAACCCGGGTGGTGTTCTGTTATTGGACTTCTGTGCTAGCAACAGTTTGTCCATAACGAACACCATGTTCAAGCATAAGGGTGTCCATCAGTGCACGTGGCACCAGGACACCCTAGGTCGGAGATCGATGATCGACTTTGTAGTTGTTTCATCTGACCTCCGGCCGTATGTCTTGGACACTGGGTGAAGAGAGGGCGAGCTGTCAACTGATCACCACCTGGTGGTGAGTTGGATCAGATGGCGGGGAGAAAGCTGGACAGACTCGGCAGGCCCAAACGCACTGTGAGGGTCTGTTGGGAACGTTGGCAGAGCCCCTGTCAGAAAGACCTTTAACTCCCACCTCCGGCAGAGCTTCGACCAGATCCCGAGGGAGGTTGGAGACATTGAGTCCGAGTGGACCATGTTCTCTACCTCCATTATCGATGCGGCCACTCGAAGCTGTGGCCGTAAAGTCTCCGGTGCCTGTCGTGGCGGCAACCCCCGAACCCGGTGGTGGACACCGGAAGTAAGGGATGCCGTCAAGCTGAAGAAGGAGACCTACCGAGCCTGGTTGGCCCGTGGGACTCCTGAGGCAGCTGATAGGTACCGGCAGGCCAAGCGGACTGCAGCCCGGGTGGTCGTGGAGGCTAAAACTCGGATCGGTCGGCCTCGAAGAAATTCTGGCAAACCATCCGGCGCCTCAGGAGGGGGAAGCAGTGCCCTGCCAACACTGTTTACAGTGGAGGTGGGGACCTGCTGACTTCAACTGGGGATATTGTTGGACGGTGGAAGGAATACTTCGAGGATCTCCTCAACCCCACCGACACGTCTTCCACTGAGGAAGCAGAGGCCGAGGGCTCGGAGGTGGACTCGTCCATCACTGACAAGTCAACAGCAGTGTGTTTGTGTTCTTTGAAGCCCATTGCAGGTGAATTTAGGTGTACAACAACAGACTGATGCATCCATCCATCCATCTTCTACCGCTTATCCGGGGCCGGGTCGCGGGGGCAGCAGTCTAAGCAGAGACGCCCCTCTCTAAAATTTATCCTCAACTTGACCCTAGCTGTGATCGGTGTAAGACAGCAGAGGTCACTCTAATACACACGTTCTGGTTCTGTCCTAAACTACAACAATTTTGGGGCGGTATCTGTGAAGCACTGACTTGTGTACTTGGAGTCAAAATAACACTGAATCCATTATTATTTCTTTTCGGGGTCAATACTGAGGGTTTAGCATTGCCTGCTGTCAACTCTGTTGGCTCGACACTTGATCCTTCAAAAGTGGAGGGACTCTGCCCCACCCACAGTCTACCATTGGATCAAAGATGTGTTATTCCATCTAAAACTGGAAAGGATTAGATTTGTCTTAAGGGGTTTAGAAAAGAAATTTAATCAAGTCTTGATTGACTTCCCTCTCCCCAGACACTTCCTCTAGCTCTTCCGGGGGGATACCGAGGCGTTCCCAGGCCAGCCGAGAGACATAGTCCCTCCAGCGTGTCCTAGGTCTTCCCCGGGGTTATATGGACAAAAATAAAACAATTATAATTGGTCTTCCTCTTCTTCTTCACAGAACCTGCAATCCGTGTGGCAGTATGTATAGCATTTATAACTGTCACACTATGTAAGCTGCTGCTTTTATCAGGAAAGTCATGGGAAAGTCATCGAAACGGGAGAAAATGTCAAGTGGAAAATAAGAAGGAACTCTTGAAATGAGCTGTGTGCTGTTTTTCACTGGGTTTTCTTCCGGCGTTAGCTCAGTGGGTTGGAGCTACAGTCTCCTGCTTTTCCGTCAGCTGTTTTTAAATGGTTGGCTGTCTACACAAGTCACTTTTCCAAACTTGGAGCATTGCAATGGTTATTAGGAGAATACTAATTTGCCATCATCTTGTAAATGTTGTCATTTTACTTCATCATTGGTAATGTCTTAGGGAATCCATTTTAGAGTTTGAAATAAAAAGATCTGTAGTTTATTGATAGTCCACACTGTTTCTGTTGAACCTACTGCCTTTTCATAGCATCCACAGGTTGGAAACTTTCTTCTGGGATTGTATTTGCCTTTTCTTTTGCCTGTTACTTTTCCCCTCCCTCTGTCCTCACACTGCAGGCTGTGTTTAGCATTTGGCAGATATTGTGTATGCTCCATTTCCATTTGATTTGTCACATGCCCAAAGTATGAAGCTTATTGTATACAGTGCTACTAATAAACATGGTCTACTCTGTGGGATTGTCTGGTTATTACTGCAGTGTTGCTTCATATATATGGAAGAGGTTTTTTGGTTCATTAGTTTGTGTCTTTCAGAAGAGATTGTTCGTGCTACTGAAACTATTTCTCTTAACTTAGTATGTGGGCCTAAATTAAAAAAAAATAGAAATTCACAGGTGGTGTTTATATTTTGCTTTGTAATACATAAAGTCCTCGTGGCATTTTTTCGTGAACTACAACTATGTAGTATATACTATATCTCTCTCTTACTATAGAATGAAGTAAAATCTATAACATTTTTGTGTCAGAGGTCGGGATTTATGAATGGTAAGCCTATTATTTGGTCAAATACGTGTAGACACAACTTTATCTTTGTAGTCCATCCTTTTAACACAAGCCTGGACTTTAAGAGTATGAATGACATAGATCCCCCCAGACAGTGGGGGGCAGTATTATGTATTATTATACTTAAAACTGTAAAATAAGCATTTCTGGCATCACCCTGCGTCCGGCCGGTCCTGTCTGACGGGGAACAGATGAGTGTGGTGTATTTAAGACAAAAAGAATGAGTTCATAAGGTAAACCAATGCTTGAGACATTTCTTATGACTTCTGATTAAATGTAAAGGAACGGCTGAGATTGAATAAACGCTGTAAACGAGTTTCCAGAGACAGCATCACTTCTGTTGGTTTCGTTTTCGCCTTCCTTCAGTCTCCGTATAAAACGATAGCTGTAGTTTATTAATCAATGGGAATGGTTTGATGTTGAGTTCAGTGCGTTGTAACCTGTCGGGTCGTATTTTAGAAAATAATTCTCTCGTTTTTTTTTTGTTTTGTTTTTTGACGTCATCATCCCAGTAATACACGGATTCCACTGCATCAACACAAACCACAAACCACAGAGCTAGAGCTGTATAGTAATAATGAGCCACAGATAGTGTTCTCCAGCAGGTGCTGTTCACATCACATCCCAGAGCTTCTGTAGGCTATACACTTGTTACAGTTGCATCTCCTTATTTATAAAGTATTCAATTAGTGATCGCAAAGTTTCTCTGTTTTTAGTAGAAACATCTTTTTCAAAGCTATTAAACTATAAATTGTGGCAGAATTTTTTTTCTACATGGTCATGTTGCAAAATTTAAAAAGGCTTAAATCTTTTGGGTTATTAAAGCTGTCAATATACTTTTTTGAGTTCTACCTCTGCTCAGTTTTATTGATGAGGCAAAGGTCTCAGATGGGATTTGGTTACATTAATTCTCTAAAAATGACACTCTGTCACACCCTGTTTCAGTCTGTCTGTGTGTTTTTGGAAAACAAGTTTGGTTAGATTCAGCTTGAGTTTTTACTAAGGAAGTACATTCTTAAGTTTAATGACACTGTTAGTTCCATGTTTTTATAGGATTTAGAGTTCTGCTTCTTTTTTGTTCTTTAGTCCTGCTCATGTTCTGGCTTTGGTTCTATTTGATTAGTTTATATCTGGTTCGATTCCTGGTCTTGTCCTGCCCGTGTTCCTCAGTTAGTTTCTGGTTTTGGTTCTGTTTAGTCCTGGTTTAGTCTTGATCCTAGTTTTAGTCCTACTGTTGTTGTGGTTCAGGACTGTTTTTATCTTGTTAGACTTCCAAAAGAGGTAGCCTCTGTAGATAAATTTGGTTATTCTGTTGGTTAAGGCGTACATTTTCTTTATATGTCCTTTACATTTGTTTCCTGTGGCGTTATTGTTGGTTGATAAATTACAAAACCAAATTCCGGAGTCGGGACACTGCATAAAATGTGAATAAAAACAGAATGCAATGATTTGCAAATCACATATTTTAGAACATAAACAACATACATTATACCATTTCATGAAAAATAAAAAAATCTTTTTGAAATGTATAGAATCTCAAAAACGTTGTGTCTGAACAAGAAGTTGCTGGGGTTTTGGGAGCGAAATGTTGTCGTATTCTTGTTTGATGTAAGATTGTTCGCATCAGTCAGGGTCCACGCTGTCAACTTATTTTATCTGTGTGTTGACATTACTATTCTTGGTTTGTTAAGTTATTTGTTATATTTACTTTATATTACCACACTTACACATTATTAGTGTAAAATGCTTTATTTGGTTAAATGGTAAATTGTAAATGGTGTACATTTATATAGCGCTTTTTTGCACTCTTCTCGGACTCCCAAAGCGCTTTGTGCTTCCATTCTCCCCATTCACACACATTTACACCTAGCAGACAGAGAGGGGGGCTGCCATACACACTGCGCTCATAGCCTTCTCCAACCACCACCAAACACACCTCTACAGTCACACACATTTACACTCAGGTCCATAAATATTGGGACATTGACACAGTTCTAATCTTTTTTGCTTTGTACACCACCACAATGGATTTGAAATGAAACCAACAAAGATGTGCTTTAACTGCAGACTTTTAGCTTTAATTTGAGTTTATTTACAGCAGTAACAGAATTACAATAGTTTGTATTTGTGCCACCCACTTTTTAAGGGGCCAAAAGTAATGGGAGATATTAACATAAATCATAAATAAACAGAGATGGGAGCCAGTCACACATGTGCAAGTCTCAAGTAAGTCTCAAGTCTGAACCTTCAAGTCTCAAGTAAGTCCCAAGTCAAGTCAAGTCAAGTCAGATTGCCAAAGGCACGTGATTTCAGCAGTTTGACATATGGGTTTAACACGCGAATCATTAATCAATACGCTGATTCATAACGGTTCAAATCTTTGTTTTGAAATCACTATATAAATCGTTATTTATTTATTTTGCGCACAAAAACTATTCTCGTCGCCTCATTAAATGATTGTAGAACCACTTTAGTGAGATAAGCTTTGTAACGACGTCTTTAGTGCCTTTTATGGGTTTTGAGAGAGGAAATGACATTGATGTCAAGGAAGGCCTGTCTGAGCCATCGGATTTCAACAAAACTTCTTCATCTGTGTCTGAAGATGAACGGAGGTCTTACGGGTGTCAAACGACAGGTGGCAAACGTAGGTGGCAGGTGGCAAAACGTAGGAAAAGTCTCAAACCACTCAGATCAAGGGAAGTATTTAAAAAAAATAAATCAAAATTCTTTTGCCCACATTTGTCCCTAACACGGTGAGCCAGATTACACTTACACTTCAGCACTTACTGGGCAGAATGGCTCTTCAAATGACGGTGGAAATTGGAGGTTGACGTCTGGCTGTCTGTGATTTTAATGTTGTCTTGCAACGCGCTGTTCGCCCTTTGCCATCTTGGAAAAAAATGTTGAAGCCGAAAGCGATGACCCTCGGGACCCCTCCAGCTGACATGTTGATGTGATTCTGATCTAAGTGGGCGTGGTTTGTGTCAGGTACGAGAGGCCGTGTCACAATCCAGTCATGACAACGCTATTCTCAGACCGCGCTCCAGCTGGGTCAACTTTATTTATTTTTTTATATTTATATATTTAGTGTTTAATATATTTATTGAATTTTTCAATTTTAAACTTACAAAAACACAACAATGCACCAACAAAATACAAAATAAAAAAAAAATACAGAAAAAATTATAAAATAAATTAGGAACCCTCCCACAAAAACACAATCCCCTGTGTCAATCACACACATTTAAAAATACAAATGTACACAAAAAACAGACTCACAATAATAGAGTCAGCCAGAATAAACTAAATATACTAAACTAAGTTACTCTTGCACCTTTGTAGATGGTTGATCAAAAAATCAAGACCTCCAAACTTGATTAAATTTCTTTTCTAAACCCCTTAAGACAAATCTAATCCTTTCCAGTTTTAGATGGAATAACACATCTTTGATCCAATGGTAGACTGTGGGTGGGGCAGAGTCCCTCCACTTTTGAAGGATCAAGTGTCGAGCCAACAGAGTTGACAGCAGGCAATGCTAAACCCTCAGTATTGACCCCGAAAAGAAATAATAATGGATTCAGTGTTATTTTGACTCCAAGTACACAAGTCAGTGCTTCACAGATACCGCCCCAAAATTGTTGTAGTTTAGGACAGAACCAGAACGTGTGTATTAGAGTGACCTCTGCTGTCTTACACCGATCACAGCTAGGGTCAAGTTGAGGATAAATTTTAGCTAGTTTTGATTTATGAAGATGTACCCGATGAACCACTTTAAACTGATTAATAATACAATGTTTCGCACATATTGACGATGAATGAATCTTACTCAAAACGTTGTCTCAACTGATTTACTGATGTTAATTTGTAGATCTTGCTCCCAGGACTTCTTAATAGCAGACATTGAAGGGGAGTCTAAACGTGAAATCAAACCGAGAATTGTGAAAATAGCCTTTTTTTTGGTGGGGTTAAAGATCATCACATCATCCATCATGTTGTTAGGAAGCTTGTCAGGGAACCCCGGGATGGAACCTGAAATAAAGTGCCGGACCTGTAGATATCTAAAAAAATTGGAAGCTGATAGATCATATTTTTCAGACACCTGCTGAAAGGATGCAAATTTGTTGTCTAGAAATAAATCGTTAAAAAAATGTAGTCCCTGCCGCCGCCACCCATGAAACAGCATTGATGGTGGGAAAAAATTATTAGATGCAATTGGAGTTAACAAACTCATCCTTAAAAGACCAAAATGTTTTCGAAACTGAACACATATTTTAATAGAATTTTGAACAATAGGGTTGCTAATTGTCAGGTTTTTAAATAACGGAATTGATGCACCAATTACAGCCGGCAGCGACAGGGAATCAGAAGAAAGCTTCTCCATCTCCACCTATGCAGGCCCACTGTTGTCTGAGTAGTGCACCAAAAAGGACAGGCAACATAGATTGGCAGCCCAGTAATAATAGCAAAAATCTGGAAGGGCTGCAAATGTTCTTTATGCAAACGTGGCTTTTTGCCACTCCAAATAAATAATAAAATTACAGAATCAAGTTTTTTTTTTAAATAAACATTGGAGATGTACACAGGAAGACTTTGAAATAAAGATAAGTATCTACACACGTGGACAAAATTGTTGGTACCCTTCGGTCAATGAAAGAAAAACTCACAATGGTCACAGAAAAAATTTTATTCTGACAAAAGTAATAATAAATAAAAATTCTATGGATGTTAACCAATGAAAGTCAGACATTGCTTTTCAACCATGCTTCAACGGAATTATTTAAAAAAATAAACTCATGGAACAGGCCTGGACAAAATTGATGGTACCCCTAGAAAAGACTGTAATTAATGTGACCAAATGGACATGTTAATTCAAGGTGTGTGCACTGATTAGCATCACAGGTGTGTACAATCTTGTAATCAGTCAGTGGGCCTATTTATAGGGCTTCAGGTAGTCACTGTGTTGTCTGGTAACATGGTGTGTACCACACTCAACATGGACCAGAGGAAGCGAAGGAAAGAGTAGTCGCAGGAGAATAGAAAGAAAATTATAGACAAGCATGATAAAGGTAAAGACTATAAGACCATCTCCAAGCAGCTACATGTTCCTGTGACTACAGTTGCACATATTATTCAGAAATTTAAGATCCACGGGACTGTAGCCAACCTCCCTGGACGTGGCCGCAGGAGGAAAATTGATGACAAATCAAAGACGGATAATCCGAATGGTAACAAAAGAGCCCAGAAAGACTTCTAAAGAGATCCAAGGAGAACTCCATGCTCAAGGAACATCAGTGTCAGATCGCACCATCCGTCGTTGTTTGAGCCAAAGTGGACTACATGGGAGACGACCAAGGAGGACACCATTGTTGAAAACAAATCATAAAAAAGCTAGACTGGAATATGCCAAACTACATGTTGGCAAGCCACAAAGCTTCTGGGAGAATGTCCTATGGACAGATGAGACAAAAATGGAACTTTTTGCCAAGGCACATCAGCTCTATGTTCACCGACGTAAAAATGAATCATATCAAGAAAAGAACACTGTCCCTACTGTCAAACATGGAGGAGGCTCTGTTATGTTCTGGGGCTGCTTTGCAGCATCTGGCACAGGGTGTCTTGAATCTGTGCAGGGTACAATGAAATCTGAAGACTATCAAGGGATTCTAGAGAGAAATGTGCTGGCCAGTGTCAAACAGCTTGGTCTCAGTCGCAGGTCATGGGTCTTGCAACAGGACAATGACCCAAAACACACAGCTAAAAACACCCAAGAATGGTTAAGAGGAAAACATTGGACTATTCTAAAGTGGCCTTCTATGAGCCCTAACCTCAATCCTATTGAGCATCTTTGGAAGGAGCTGAAACATGCCGTCTGGAAAAGACACCCTTCAAACCGGAAACAAGTGGAGCAGTTTGCTCATGAGGAGTGGGCCAAAATACCTGCTGAGAGGTGCACAAGTCTCATTGACAGTTACAGGAATCGTCTGATTGCAGTGATAGCCTCAAAAGGTTGTCCAACAAAATATTAAGTTAGGGGTACCAACAATTTTGTCTAGGCCTGTTCCATGAGTTTATTTTTTTAAATAATTCCGTTGAAGCATGGTTGAAAAGCAATGTCTGACTTTCATTGGTTAACATTCATAGAATTTTTATTTACTATTACTTTTGTCAGAATAAAGTTTTTTCTGTGACCATTGTGAGTTTTTCTTTCATTGACCGAAGGGTACCAATAATTTTGTCCACGTGTGTAGGTAGTATAGACATTTTAATCACATTCACTCTCCCCACTAGTGAGAGGAAAAGAGCTGACCATTTAGACAATTCCTGTTGAATTTTTAATTGCAGTTTAGTAAAATTTTCTTTAGAAAGGTCACAATTTTTCCTTGTAACGGTAATACCAAGATAAACAAAACTATGTGTAGCACCCTCAAGTCGGTCCAGTACCTTTCTTCTGAGATTTCTATTTCCAATTCCTTTTTTAGCATGTCACCGGTGCAAACAGCAACAACGGCCGCTGACAACTCTAGACGTGGTATAGTAGACTTTGGAAGGTGGAACTCTCGATCTTCCCATCACCAAGGTGCAGTAAACTTCACCAGATGTGCTTACTGCTCTCAGGTAGGTGCACATGCCATATCCAGATGCACTTGCATCAGAAAAATGATGCAGTTCGTAGTGTTGTGTCTTGAAGTTTGAACGAATGTAGCATCTGCAAATCTTTACATCTGCCAGGTTTCCCAGGTCCCGGAGCCAAGACTCCCACCAAGGTCGAAGACTGTCAGGTAAGCTATCATCCCAGCTGAGCTTATCTCGGCACATTTGTTGCAAGATTTGCTTTCCTAGCAAAATGAAAGGCGACACAAACCCAAATGGATCGAACACAGAGGCGACTGTGGATAATACTCCTCTTCGGGTGAGTGGATTTTCCCTAACAACCACTCGGAACTGGAACTGGTCTGACTCCACACACCATTGTACGCCAAGTGCTCTCTCCATAAGCACTTCACCAAGTGCCATATCTAGATCTTTGGCAACTACAGCACATTCTTCCTTTGGAAGCGAAGCTAGAACTTGGGTGCTATTTGAGATGAACTTATGCAGCCGAAGGTTGCCCATCCTGCAGAGCTTGCGTGCTTCATTGACAAGCTGTATTGCTTGCTCTTCAGTGTCTACACTTCCTAGTCCATTATCGACATAGAAGTTAGTTTTGATGAACTTGATGGTTTCCTCATCAAAACTTCCTTCTCCTTCAGTTGCGAGGTGTTTGAGGCCATAGTTTGCGCAACCTGGAGAGGACGCTGCGCCGAATAAGTGTACTTTCATTCGGTAGACAGTGAATGGAGTTTCGAGGTCTCCGTTCTCCCACCACAAGAACCGTAGGTAATCTTGATCGCAAGCATTCACATGAAACTGGTGGAACATGCGTTCAATATCACACATGAAAGCCACTGGGCCTCTTCGGAAGCGACACAAGACTCCAAGCAGGGTGTTTGTCAGCTCTGGACCAGTCAGGAGATGGTCATTTAGTGCGGTACCTCTGAACTTGGTGGAGGCGTCAAAGACAACGCAAATCTTTCCCGGTTTTTGGGGATGATACACCCCATGGTGTGGGATGTACCAGGCTGGTCTCTTGTCGATGTCTTGCTCTGGTACTCTTTCAGCATCCCCAAGGGCTATTATCTCATCCATGAACTTCTTGTAGTCCATGTAGTACTGCTTGTTCCTCTTGAGCTTTTTTCCTAATCATTTGAGGCGATGAATAGCACATGCCTTGTTATCTGGCAGGTTAGGCCTTTCACTCTTGAATGGGAGTGGCATCTCAAAATGGCCATCCTCCTTGTGTCTAATGCCTTTCCTTATCTTTGCTAGAAATTTGAGATCTTCTTGAGAGATGTTTACATCTTCTGGGAACTTCTCATCAAAGTCAGATTCCAACATTTTCAGGACCTCTGTAGGGGAGATCATTTCCTTTATTTGAGTTCTGAAAACATAGTGAACCTTGTTGGTGAAGTTTGAGGAGGTTTGAATATCCGGCACCACTTCCTTCACAATGACTTGATGACTTACTCCGAAAGGATCTCCATAATCAAGACATGGATTGCCATAACCCACAACACTCCATCCCAGACTCAGTCCTTTGTGCGAACGGCTGATTTTCGTTTCCTGACACAACTTGACGAGGAACAAGTGCTTGGGGGCAGTTTTAGCCAATCAGTAGGCCAATATCACAGCTTTGTAGTGGAGCGATCTCCTCCGCAATGCATTCAAGATGAGGCCATGCCTTGGCTGTTCCAGGGGTTGGAATGTGATCTCGGTTTGCAGGTATGAAGTCCCTTGCATATGTTACTGGTAGGGAAATTGTCTCATTTGAATAAAATCCTCTTACTTGTAGACCTGAGAGCTTACGACACGACACAACTGTGTTTCTTGATGACATGGTGGTAAGCCTTAGCTGAGCTGATTTACCTTTAATATGCAGAGCTTGTGCTGTTTCTTCGAGAATAAAGGTTGTGTCGCTCTGCGTATCAAGGAGCGCGTACACAAGAACTTCATGCTCTGGCTTGCCTTCAGCTGACACCCATACTGGAACAATGGAGGATGTGTGAGTGTCATCAACATTCTGTGCGACTCTGTTAGATGTTGCTTCGCTTGTTGTTGGTGTGACGGTATCGTCTTGTAAAGTGTCTGGGTTTCTTTGTCTTGTCCTGTCACTGCTGGTTTGACTTTTTCTTGTTCTTTCTTCTCTGGTACGGTTATCATGAAGACATGTTGGATGTTTTTTATCACATGTATCACAGGTGGCTCTGCTTTCACAATCCTTGGAGTGGTGACCAGACTTTAGACAGCCAAAGCATAACTTCTTGTCTTGAACAAAATTTAGTCTCTCATGAATACTCTCACTCATAAACTTCCAGCAATTAAGTAGGCTGTGACCCAACTTCTCACCGTATGCACAACTAGTACTGACAGATCTTTCATTTAAGTTAGTTGCCAGTACCTTTGCTCCATAGCCTTTATTCTTTTGTGTTTTTGTACTTTCAATTTCAATTGGTTTCAGAGCGAAAAGAGATGTTATGGGGTTACAGGCAATTTTGGCTTCCCGTGAGATGAAGTCCACAAATTGGCTAAAGCTCGGGAAGGTGTGGTTTTCCTCTTGCACTTCCATAACCTTTCTATTCCATCTTGAAGTGAGCCAATCTGGGAGTTTTGCAAGCATTTTTTGGTTTTCATTGCAGTCATTGAACACTTCAAGCCCCTTCATTTGTAACATGACTGTCTTGCAGCAGCAGAGGAAGTCAGCAAATGCCTGAAGTTCCATACTGTCTTTAGAGCTTATCTTTGGCCATGCATCGAGTTTGTCTCGATAGGCTTTGGCTACGAGGAAGGGATTGCCATACCTCTCTTCGAGAATTGACCATGCTGCATAGTATGCTGATTCTGTGCCAAGTGGAAAGTAGCCTTCTATTGCCTTCTTTGCAGGCCCACTTACATACTTTCTCAGGTAATAAATCTTCTCTTCAACTGGTATATTTTTCCTGTTGATCAGAGTTTGAAAGGAAATCTTCCAATCATTAAATCTAATAGGATCGCCACTGAATATTGTAGGCTCTGGTACCGGAAGACGGCTTACACTAAGAGACTCTGCAAATGCTTTGACCAGATCTGTCGTGTTCACTTCTCGTTGAGGTGTCATAATTTGCGGTGAAGAACACTGTTTGCAATGTGAGTCATTGTTTTCAGACATGACTTCATTGTTTTTGGCAGGACTGTGGTGAAGTAGGCTGTATATCTCTTCATCTGAACATTCACTTTGTTCATACACCTGCTGTCGAGCCTTTGCTGCATTTAGCTTTTTTATTGTCTCAAGTCGCTCTACTTCTCTGCGCTTAGCTTCTAGAGCTCTCTGTCTTTGTGCTATTTCCGCTTCTTGTCTTTCGATTTCCTTCATATGAGTTTCTTGTTAAAGCAGAACTTGCAGAGCAGCTTCATTTGCTGCAACATCAGCAGCTGCATCTTGTCTTTTGGCTGAAAGCCTGCTGGAGCTTCTAGAGGAGACCATTGAGCGAGAAGAGAGATTAGTGTGGTGTGACTTTACACCATAGATAGTATAAATATGGATAATATCCGCCCATTGGTCCCCTATTCACCAATATTGTCATTACGAATGGGCAATAAAATGGCCGTTCCATCGAGGCTTTTTCCATAGTAAAACAATAGTTTTTAGATAGCATAAACAAACATATTAATCAAAAATTCACCCCCCCAGAGTTGTCATGTAGTAAAAACTTAGCTCTAGAGACCGGAGCCATCTTTTGTACCAGGCTGTAAACATGAGTTTTACTCTTATAAAGTCGCCATTGGGTTTCTCCTTATATTTCCGCTTTTGGAGCCTGCCCTCTGGTGGACGGAGGTATATCGTTGTATTTCGCTGTAAAATCACCGTATGGCGGCGCCCTTACACGAGGACCATTTTAGAGGTTCCATGGGAGAGGCTTGCTTTACACTCATCTTGTCTGAGGCTACTAACTTAGATATAGGCTCAGTCTCCTTCCAGTTTTCATCTGCTTGAACTTCAGATTTACTTGGGTTAGAGCACTTTGCTACTGCTCCGATAATTGTCTTTGTTATGGCTTCACATGTATGGCTTCATATGTATTCTCCGTCTTGTCTCATTATCTGGAGATTCAATGCGTCTCAACTCAACATAAGCAGCATTCACACCCTCAAAAGCATTTGAAACCTTGGAGACGTGGTCCTGTAGCAGATCCTCTGAGTACTTATCATCTATGGCTCCTTTAGCGTCCTTAACAGCAGCTTTCCACTTCTCATAGTGTCCTCTGAAACGACATGCAGCCTTCTCTACGAGCTCCTTGTGGAATTCTTGGCCCTTTTCCGTCAGTGTACGGACTCTTTGGCTTCTCCGTGCTCTTTGTGAGGTAGTAGAGACATCATCAGCTGTGCCTTCTGCTGCTTGTAATTCCTTGTCTGTATGAGGTTGTTCCACATCACCATCTTCATTTACTTCTGGATTAACCTCATGCTCTGCCATTGTTGGAGTTTTTATTTATTCTATTTAATTTTTATTTGTAACTTAGTCTTAAGTGCAGAATTTAATAAAGCAGCTTAAATTCGATTTGGTAATGAATGAATGAATGTTGATCTTATTTTAGCTTACTGTTGTAACCTTGAAGCACAGTTATAACTCTTTAGATATAACTTAAAGTCAAGATTTAAATAACTGTAACAAAGAAACACTATTAAATCTCTTTACCAAGCCAGAATATTTATCTTCTGGTACTTACTGAAATCCACTAAATGTGCAGGTTACTTATCACAACATCAAATTTAACACTGTATGAATATCAGCCACTTAAGCAGTAGAAATCTAAACAATAGAAAATATTCCAGTCTTTGCTTTGTTCATCAATAGAGAGAGATTAGTCTTAATTCCTTTAACAGTCCATTTTTCTCTCTCTCTTGTAGAAGAATTCAAGTTAGTCCTTTAACCGGGGCAACACTTATTTTTCGGGACACCTGAACCTTCCAGCGGTGGCTCCTTCCTTGCTGTGCATCGCCGTGGCTGATGGTGGCACCTGTTGCTCGTTGTCGGCACCGTCCATTATCTACCCGCGCTCAGCAGATGGGAGTTCTCACTGTAGCACCCTCAAGGATCAACGAACGCACGATGTAGTCATAAAACAGGGTTTATTCTGGTCTTGACAACCTGTGAGAACTGCTCACAAAGGAAAACAACATAAAGAAAAAACAAGATATCAGAGCTTGTTCTTATCCAATGTTAAAGCTTCGTTGATAAGACATTAATCACAGACAAAACATTTAAAGAACACAAACCTCGTGAGCTGACATCCCAGAGGGGGCTAAATAATCCTTTATCTTCTTCTCTATCTTCTTTCTCTCTTATTTCTTAATTTTATCTCAGATTTTCACGTTTCTTTCATTCTTAGTGGAGCTAACCGGCAGCTACAGCCTGCAGATAGCATGTGTCCCAGCAAAATGGGCTCGGGCAGAAACCCAAACATAAACAATTGTACCCGCTATATTTTATAAAAGAGCACGCCTGGACACAGCTCAATGGGACATTAAATGCTAATACTGTTACACTATGCTTAGTGATCTTAAAAGGTACGGTAATTTTGGCTAAAACAGAATCCGCTAGGTTAAGTGGGAGTAATTTACTCTTGTGAACATTTAGTTTATACCCTGACACCTTCCCAATTTTAATCAGAAGATTCATAATATGAGGAATAGTAGGAGCAGGAGGAGCTCATCGGCATAAAGAGACAATTTGTGTTCAGTGCCCCACCTCATGATGCCGTGAATAGACTGATTACTTCTTATAGCTATGGCTAATGGCTCAATTGCCAACACAAAAAGGAGGGGATTGAGGGGACAACTGACGGGTGCCACGGTGTACCCTGAACGAATAAGTGTTGTTAGTGAGCACCATAGCTGAAGGGCAAGCGTACAAAAGCCTCACTCAGGATAAAAGGAACTGCCGAACCCAAATCTACACAAAGTCTCAAAAAGGTATTCCCATTCCACTCTATCAAATGCCTTCTCTGCATCCATTGAGAGAAGGCATTTAGACTCAGTTACACTGGGAGTGTACATGATGTTAAGTAAAGGACAAATACTAAAGAAAGAGCGCCGATTTTTAACAAAAACTGTTTGGTCACGAGATACAATGTTAGGCAGAACTCTCTCTAAACGACAGGCCAAGACTTTGGCCAAGATTTTATAGTCACTATTCAAAAATGAAATTGGCCTGTAAGGGGTATTTTAAGGGGTTTTTATCCTTTTTTGGGAGCAATGTAATGCAAGCCTGGTTTAGACTATCTGGAAGAGCCCCTCTGTTAAGAGAGTGTGTACACTGTGGCCAAGATGGGGGTTAATTTGTCAGAGAATGTTAAAAAAAAAAATCATTCGGCAGACCATCTGGGCCTGGTGACTTGCGAGACTGTAAAGATTTAATTGCTGCCAACATCTCCTGCTGCTGTATAGGTGCATCCAAGGCTGAGACCTCATCGAGAGACAAAGTTGGTATTTGCAGACCTCTAAAGAAGTCAGAAAGAAGATTAGAATTACAGGTATTATTAGAGCTATACATATATTGTTGTAATAGTGCCAAAAAGCATCATTTATCTGCTGCTGGTCAGTAACAATCTCATCATTCCCCAATGTCACACCATTAATGGTTTGCTTTGCTCTTGCACCCTTCAATTGCCTTGCCAGAAGCTAGCCTGTTTTGTCTCCATGCTCGTAGATGTTACTCCTGTTTTTTAGCAATAAATATTCTATAGAATTTGAAGTGAGTAAGTCATATTCTACACCAAGCTTCAGATGCTCTTTATACCGATTCATCATGGCTATCCGATGCCTTCTGAAGGCCATCAAGTTTCCCATTCACTTCATCAAAGAAAGTTGCTTTCAATTCTGCAACTAGAGCTGTCCTGTGTTCGGCTAGCAAGGCTGTTATATTGGCCCGACTAATAGCTGCAGAGGCAACAGCCTCCGGACTCCGTTGTTTTTTCAGCAAATTTATTAGATTTAGGTGGCATTACGGGACCAGCTGAGCGCAAACCTCTCAAAGTGTTTCAAGGTTGTTTTACACCAAAATAGGCAATTAGGTAGGTTCAATAAAGAAAAGCGGGTGGTGGATAAACACGTCTCTACCCCATGCTCGCCAAACCGGAAGTCCCTAAATATTTATATATTTAAATTCAAACTGAAAACATAATGTGATTAACACTGAAGTCATTTAAGTCATTGTGTCTCAAGTCAAGTCAAGTCCCAAGTCTTTAACTTCCAAGTCCGAGTCAAGTCTCAAGTATTTTATTTTTTGTCAAGTCAAGTCACAATTCATAGAAATAGCGACTTGAGTCGACTCAAGTCCAAGTCACTTTGCAAATCCTTGCAAATCCTTTGCAGTCAATTACAGCCTGAAGTCTGGAACACATAGACTTCACCAGACGCTGAGTTTCATCCCTGGTGATGCTCTGCCAGGCCTCTACTGCAACTGTCTTCAGTTCCTGTTTGTTCTCGGGGCATTTTCCCTTCAGTCTTGTCTTCAGAAAGTGAAATACATGCTCAATCAGATTCAGGTGATTGACTTGGACATTGCATAACATTCCACTTCTTT
Organism: Perccottus glenii; assembly: GCA_024416835.2. NCBI lineage: Eukaryota > Metazoa > Chordata > Actinopteri > Gobiiformes > Odontobutidae > Perccottus > Perccottus glenii. The sequence continues at coordinate 4,791,121 of CM044557.2, forward strand.
CCCTTAAAAAACTCTTTGGTTTCTTTCGCAGTATGCTTCGGGTCATTGTCCATCTGCACTGTGAAGCACTGTCCAATGAGTTCTGAAGCATTTGGCTGAATATGAGCAGAGAATATTGCCCGAAACACTTCAGGATTCATCCTGCTGCTTTTGTCAGCAGTCACATAATCAATAAATACAAGAGAACCAGTTCCATTGGCAGACATACATGCCCACACCATGACACTACCACCACATGCTTCACTGATGAGGTGCTATGCTTTGGATCATGAGCAGTTCCTTTCCTTCTCCAGACTCTTCTCTTCCCATCACTCTGGGACAAGTTGATCCTGGTCTCATCGGTCCATAGGATGTTGTTCCAGAACTGTGAAGGCTTTTTTAGATGTTGTTTGGCAAACTCTAATCTGGCCTTCCTGTTTTTGAGGCTCACCTATGGTTTACATCTTGTGTTGAACCCTCTGTATTCACTCTGGTCAAGTCTTCTCTTGAGTGTTGACTTTGACACACATACACCTACCTCCTGGAGAGTGTTCTTGATCTGGACAACTGTTGTGAAGGGTGTTTTCTTCACCAGGGAAAGAAATCTTTGGTCACCACAGTTGTTTTCTGTGGTCTTCCGGGTCTTTTGGTGTTGCTGAGCTCACCGGTGTGTTCTTTCTTTTTAAGGATGTTCCAAACAGTTTATTTGGCCACACCTAAAGTTTTTGCTATCTCTCTGATGGGTTTGTTTTGTTTTTTCAGCCTAATGATGGCTTGCTTCACTGATAGTGACAGCTCTTTGATCTCATATTGAGAGTTGACAGCAACAGTTTCCAAATGCAAATAGCACACTTGAAATGAACTCTGAACCTTTTATCTGCTCCATGTAAATGGGATAATGAAGGAATAACACACACCTGGCCATGGAACAGCTGAGCAGCCAATTGTCCCATTACTTTTGGTCCCTTAAAAAGTGGGAGACTCGTATACAAACTGTTGTAATTCCTACAGCGTTCACCTGATTTAAATGTAAATACCCTCAAATTAAAGCTAAAAGTCTGCAGTTACAACACATCTTGCTCGTTTTGTTTCAAATCCATTGTGGTGGTGTATAGAGCCAAAAAGATTAGAATTGTGACGATGTTCCAATATTTATGGACATGACTGTATACACCAGTGCTACGGACAATAGTTCAGTTAATTTTAAAGTGCTCACAAATGTTAAGAAACAGTGGCTAGACACAGGAATTAGGAGCTATACTATAACTGGTTTCACTTTCCAGCCTTCTGTTGCCCATAATAAATGAAATATACCGTATTTTTCGGACCATAAGACGCACCCGACCATAAGACGCACCTGGTTTTTAGAGGAGAAAAATAGGAAAAAAAATATTCTGAACCAAATAGTGTAATAAAATATTTAATAAAGTATAACAGAATAATATTTGAATTATATGACTGGAGTGAAGGGCATGCGCACTGCTGTGTACTGTAACACCGCCTACTACATGCTATCCTCCAATAGCATACGGCGGTGACACAGTACAGCAGCAGAGTATGTGAGCGGAGCTGAGCGGGAAGAATTTGCGCTCCACGCTCAAAATATTTCATAATTACTCCGCTCAAGCGCCGCTCTGGGTGTACAATTTTCCGCTCCTCGCTCCCTCCCCCACTCCGTCCTTATACGTCTCGCTCCGTTTTCGCTCCAGGGTATTTTTTTATTTATTTATTTTTTAATAACACCAGTGTCTGATCAGAAGATGCATGTAGTGTAAAACGAATACGCAGTACTAAGAGTCGTGATTTGTAATTGAGCGATAGTGGAGCGTTTCGGAGCGGGAGAAAATCACAACGCTCCAACATTTAAAAAATCCGCTCCTCGCACCTGGCAAAATCACACAACTACGCTCCTAGCTCCGCTCCCACTCAGCACCGCTCACATACTCTGTACAGCAGCATCGCGCCTTCCTGCACACATCGGCTTCCGTAAGGAAGGTGAGGGAGGACCCGCTGCCGCTCTGCCACTACAGTAAGGCGAGGCGACACGGGGGGGGGGAGGGGGGGGCCGCTGCCACTCTGCCAGTATCTCAGTGGACTACTGAGAAGCCTGGACACGGGGCGGGGGAGGGATGATGCAGTTTGATTTGATTTGATTTGATTTGATTCAATTTATTGTCATTACAACTGTGAAAGCACACTGCAACGAAAAGCTTATTTAGTGGTGCAACATATTACATTTATACATAGATAACACACAAGGTTGCAAGGCCACACCAGTACGCTATTACAGCGCGCCGATGATCCTCCGGAAAATGAAATAAGGCATTGCACAAACATAGCAAACATCACATGTACAGACATAACAGACAGGTAGTTATAACAACAGTAGCAGTTACAACATAAACAACAGTAGCAGTTTCAACAAAACAAGTAATAGTACAGGGTCAGACTGATGTAAAAGTGGCAGACTGTTGGTTTGGGCTGGTGTTAGGATAGGAGTCCAAGGCCTCTGTGGGCGATGAATAGGCCGTCTGTTGGAGTGAGAATCAGTGGCCTTGGCTGGGAACGGAGAGTCTCAAGCGGATAAGATAAGACCCAGCTGCCGGCTAGGCTTCCAAGAGGGAGGGGGGGCACAGCAAAAATTTGTAATTTATATATTTGATCCTCGGTAATTTGTCCGGGTCGTGATCAATCAGTTCTGGTCCTCAGCAACAGTTTCGTGAGTCCATGTCGTGGAGTAACCTTGATGTATCCCTGTCCACAGTTCGTGCTGAGAGATCTCGGTCAGCTCCTCGGATTGCGTCTCTTTGATGTAGCCCTTTTCACTCTTGATGTAACCCTTTCAAACTTTCACCCACGTCATGGAAGCACTTTTTTAATTTCAGTAGACAGCGGCTGGGTGGATTTGAAGGCAGCTGTCTTGCAAATTTCCGATAGTTGAAGGCATTCCCCAGACCAATAAGGAGGAATCCAGCTATCATGAATCCAAACATATAAATATCCTTCTTTTGTGAAAAAAATAGTGTCAATAGTGCTCAGAAACCAGGTGATTAAATCCATATCGGTTCTTAGGGGTCCAGCAGGCAGTAAAGTCCAAGAAATAACAGAGAAAAATGACGAAAAATGACGAAAAATGACTAAAAATGACGACACGAGACAAGAGAATAGCAGAGAGCAGAGGGAGCAGAGGGAAAACACGTCCGCCTTGTCTGAAGGACAGAGTAGAAGGTTTCCAGGGACACGCAAGGTCCCGGGGGACCCGCTGCCGCTCTGCAACCCGGACCATAAGACGAGTTGCAGAGCGGCAGCGGGTCCTCCCTCACCCGCTGCCGCTCTGCAACTCGTCTTATGGTCTTCTATTCGGACCATAAGACGCAGGCACTTTTCCTCCCACTATTTGGTAAAGAAAAAGTGCGTCTTATGGTCAGAAAAATACGGTAGTTTATTAAGATTTGCAAAATCATTACTTGTTTTTATTATTGTTCCCCACCAGGGTTTGGTTTCACTCAAAACTCCACTTATCCTCACTTATTGGGCGGCAGTGGCTCAGTGGTAGAGCGGTCGTCCTTCAACCGGAAGGTAGGCGGTTCAAATCCCGCTCTCCCCACAGTTCATACTGTGAATGGAACCTTAATGTAAGTCGCTTTAAAAATGAAAGTGTCATCCGTAAATGTAACACTGGTGAATGTAAGTGGATAAAAGCGTCTGCTAAATGTAAATGTAAGCTAATGTTATTGAACCTGAGTGGCATTACTCTGGCTGTGTGAGCCTTATAATAATAAATAAAAAAATATTCATTAATCATTTGTATTTATTTTCTCTGTTTCAGATTATGTAATGCCATTTCTGCCGTGTCTTCCAATACTGCTCCACTTTTGAATAACTGCTTCAATTCTGAGCAGTGGACAGCCAGAGTTGGACATGGAGAGCATCTGCAGCAGCGTTGAGTCTCACCTGACTGCCAGAGGAGCAGTCTGCATTCATGCCAAGCCTGTCTCCAGCAGAGATTTGTACAAACCCCCACAAAAGAAATGCATCTCTGACGTCAGGAGGACCTTCTGTCTTTTTGTGACTTTTGACCTTCTATTCATAACTCTTCTCTGGATCATAGAGCTCAATGTAAGGGTTTGTGAAATTGGATAACATTTGTTGAGTCCTTTGCTGGTATCCCATTCCTTTTTAAACAAAAGTCAGAAAGACCTTGACAAATCTGTGTTTGCTGTGTTCACAAGATGGTAGATCAGGTAAAAAAACAAAACAGCAAAGGTACCGAGCTGGATATGACTCTTCAGTAGCCATGAGGTTAGCTCTTTTTAGTGGCTGACAACAAATTGGTCAAACATGTTTGAGGTAAATGCTCTCCATTGCTAATTGGGTTACTGGCAAATGCATTAATCAGTGCAAACACCGTAAGAAAAAATATCCATAGTTATGTTTCTGAAAGTATTATTTTTTTAATTTGAAAAAAAAAAAAATCTAGTTGGGGAAAATGGTCTAAATTCAGTGACTGTAAAAGTCACAGAATTTACTACAAACCGGAGCATGGTTCATTTAGTGCAGTTGGAAGATAAAAAAGGGATTTAAACCAGCTGAATTAAACCAAACACAGCCAGCGTTAGCTTTTAGCTAACCGTGGGAGAACAATAAGACGGGAGCGAGTGCCAATCAAACCTGTCAGCCACGCCCCTGTGAGCTGACATTGCATAATGGAGGCAGCTGATAGGTCAGTTATTAATCTTAATATCTTGAGTTATAGACAAAAATCAATATAACAACTATGGGATCAATAAGAATGTTTTCAAACAAAGACGGCATAGTTAGAATGAAGACTGTGACAAAAATAGTCACTTCGTAATCGGACGATTTTTCAATGGATGTCAATGGGAGCCAGGCTTCCGTATAGACTTCAAACCCAGAAGCGGGCTTGCTATGTCCACCCCTTCTCAATGTCTAAACCCCAAAAAGTATATTGTAAAAGCGATCATTTGTGGAAAAAGAAATGCTTCCATACAGGCTGTCATATAATGTTCCAGGAAGTGTTTCTGCTGATTTATAAGAAAAGTGTATTTTCAGTGCTGAATGTTTTTTAATGTAGCGAAATAGCACAAAACAACCAAAAATAAACAGAGAAAAGGTAAACAACGTGAACTGCAGATAAATTCTGTAATTTTAAGTAGTTAAATTACCTTAGTTTAGTGTAATGTATTAGTATTCTGTGGAATACAAATTGAAAAAATGTACTATTTAATTAAAGCCGCAAGCGGCGATAAAGGCCCTCGCCTCCCTTGAGACCGCGGAGACACATGCACTCGGAGGATTGCATTTCGTACTTTAAAGCGTAAACTTCACGGTAATGTCAAATAACCGGGCCTGTGCTACTGCTGGGGCCTGCTACACCACCTTGTAATTTAGAGTTAAAGGTCTCCACAATCCCTGGTTTTCCTGGGAGCTGTCTGAACCTTTGAAAACAATAGATTATGCTTGGGCTAAGGCGAGAAAAACAAAGTACTGGCTGGAGATTTGAGATGACTCAGGAATCGCTGCACCCCCCTGTTTAAAAAGGCAAAATGTAAATATAACTTGTCTAAAAGTACAAGGTTACAAGTTCCAAAGGATTCTGAGGAGTTTTCTAAGACTCTAGCCGTGGCTCTGGAGGGGCCTCCTCTAAAGGAAGGATCCTGGCAATTGGGAAATGGCATTTATTTCCCAAAGATTGCCTCTTCACAGACTCATTACGACCACAGCCACAAATGTATCAAAAAACAAATTGATAACTTTTTTGGCACACGTGTCTAGATGATACTCACCAAATTTGGAGCTGTTTAGATGAAAAGCCTTTAGACACAAGGGGTGAGATTTAGGTGGTCACGCATTCCACCCAACATAGTAGATTTTCTGTTGAGTTTACGGTATGGCTGTAATAAACTTTTATGTTTGCCCTGAGGTGTCCTATGGATGTACCAAGTTTTGTATTTCTACATTGGAAAAATGTACTTTCCTTTTCCATAGGCCCAATGTATTTTGACTTTTCTGGGGGTCGCCACTGAGTCATTTTTCATATTTTTTTTTCAGCGACTTCAAATACATAAATTTTTCGCTGGGCTTGAAGTCTGGGACCAATAAAAATGACTTTTAGTTGTTCGTTTACTGGGTCAAATTGAAAATCATTTTTCAGAAAAATTATAATAAAAAAAAATATAACTCGAGCAAAAACGACAAGAAAAACGCCTGTCTATTTTACACACATGTGTTAAGCTCATTTTGCCCAAGTTTGGTGTCTGTGGAATGAAGCAGCTATTTTCTGTTGTTTTTTAAAAAAAAAAGGTGTATTCTAAGTCGGTTCACATTTTCAATTTAAAATGGCTGCCTTCCCGTGTGTGATAGGGTGTGGTCCCCATTGGCTTTTTTGTTAATAAGCCCATGATGGATGTGTGTACCAAGTTTCATTTGCCTACGACAAACTAAAATTTTCACTTCCCATTGACTTTTTCCACATATTTGGGATGTTGCTATGGCAACACATTTATAGATAGGGGGTGGTTGTCATTGGCTTTTATGCTCGTCATGACATAAGAGATGTGTGTACCAAATTTCATGTCTCTATGACAAACTAAATTCTTGGGTCCCATTATAAGTTTGTAGGGGGCGCTGGAGAGCCATTTCTAAAGATAACCCTTTTATTTACATATCTTTGTGTTCAGGTCATGAATGTGCACAAACGCCTTTTGGGTCCGACTCGATCCGAGAAGGCGTTTGAGAGTTAAGAGACGTTTTATTTTCACAAAAATGGCCACCTCGTTACAGGCTTGCCACACCCATACCCGATAAGATATCAACAACAAAGACACAACTTTGGTTGGCACATGTGTCTAGATGATACTCACCAAATTTGGGGCCATTTAGATTAAAACACAATGATTTGCATCTTTCTGCGCAAGTGCGATTTTAGTGGCAGCGTTTCACCCCACATGGCGGACTTCCTGTTAAGTTTAGGGTGTGACTGTCATTGACTTTTCTGTTTGCCCTGAGGTGTCCTATGGATATACCAAGTTTCATTTTTCTGCGTTGAAAAAAACTTACTTTTACTTTCCATTGGCCCAATGTATTTTGATTTTGTAGGGGTCGCCACTGAGTCATTTTTCGTTTTTTTTTTTCGGCGACTTCAAAAACATAACATTTTCGCTGAGCTTGAAGTCTTTTTTGTGCATGTTCACTGGGTCAAATTTAGGATCATTTGGTCACAATAAAGATAAAAAAAAAAAAAAATCCGAGCAAAAACAATAGGCCCTCCCGATCATCACCGGCTCGGGACAAAAAAAAAAAAGATAATCGGGTAGTGGGAGTATTAAGTATGAATTTCTAATAATGACCCAAATCTTTAATGATGGAAGAACTAACTGTATTACCGTACATGCAGCGGTTTTAAGACTTTTACGCCTCTTTGTTTTGTCTCATTAAGGCATTTGTGTCAATGAATTCACTCTGTCCATACGCTGTAATCACATCACTCAAATGTTCCTGAAAACAATGCAACACATAATGCTCCATGTAACTGGCTAATTTATTTTACCTGCAAACTATCAAGGCCTTCTACATGCAAGAACGTGTTAGTCTAGCCTAATCCTATTGGAAGTTTAAGGAATTTAAGACAAATATTGAATTTTCCAGTTGGGGACCTGATTTACAATCTAAAAGTTTTGCCTTGTTAGGTTAGGTAAGATTAGTTTATTTCTTTAGGACAGAGTTGTACATTAAGCCGAAGCATAGATTCTTGTACCAGATTATAGCTTAACAGCTAATTTCTATCTGTAGTCTTATATTATATTATATTATTATATATAGGGTAGGGGAAACCGGAGTACCCAGAGGAAACCTACGCAGACGCAGGGAGAACATGCAAACTCCACACAGAAAGGCCCTGCCCTGCATGGGAATTGAACCCTGGACCTTCTTGCTGTGAGGCCGAAATGCTAACCACTTTTCAACTGTGCCGTTAACCCAATAGGCTTGCTTTAAGAAGATCAATACAAAAGCTAAGGTTTAGTGCCTGTCTTGCAGATGAACGGTGGGATACTGCAGCAGCTCAACAGAGAAGTGCTGCACTACGAGTACATTCACTCTTTCTTTGACATTTTTGTAAGTACTCAGTTCTTATAGACATAGATCCAGCCAGTACTGAAGTTAATTAATTTCTGTCTTGTTTTTCTTTTCTTTTTTCCATCAAATGTTTTGTTGTTGCCTCCTGGAGCTGTTGGCGGTGCTCAGGTTTGCCACTTTGATTTTGGCATATGCTGTCTGTAAACTGCGTCACTGGTGGGCCATTGCGGTGAGTATCAAAAGCTAATTGATTATTATTCCTTTTTCTTTTAAAAACAATCTTTTATAAATATATTCCAACATGACACAAGGATAGTCATACAACTTCAAATCACTTTATTAATCCCCAAGGGCAATTTTGGTTGTTAGGTCTCTTCAAATCAGTTGATTCAGACTTCCTCTGCCACAGAGTAATAGTAGTCATTAAAAAAGGAGTTCTCTGCAGCTTACTGATCTACCGCCTCCCCCAGCAGACTGCAGTATAAAAAATAGAGTTAGCCATTACTGCTTGATAAAACACCCTAGCTTAAAATATAGCTGGCTTTAACCATCTGTATTTATGAACCAGTCCAGCTTGTTGTAGATGCACTCCCAGGTTTTTATATGTGGACACAATTTCAATATCTTCTCCACTGATGGTCACAGTTTGAATTGGGGATGTATTGTGTTTTTTGTTTTCTTGGCTCCATGGGAGTCTTATAAGCTGATGAGAGGCTGAAAATAGAACTAAAAATAGTGATGCAATGTGAAATGATAATACTATGCATAATTAAACTGCATGTTATCTGATTAACTTAAAGGTGAACATTTATGTTAACTGACGTTTATCAATTTGTGACGACACACTGAATTTTTGTTACTTCTGGTCAGCGTTTATGTGTTTAAGACAACTGTAAATGTACTTCTGCTTTAGAGAAATGACCGAAAAAAAGGACTACAAAACAGCGCGGCTACTTAGATTAATTATCAGGTTTGGGCCGATATAAATTTTTTCAGGCAATTACCATTATTTATTTTTCAGTTGGGGCCAATGTCATTATTTAAAATGTCACAATTTTTTTGAACTGTAGAATTATACTTATACTAGAATTTCAACTTTTCATTCAAGGATATGAGTCAAAAAGATGAGCTTATCTATCTGATTGTCTTATAATTTATTTGTATAATAATTAATATTGTCAACTGGAGCCACTGATCCTATAACCAGAAGGTTGGCGGTTCGATTCTCCCTTTTCCATGTTCATGCTGCCTCCAGTGTCCGTAGCACTGGTGTATGAATGTGTATGACCGTATAAGTGAGTTTGGTGAAGTTCAGAGAAGGCTGTGAGCACTGTGGGTATGGCAGCCCCCCCCTCTGTCTGCCCCAGGTCTGAATGTGAGTGAATGGGGTCAATGGAAGCCCGATGTAAAGTGCTTTGGGTGCCCGAGAAGGGTGCAAAAAAGCACTATGTAAATGCACACCATTTACCATATAAAATATAGATGGATGTGTCTATATTTCTTTAGTAAGTTAGTACTAAACTTCCACAGATAAAATCACAAAGTGCTGGTAAATACAATAAATACAAGAAAAGAGAGTAAGTACAATCAAGCAAATAATTAAAACAAATAAAAAACCACGTCAACTAAAAACTTGTCTGAATAAAAGTGTCTTGAGCTCCTTTGTAAAAACATCAACAGAATACAGCCACACATAGGGGCAAGGCGTTCCAGAGTCTGGGGGCTACAGCCTGAAAGGACAGGTCTCCCCTGGGTCTTTGGGACCATTGACCTCTGACCTGAGGACTGAAGAGCACAACAGGTCAGTGATGTACTGGGTGGCTTGCCCATTTAAAGCTCTATAAGTCAACACTAAAATGTTTTGATCAATCCTGAACTTTACCGGAAACCAAAAAAAAAAGGATAAAACCGGAGTGATGTGGGCTGACCTGTTAAAAGCCTGGCTGCTAAATTTTGCACAGTCTGGAGTCTGTTAAGAGCTGATTTATTAAAACGGGTAAAAACAGTTGCAGTAATCAAGACAAGATGAGATAAAAATATGACTAACTTTTAAGATCAGATTTAGACAGCATTTTGTGCACCTAAGAGATGGTCTTCAGGTGATAAAAACTATTTTTGACAAACTGTCTTGAATGAGCCTCCAAAGACATGTAGTGTTCAAACACAACCCTTCAGGTTTCTGAGGCTGATCTGAACAGTGGAGCTCAAGGAACCAAGGTGCTGTTTTATGAGAGGGATCTTTTTGTCTGAGTCATTAAAAGAACAGTACAATTCAATGTTGTCAGCATAAAAGTGATAGGACAATTTTTATTTAAACAATGAATAATCTGACAAAATCCATCCATCTTCTAGTGCTTATCCGGGGCCGGGTCGCGGGGGCAGCAGTCTAAGCAGAGACGCCCAGACTTCCCTCTCCCCAGACACTTCCTCTAGCTCTTCCGGGGGGATACCGAGGCGTTCCCAGGCCAGCCGAGAGACATAGTCCCTGCAGCGTGTCCTAGGTCTTCCCCGAGGTCTCCTCCCGGTGGGACATGCCCGAAACACCTCCCTAGGGAGGCGTCCAGGAGGCATCCGAAACAGATGCCCGAGCCACGTCAGCTGGCTCCTCTCGATGTGGAAGGAGCAGCGGCTCTTCTTTGAGCTTCTCCCGAGTGATCGAGCTCCTCACCTTATCTCTAAGGGAGCGCCCCGCCACCCTGCGGAGAAAGCTCATTTTGGCCGCCTGTATCCGAGATCTTGTTCTTTCAGTCATGACCCAAAGCTCATGACCATAGGTGAGAGTAGGAACGTAGATTGACCGGTAAATCGGGAGCTTTGCCTTGCAGCTCAGCTCCTTCTTTACCACAACAGACCGGTACATCGACCGCATTACTACAGAAGCTGCACCGATCCGTCTGTCAATCTCAAGCTCCTTCCTTCCCTCACTCGTGAACAAGACCCCAAGATACTTGAACTCCTCCACTTGAGGCAGGAGCTCTCCACCAACCTGAAGAAGAGAAGGCACCCTTTTCCGACTGAGAACCATGGTCTCAGACTTGGAGGTGCTGATCCTCATCCCAGCCGCTTCACACTCGGCTGCCAACCGTCCCAGTGCACACTGAAGGTCCTGGCTTGATGGAGCCAACAGGACAACATCATCCGCAAAAAGCAGAGAAGAGATCCTGTGGTCCCCAAACCAGACTCCCTCCGGCCCCTGGCTGCGCCTAGAAATCCTGTCCATAAAGATAATGAACAGGACCGGTGACAAAGGGCAGCCCTGCCGGAGTCCAGCATGCACCGAGAACAGGTCTGACTTACTGCCGGCAATGCGAACCAAGCTCCTGCTCCGGTCGTACAGGGACCGGACAACCCTTAGCAAAGGGCCCCAGACCCCATACTCCCAGAGCACCCCCCCACAGGGCACCACTCGGGACACAGTCAAATACCTTCTCCAGATCCACAAAGCACATGTGGACCAGTTGGGCAAACTCCCATAAACCCTCCAGCACCCTGGAGAGGGTATAGAGCTGGTCCAGTGTTCCACGACCGGGACGAAAACCGCATTGTTCCCCCTGAATGTAGGTTCAACTATCGGTCGCATTCTCCTCTCCAGTACCCTGGCATAGACTTTCCCGGGGTGGCTGAGGAGTGTTATCCCTCTGTAGTTGGAACACACCCTCCGGTCCCCCTTCTTGAAAAGAGGAACCACCATCCCGGTCTGCCAGTCCAGAGGTACTGTCCACAACCGCCACACGATGTTGCACCTAGGACCTGTTTGCCTTGGCAGACCATACCAGGGGCATATAGCCCCAGACAACATAGCTCCTAGGATCATTCAGGGCACTCAAACCCCTCCACCACGATAAGGTGGCAGTTCAAGGAGGGAAAATTTTTAATTTGTATGCTGAAGGAAAAACTCAGCATACCTCACCCAGGTAACACTAAAGCTTTCAATGTGTTCCTTAATGCAAAATAAGTTGTGCCTCTCATATTTTAAGACAGCAGACATGCAGTTTTTAGTTGACAGGGCGGACAAAATAAAAAAAGACACTAGTAAAATTATAAAGATGCAGGAGAACACAGAGGGAGCCGCAGCTAGACCGAACATCTTGCACCTAAAAAAGTGTGATTACAATATTTCAAACTAAACTAAACTAACTAAACTAATGCTTTAAAGCCAATGCTTTAAAGCCAACTTAATTAAAATAGTATCATCTCAGCTGTATCATAAATAGATTCAGTCAATGGTGTGTTGAACACTGGTTTTGAAGCAGAAGCGCGTTCATAAAATCAAATTTTATGAACGCACCCTGTGCAGATGCCTCTATAGACTCTGTGTTGTTATGACAGCGGCTGTCATTTTACAGATGTCGTTTGTTTTCAAAAGGAAACTATCCAACCCTGCAAGTTTTGAAGAAAAAAAAGCACATCTTCTGAAACAGTAGGGTTGTTTTAGTGTGTTTTGTACAAATATGGCTCTGCTAGGGTCCAGTGTATCAACATTTTTCTGCTCCCTTTGTTTGAGCCATAAAGCCTGTCACTCATGTAACGTCCGCACGTCCCTACAACAGAAATTATATATCATTTATATTGGAGCTTCCGTCCGTGAAATAAGCACTGTTTTTCCGCAGAGATGCTGCATGATATGCAATTCTCATAGAGGAATGGAGCAAGAAAAGTGCCTTGCTGTAATACATTAGTAGCACAGGGGCTCAGCAGGGCACCTTTCAAGCCTCTTTGAGACACAGTTCCCCAGCCTGGCATACTGTGGTCTACCTGTCAGGTAATCAGTGTGATATCACCATGTGATAAAGGAGTGAGTCTCCCCAGACTCCTACGTTTTTTACTAAGAATAGCCGGTTTGTTAAAGGAACAGAACAGTAGACCCTATGGAGCAGATAAAATAGAGCATCAAAACCAAAATGTTTGTTGTAGACAAACTGGAGGGGATTTGCAGCATATTTGTTCTATGAGCTTAAGATTCTAATTAGCAACTTTTCAAACATTTTCATAATATGAGAGGTGAGCACTACCGGTCTATAATGGGTTGGTTCAACTGGGTGTGTACACTACCAAACTGAAGATTCAGGTTAAAGAGCTTCTGCAATGGCACCCAGAGTTGACCAGCACATTCTTTTAGAAGTCCCATGCCATTTAGTTGTGTAGGAAGCTGGAGATGGGGATGTGGAGAGATTGATGGAGAAGAGGGAGGAGTACTGGTCGATGATGGGAGTGGAGGAGTACTGGTCGATGATGGGAGTGAAGGAGTACTGGTCGATGATGTGAGTGGAGGAGTACTGGTTAATGATGTGAGTTGAGGAGTATTGGTCAATGTTGGGAGTGGAGGAGTACTAGTCGATGTTGGGAGTGGAGGAGTATTGGTTAATGATGGGAGTGGAGGAGTACTAGTCGATGTTGGGAGTGGAGGAGTACTAGGTCGATGTTGGGAGTGGAGGAGTACTGGTTAATGATGTTGGGAGTGGAGGAGTACTAGTCGATGTTGGGAGTGGAGGAGTATTGGTTAATGATGGGAGTGGAGGAGTACTAGTCGATGTTGGGAGTGGAGGAGTACTGGTCGATGTTGGGAGTGGAGGAGTATTGGTCAATGTTGGGAGTGGAGGAGTACTAGTCGATGTTGGGAGTGGAGGAGTATTGGTTAATGATGGGAGTGGAGGAGTACTGGTCGATGTTGGGAGTGGAGGAGTATTGGTCGATGTTGGGAGTGGAGGAGTATTGGTCGATGTTGGGAGTAGAGGAGTACTGGTCGATGTTGGGAGTGGAGGAGTATTGGTTAATGATGGGAGTGGAGGAGTACTGGTCGATGTTGGGAGTGGAGGAGTACTGGTCGATGTTGGGAGTGGAGGAGTACTGGTCGATGTTGGGAGTAGAGGAGTACTAGTCGATGTGGGGAGTGGAGGAGTATTGGTCGATGTTGGGAGTGGAGGAGTACTGGTCGATGTTGGGAGTAGAGGAGTACTGGTCGATGTTGGGAGTGGAGGAGTTGATAATTTAAGTGAAGGGTTTGAGGGTGGAGTCTCTGATAATGGTGGAGGAGGAGATGTCAAAGCTGCTGCAGTGAAGGGAGAGTAGGAGGTAGAACAAGCTGCTGTATTGAACCTTTTGAAGAACCTGTTGCACTTATCGCGTAGATCACAAACCAACATTACCCATAAGTAAAATAAATACATGCATTTTTTAGTTAATTTAAATTCAAATCTTTTTAAATGCTTGAATTTAATCATATTTGTATAATAACAAATTGAAATTAATTTAAATACTGCATATTTTACTTTAAAACCTTTTGTTTTTTTTACTTTCAAGAACATTTGGTACAGTAAATTCCATTTAAATGCTTGAATGTCTTTTGTGCAGATCACTACTGCAGGCAGCTGTGTCTTCCTCATTGTTAAAGTGCTTTTGTCAAAGGTAGGTTTTTACACTAGTTTTCATTCTTTCACTATTTTGGACTATACTATAGTGCACTTTTTAATGCCTTTTCAAATGGCTATGTAGTTCTGTCAAAGTTTCCCACAATGCACCAAAAACTAACCTCCTATTTAAATCACACCAGCTAACATTAGGATTTTTTATTTTTCTTGAGGTATTTTGGAGCAGTTAGAAAAAGTCACAGAACATATACTGCTATGAAGGCTGCATAATAATTTGAATGCAAACAAATTCTTAAATATAAAAGAGTTGAATTTACTTAAAAACAAAAGGATCAGATCCAATTTTTAGTCCACATGAAATCTTACTTTAACAAACTCCCTCAAGGACAATATTCTTCACAGGAGGTACTTGATCCTGTCAAATAGTCCCGATTTGGATGACAAGGGGAACATGTTCCCTGGTTCGTTTACACATTTTACAAATTGTAAACGTTACCTTGGAACTGTAACCAAAGAAAATATTTTTATAAATGTGAAATAAACAAAACAAAAAAATATATACACAATCTTTATGCTGCTTTCCCTCTGTTTTTTTTTTTCAATTTCCAAGTTACGCTTATGATTCATTTCTTCATTATTATTTCTGATCCTGTTTTTATGGGGGGCGGGCTCAACTTTCATTGAAGTGACAGGAAGTTGAGCCACAGTGGAGCATGCATGTCCGGCCAAGTAAACTGGCCTAAGACAGAAAAATGTCACCGAGAGCTAGATAAACAGTGGCCGTAATGAGTACCGCAAGTCTGGGACAGGTGCTCCCAACTGGAGACCTACTGGGAGCAGCAAGACTAGGACCGTGGAGAGCGTTGTGCATGGGGACTTCTGAAGTCCAGTAGCATTTACAGCATGTTCACACTGCATTTTCTGAAGCACGAGACTCTTCCACTCTTGTCCTCCGCTCTATCAGTGACAGCGGGCGGGGAACATTTACCTTATCCCGTAAAATGTAGAGTTACAGTTACAATAAAATTTTTTCTTTTTATAATAATCTTTTCTTTTGTTGGTTTACTTTATTTTTATATTTATTTAACCGAAAGACATCTTGAGATTTATGAAAAAAGAACTGAGGAGACTGCAGAGGAGAAGAACTGCCCAACACATTATTTATTAGATATGTAAATGTGATCACAACAACAACTTTAACAATTGTGGCCAGAGGCTTTAAATGTTTAGTCAAATTTAAAATTTTCAAGTCGAGGGATTGAGAGTAAATATAAAGCAACCTTTTAGATTGACTTAATGAAAAACGCTTTTGTTTTGTTGGGAGCTCAATAGTGTTGTTTCTTTCTATAAGATTATTCAGATTTTTACAGAAGTCTGTCTGTAATGAATGCTGTGTGTATATTCTGCAGCTGCTCAGCCTGGGCGCCTTTGGATACCTAATGCCCATAGTCTCCTTTGTCGTGGCCTGGATAGAAACATGGTTCCTCGACTTCAAAGTGCTGCCTCAAGAAGCAACGGACGAGAACTGTGAGTCACCTGCTGCCCTCACTAAATGCTGTTTCAAATGTTGTGTCATTTGGGTCTTGAATTATTCATTTTCAAAAGAGTACTTATAGGCCTTGTTTACACTTGAAATGTCTGTAAATAACATACATGAGGCCAGTCTCTGAGGTTCTCTCTGAGGCTCTGACATTAAACATGTCTCTGTTGGGAACATTTATCAGAACCATCTTGTTTTTGCACAACTTGATTAGAGCTAATACTGACTCAACCATTGAAAATGTGTTGTGGTCGGTTTAACTGACAGCACTGAGATGTGCACCAGAGAATACTGTACAACAGAATTTACTTTTTATATTAATTATTAGTATGCATCCAAATAAAATAGAAAGTCTGCTTAATGTATAATGTTTCAAATAGAGACACAACGTCATTGTTTCTGTAGGAGACGCTGCTCTTCTAGACCCAGCGCAATGGAAACGCATGCCTCCTCAGGGGTTTACCTTACGACTGCTATATCACTGTGCCACTACACCCCTATAGTTAAAAGTAGCATCTCTTGGGATACCTTGCCATAATCAATAATCATTTTATGTTTAAGATTTTTTTTTAACTTTGTTGTGGAAGTACATTTCCATAATTTTACACCCAGAACTTAAATTTTACATTTGTCACATAATTTAAAAACCTCTTAGTTTAAAGAACTCTTCTGTTTCAGTTTGAAACATTGTTATTTTTCACTAGATATAAAGAATCTCTAATATGTTTATCTTTACACTAAATAGTTAAAGCAGCAGTACTGTTAGTAAAAATCTTTATGGGTTTGTTAAAATGGCTTTAAAAGTTTTAGATCTCCTCTTGTTTTGGGCAGGTTTTCAGAGTTTGGTCAGCGCTACAGACCGTGCTCCACTGCTGGGTCCTGGACCTTTATCTGATGGACAGTTTTACTCTCCCCCTGAGTCACCTGCAGGTATGGGCTTCATCCAGCATACACCACTAGGTTATATCCAAGATGGCGGCGCGAGTACATCGCGAGGCTCGGGTTCTCTCCAGTTTCTGCAATTTTGCAGTATTACTCTTGCTTATCTCGGGTCTGTTTGTGCAGAACAGTTGTGCCTTTACATCGTACACCCGGAGTGAGCTTTTGGATATTGGTTTGCAATTTTCCGACGGTTATGGACACCCTTCGACTCCCTCCTGAAATCACTAGGACGCCGGTGGCAGCTCATTCTTCCCGGCCGGGCGGAAGTGCTCGCAGGCGGCGTCGAGAACGTAAACAGAGAAGGGGTACACGGGGAGGACTTAGAGCTAGGCTAAAGCTAACACCTCACCGGCTCTCTTTACCCAGTATCTTCCTCGCCAATGTACGATCGCTAGTGAACAAAATGGATGAGATTCGACTCAACATGACACACAGCAAAAGACTTCTGAACTGTAACGTCCTTATCTTCACGGAGACGTGGTTAAATAGTGGAATACCAGACTCTGCTATTGAGCTCACGGGACATCACACGCTCGCGGACAGAACAACAGATGGATCCGGTAAGACAAGGGAGGCGGATTGTGTATTTATATTAACAAAGCTTGGTGCACAAACTCCGCTGTTGTTGGGAGCCATTGTTCAGCTAACCTAGAGTTTCTCATGGTTAAATGTAGACCGTTCTATCTGCCGCGGGAGTTCACCTCCACCATTATAACTGCAGCTTATATTCCCCCGGATGCTGATGCCAAGCTTGCTATGAAAGAACTTTATGCAGCCATCAGTAAACAACAGACTATTCACCCGGAAGCAGCGTTTATTGTTGCGGGTGACTTTAATCACTCTAACTTAAAGACTGTGCTACCCAAATTTCATCAGAATGTTTCCTGTCACACCAGAGGGAACAAAACCCTAGACCATGTCTACACAAACATGGCTGGAGCTTACGTGGCGACACCCTCCCCACCTGGGACAATCAGATCACATATCTCTGTTCCTCACTCCCAAATATACACCCTCATCAACCGTGTGAAGCCATCAGTGAAGACCATCAAGGTGTGGCCTGGGGGTAGATTTCACACTCCAGGAAAAGTTTCTACACACAGACTGGAGTATGTTTGCTTCCCAAGCCACCAGTGGTGCTCACACAGACATTGACTGCTACACCTCCTCTGTATTGGATTATATTAATACCACCATTGACAGTGTTACAACCCAGAAACAGATCACCACATACCCAAACCAGAAGCCATGGATGAATCAGGAAGTGCGACTCCTGTTGAAGACACGCAATACTGCCTTCAGATCAGGAGGCGCACAAGCCTACAGCACATCCAGAGCAAACCTGAAGAGGGGCATCAAAAGGCCAAGCACTGCTACAAGCTGAAGATAGAGGGACACTTCTCCAACTCTGACCCTCGACGCATGTGGCAGGGCATCCAGGCCATCAGTGACTACAAACCCACCCACTCCACCCCTGCAGCCACCGATGTCAACTTCCTGAATGAGCTAAATGACTTTTATGCTCGCTTTGAAAGAGACAACAGAGAAACTGCAACCAAGCTCAAACCCTCAGTTGACCACCCCCATTCACACTCTCATCCACTGATGTCTGCAAGGCACTGAGCCAGATCAGCACACACAAGGCTGCTGGACCAGACAACATCCCTGGTCGTGTTCTCAGGGCATGTGCGGAGCAGCTCGCTGGGGTTTTTACAGACATTTTCAACCTGTCTCTTGCCCAAGCAGCTGTACCAACATGCTTCAAATGCACTTCCATTGTGCCAGTGCCAAAACACTCTAGTCCAAGGTGCCCCAACGACTACCGCCCTGTAGCACTCACACCCATCATCATGAAGTGCTTTGAGCTGATCCTGGAACACCTAAAAGACTCCATACCACCCACATTGGACCCGCATCAGTTTGCTTACGCAGCAATAGGAGCACAGAGGATGCAGTTGCTATGGCACTGCACTCTGTGCTCACCCACCTGGACAATAAGAACTCTTATGCACGTATGCTGTTTGTTGACTTCAGCTCAGCATTCAACACTATCATCCCGACCAAGTTAATAGCCAAACTTGAAGACTTGGGCATCAATACCTCACTCTGCAACTGGATTCTGGACTTCCTGACCAACAGACCCCAGAATGTCCGATCTGGATCCACCTGCTCCACATCCATCACACTTAACACTGGTGTACCACAGGGCTGTGTGCTAAGCCCATTTCTCTACTCCTCTTCACCTCTGACTGCAAGCCTGTGTTTGGATCCAACGCCATCGTCAAGTTTGCAGACGACACTACAGTGATTGGTCTCATCAGCAACAACGATGAGACTGCCTACAGGAAGAGATCCAGCACCTGTCCACATGGTGCAACGAAAATAACCTGCTCCTCAACACCACCAAAACGAAGGAGCTCATCGTGGACTTCAGGAAAGAGTCTAGAGGCACACACGACACCATCCACATCAATGGAATGGACGTCGAGCGTGTCTCCAGCTTCAAGTTCCTGGGGACCCACATCTCGGCTGACATGACCTGGACAACCAACACCTCCAGCCTGGTCAAGAAGGCTCACCAGCGCCTCTTCTTCCTGAGGACACTGAGGAAGAACCAGCTCTCCTCGGCCATCCTGGTGAACTTCTACGCTGCGCGATAGAAAGCATCCTGACGAACTGTGTCACAGTGTGGTATGGGTGCTGCTCTGTCGCGGAGCGCAAGGCATTGCAGCGGGTGGTGAAAACTGCCCAACGCATCACAGGGACTCCACTTCCTGCCATCGAAAACATCCAGAGGAAACGCTGTCTGCGTCGAGCTCGCAGCATCCTTAAGGACTCCTCCCACCCAGCCCACAGACTGTTCTCCCTCCTCCTCCGGCAGGCGTTTCAGGAGCCTCCGGACTAGAACCAGCAGACTAAAGAACAGTTTCTTCCCCAGAGCTGTGTCTTTACTGAACTCTAACCCTTGCTGACCCCACACCTCTCACAGACTCCTCTCTCACCCCCACCATCCCACTACCCTCATAGACTCTTCTACCCCCCCACCACCATCCCACTCCCCTCACAGACTCTCCTCTCATCCCCCACCATCCCACCATCCCTTGCACTACTGCACCTTTGCTACCAACTGTTTACATTTCACTGTTTGCACTACCTTAAATCTACTGCTTACCTTAAGCTAACATACAATTGTATACACCTACCTGTAAAATTCTGTTCATAGTCAGAGACATCTGTATATCGTGTGTGTGTGTGTGTGTGTGTGTGTGTGTGTGTGTGTGTGTGTGTGTGTGTGTGTGTGCGTGTGTATATGTGTTTGTGAGTATGTATGTGTGAGTGCGTGTATGTGAGTGTATGTACGTGTGTATGTGAGTGAGTGCGTGTATGTGAGTGTATGTACGTGTGCATGTGAGTGAGTGTGTGTATGTGAGTATGTGTGCGTGTGTGTGAGTATGCGAGCGTATGTGTGTGTGTGTATGTGAGTGTCTGTGTGTATAGCTCTCCCGGTTTAATTCCCCTGTGAGTATGTGTGTATGGTGGTGTGTGTATGTGTGTGTGTGTGTGTGTGTATAGCTCTCCCGGTCTAATTCCCCTGTGAGTATGTGTGTATGGTTGTGTGTGTATGTGAGTGTGTGTATGTGTGCGGCGCGACGCGTGTGTATCACATTACATTTAGAGTACATATTCAACTGTAAATGCTGTTTATAGAAAAGAGACACCTGTAATTATATTTATGGCACACACTCACCTTTTTATAGTAATAACCATCTGTATATTTATATTCATTGTACATATTACCTGTAAATCCTGTACATCTCCATATCCTGCACGTACGCAACCATTGTATATATCCTGCACTTTACTGCTATTGCACTTCTGGTTAGACCTAAACTGCATTTCGTTGCCTTGTACCTGTACTTGTGTAATGACAATAAAGTTGAATCTAATCTAATCTAAACCACATGATGCAACAGTCTTTTAATGGAGATAAGGTTAGTTATCTTAAGTTATGGAGGAGGACCACACACCTCAAACCTGCCCCCCCCCCCATTCACATCAACTCTAGACTTCCTGTGATCTTGTCAATTTAGAAGCCATGTTATTTGGCAGCAGTTTTCTGGAGTCAGAAAAGGAACGAGCATTAGAACTGAACAGATTCTCTGAGATCATTAAAGACACTACAGCAGCTGATGGAAAGCAGGGTAAACAGTCGGATTAATTTTGGTCTATAATAGCCTGTGTTCCTTTTGTAATGTATGATATTATTTAACATTTTATTGTATTTTAAAATAATTTGATTTATTTGGAAAGAGGAAATAATAATCCAAAAGCAATCGAGTTATGCTTAATTGTAATAATATTAATAATAATACTTAAAACTGCAAGCAGTGTCAAACGACCATCACCCCCTTGCAACCGCCAGGACTGAGAACCTGACAGCAGTGAAATCTTTTTCACTGTATACCGATTGTGCAGGGGGTGCTGTTGGCAATAGGGTGTCCTCTTAGGGTTTTCTGCTCAGGGTCTCAGGCTGGATGTGTATGCCAGATTTCATTAAAATGCCAAATGACAAATTGCATTTCTATATTCCATTCCATTCCATTCAAAATTTGTAAGGGACGCTTGAGCCGCGTTTTACAAAATAGTGGTTTTATTATCGTGTAGTGTAATATGGATATTTATTTATGTAAGTTCTTAATTAATATGATGTTATCAAAGATCTTGTCTCGTTGAGGGCACCACCCAGGATTCACAGTTCTGGGAAACTGATTATGCTTAATAAGTCTGATCTGAAGGAATAGAATTCGCTGTTTTCGAATATGTCTTATATAAACAGGAAAACACCAAATCCAAATCTTTAACGTTTTATGGGGTTTTATTGAAGATTGCACAAAGTTAAGATAGTGATGGGGAAATGACACAAAGGGGGAAGTTATTGACGAATAATGAGGATAATGATTAACACAGAACAATAAACAATGACATTTACTTATTAGAACTTAAAAGGATGTTTTGACTAACTAAAACTCGGCTAGTGAGCTTAATTAAAGGACTATTAAAGGGGTGGAAAGGATATAGGTGAATAGCGGATATAGTCGAGGTTCTGAATGGCCCTACTTGGACAATGTACAGGTGTTTATAACGCCAAACATCAGTGTCACGTGCTCAACTCACTCTGGTCGTTCGGGGAACTCAGCGGTCCAAGCAGCAAAAGGTCCAAAGGGATGCTCCAGAACTTTTGACGCGGTTTCTCCAGCTGGTTGTTGCCAAGCAACGAGATGGCGGCACGGGTACGCTGATCCCAAAGCGGCCCGTGAAGCCCGTGAAGCTACGTGGTGGGGTAGAGAAGACGTTCTGTTATTGTCTTTGAGTGTAAGGCAGGTCTCTACCCAGCGGGTGAGGTGAGAGTCTTTTAAACATACATTGATCACTGAAAGATGTCTCGGAAGCTGTTTTCTCTAGCTTAAAACTGCTTTACGAGATTTGGTTCAGTCCAAAATTCCTATAAGCAGGCGTACGTCTTGGTACAAACTACAAAAATGTCTTCCTCGCACGGAAGTGACGTCAAAAGAGTGCAGAAGAGAGTGATTTCCGGCGCGCACAACTTTTTGTACTGGCCGAAAAGAGGCGTGTTTCAACGCAGCCTTGCTCCCAAAAGGGTGTGTGACTTTGGTTGAAGCTAAGTTTGTCAAAATGTTCCTTTTTGCTCTCCACAAAGTAACATAAAATTTTAAAAACATATAAAGAAAATACATTTTTAAGCATATCATAGAAACATATATTCATTTCACTTTATTAACACTGCCAGCTGGAAGGGCGATGAAAAGAGTCATTTTATCTCGTTATAACTCTGGATCCTGTAAGGAGCAGTATGAAGATCACCACATTTAACACAATATACTTTAATATACATTAAGACACACAAAATTGTCTTAAAAAATTGATTATGTGGCAGAGTCCTTAGTCTATTTGACCATTTGGTCACTAGGTGGCAGTATGTGACCATCACAGAAGTCTCAAGGCTGGCAGATGAAACGAATTCTTTTCGGTGATAAAGTACGCTTTAAATTTATAGCTGCCGGACCAGGCGCCATGAAACTTAGTTTACCCTCACCCATTTCTGCGTTTTTATGGCCTTTTGGGGCCTGTGAAAACAAAATGTCGATGATGTCTGTTGATGGTCTCTGCTTTAACAACACTGACCATCTGTTTTTGGTCAGGCAGGATGTTAATCAGATCTTCTTCAGCTTCTTGAGTCAAACAAACACTTTCTGAGGGTCTGTGAAGGGAGTTCAAAGCATAAATTGTTAATCCGTGACATTCCGTGAGGGTAACTCACTGAGGTCATTGATGTCACTACAGTCGTATTTTTGCTTTTAGGTCATGAGTATAAACAAAAGACTTTTGTGTTTAAAGCGGTTTGAAAAACGTGATGTTACCCAGTTTATTGCCCTTGTAGTAACATACCTGATCAGTTTTGTTGGCAAAGTTGTATTCGTAATATTGAACAAGTTTAAAGCCCATGTGTTTAAAACTCTAGGAGAAGACACCTAAAATGTGTCAGGGGGCTAAGCCATAATAATATGTTGCAAACTACTCTCGCTTTTTTATTTTATTTTATTTAACCAGGATAGTCCCACTGAGATTACAAATCTCTTTTGCAGGGGAGTCCTGGCCCCATGTGTGTTTGGGGGGGGGACTGTTGTACATGTCTTTAGTGGTAGGTGAAACCGGAGTACCCGGAGGAAACCTACGCAGACACAGGGAGAACATGCAAACTCCACACAGAAAGGCCCTGCCCTGGATGAGAATCGAACCCAGGGCCTTCTTGCTGTGAGGCAGGCGTGCTAACCACTCTGCCACAGTGCCGCCCAAAACCTATTGACTTTTTTACAGATTTAGGGCGTTGCCATGGCAACATGGTGGCAGATATGGGGTAGACCTTATTTTTTAGTCCTCCCATCAGGGATGTTTGTACCAAATTTTATGTTTTTAAGACAAACTAAATTTTGAGTCTCTTTCTAAAGTTGTAGGGGGTGCTGGAGGGTCATTTCTGAAGATATCCTTTTAATTTGCATATCATTGTGTTCAGTTCATGCTTCATTGGGTCCAAGCAGATCTGACAATATTTGAGAGAGTTAGAGGAGATTTAATTCTTCACAAAATGGCCACCTTGTTACAGGCTCATTATGACCAAACTCAAATTTTATCAAAAGATCTTATGATAACTAGGGGTGTGACGGTTAGTATATAACCGTGTGATCGGCGGTTATAGTTGAACACCGTCATTAGAACTCTATAACCGCCAAAACCGTGTCATTAAAATATTTTTTATATTTACCACTTCATTAAATTTTGCTTTGTAGAAAACCTTTCTTAAAAACGAATTCTGTTTTGTACATATTTTATCTTAATTTTAATAAATGTTTCATCAACCAATTGCATGTATTTTAATAAATAAAAAGCAAATATAGCAGACAATGATAACCGTGACATGGAAGCGCCAGCGCGCCGCGTTCACTTGCACTGCACTGTGAACTAGAGCGCATCTCATCGTAAATGAAACTCAGCGTAGGCCTATGCCTCATACATTAGCACAAATACAGTGCCCCAGCCACTCAGGAGCTTTTGGCAAAGTCATCTTTCCTTGACCCACGATACAGAGGCAATGGGGGGAATGGATTGGGGGAGACAAAAGATGCACTTCGGGGGAAAATTAGTGGTGTTAGTGGTGCTTCGGAGGCTGCTGCTGCTGGAGATGATTCGGGAGAGGTCTGTGCTGTGCACAATCTTGGAGATCTCCTTAATAAACGGAGGTCTGAAATCTCTGCCCCTTTACCGATCAGAGCGCGCGCTGACACGGCGTTAACCCGCTATCTCCAAGAACAACCAATTGACTCTACGGCAGATCCACTAGCATGGTGGCGAGACAATGAAACATGCTATACGCTCTTAGCAAAATTGGCACATAAATACATGTGTATTTGTGCTACAAATACAACATCAGAGCGAGTTTTTAGCACTGCGGGGAACATAGCTACCCCTGTCAGATCCTCACTAAAACCGAGTAAAGTGAACATGTTGGTGTTCCTGTCACGGAACTTGGTTTTGTTTACTGTGTGTGATTTATTTAAAACAAAGCACGTTCATTGCAAAGTTTTATTTTATTTATTTTTTGTTAAGGATTTGTTCACTGTGTGTGATTCATTTAATAAGCACATTCACTGCTAGTTGTCTTGCTGTTAATTTTAAATAAACGTAGAGCAAGTAGCTAATCAGTGTCTGCTCGTTTATTCAAACTAATACCCCCCCCGCACCACCCCCCCCGACGGTTATGTTATGAACCGTCACATTTGACTCACGTCATAACCGTCATCACCAATTCTGAAACCGGCACACCCCTAATGATAACTTTTGTTTACCCATGTGTCTAGTTCATTTTGGCCAAATTTGGCGTATATGGAATCAAGCAGATATTTTCGGCAGTTTTTTAAACAAAGGGTGTGATTTTCGGGGTTGCGCGTTCCACCCAAAATGGCGGACTTACTGTTAATGGTGATAACATAATATATTACACAATATAATTGTATAATTACATAAACATGACATATCTGTGTGCCAATTTTAATTTTTGTAGGATAGAATACCCACCCATACACCCAATATGGCAAACATCCTGTTGGGTTTATGGTGATGACATAATATCATTTTATATTTATATACTTACACATGATATATCTGTGTGTCGAGTTTCAATTTCCTATGATAAAAACAAATTACTTTTTGACAAACTACATTTTTGAGTCCCATTAAAAAGCTGTAGTGGGGTTAGAGGAGATTTTATTCTCCACAAAATGGCCACCTCGTTTCAGGCTCATTACAGCCAAACCCACAAATTCATCAAAAAACTAGATGATAACTTTTGTTTGCCATGTGTCTAGTTAATTTGGTATAATATATTTTTTTGTGTTTTTTTCTAAATGTAGCTTAGTATTTCCTTAATACTATATAACATCTTAACTAACAGGCTACAGTAGGCGCCTTCATTAGATTCCATAAGAATTAATGGAATATTGCGAGTGGGCGTGGCTGGCGGGGCACCGTGAGCGCGCTGAGCGAGCAGGTAACGTTACGTACAGTTGTCACAGTACGCACTCAGTTGTCTTTGAAATTTTTATAAAGCAAAAAAACTGTCTGGGCTAAAAACAACGAAAAAGGGAAAAGGAGATGGCGTGTCAAGGTATGGCACAGCTGATAAACAGGCAACAGGTAGGATTTAAAGTGAGACCTCTGGAGGCTTGTAATATTCATGTTAACAGACTGGCTAGTGTTTGCTAACACTGGGAATGTAGCAGCCAAATGGGTTTAAATTAAGGCTATCTTAATATGCAAAACGTCTCGGTTACGTCTGTAACCTCGGTTCCCCGAGAAGGGAACGAGACGATGCGTCGATAACGCTTTGGGAACGCCTTCTGCGTGAGTGCGTCTGAAGCCTCCATGTCAACTAGTCCAATGGCGAGAGTGAGCGTCAGGAGTGACGTCACGACCAGGAATTGATAAAAACCCCAACCGGCTCAACCGGTGTTAGCTTCGACAGTGCCGAAGCAAGTCGATCACAGGAACGAAGGAAGTATGGCAGGGAGACGCATCGTCTCGTTCCCTTCTCTGGGAACCGAGGTTACAGACGTAACCGAGACGTTCCCCATCGAGGGAGAGACGATGCGTCGATAACGCTTTGGGAACGAGAATACCCAACCCGCCATATTACAAGTGACTGAGTGTCAGCCCGAACACCCAACGCTTCAAGAATTAAAAATCTGAGACCCGGGAGTAGCGTCCAGGTCTAGGCTATAAAACCTGACGAATGTGAGTGGCGAGGACCAACCTGCCACATCACAAACATCCTGAAGAGGGGCCCCAGATAATAAGGCTCTAGAGGCCGCCGTACTCCTAGTAGAATGAGCTCTGACCCCCAAAGGGCACGGTAGGTCAGAAGACTCATAGGCAAGAAGGATAGCCTCAACTATCCACTTACTAAGTGTCTGTTTAGTGGCAGGAAGACCTATCTTAGGTGACCCGAAACAAACAAACAGCTGATCGGATTTCCGAAAAAAAGAAGTCCGATGAACATAAGTGTCCAGTGCTCGCACCGGGCACAAGAGGTTAGACTTTTCCTGGTCCGATGATGCAAACGGAGGAGGACAAAAAGCCTGCAGAACAATAGGTCTCGGAACAACGGTCGGTACCTTAGGGACGTATCCCTGCTTAGGGTAGAGAAATGCTTTGACCATCCCAGGTGCAAATTCAAGGCAGGTGGGAGAAACCGATAGAGCCTGAAGGTCTCCGACTCTTTTAAGGGACGAAATAGCAAGGAGAAAAGTAGTCTTAAATGAAAGAAACTTCTCAGAAACCGAGTCTAGGGGTTCAAAGGGAGCCCTAGAAAGGCCTTCTAAAACTATTGCCAGGTCCCAGGCCGGCACTCTAGTACGAGTTGCAGGTCTCAGCCTCAAGGTGCCACGAAGGAAACGAGATATAAGAGGGTCTCGGCCCAGAGATGCACCACCCACTGGGGCGTGGAAAGCCGAGATGGCCGCCACGTAAACTTTTAAGGTGGAAGGACATAGACCAGCAGTGAAGCGGTCCTGTAAAAACTCAAGAACTGAGCCAACAGAGCAGTGGACGGGGTCACACTGATGTTGGTAACACCAAGAAGAAAAAACATTCCATTTGAGTCTATAAAGTTTCCTCGTAGCTGGAGCTCTGGAGCTAAGAATGGTCTCCACAACCTCAGTTGAGAGACCACTCTCTATGAGTTGCGCCCCCTCAGAGGCCACACCCACAGCTTCCAAATCTCTGGCCGGGGGTGAGATATAGCGCCCCTGGCCTGAGATAGAAGGTCTTTCCGGATCGGGATCTCCAAGGGAGGACCGTCGAGGAGATGAATCAGGTCCGCAAACCAGATTCGACTCGGCCAGTGTGGAGCTACGAGAAGTAGACTTACTCCGTCCTGGCGGACTCTCTCCAGAACTCCTGGGAGCAGAGCCACAGGGGGAAAGGCGTACAGACGTAGCCTCGGCCACGTCTGTACCATAGCGTCCAAACCCAGGGGGGCTGGATGAGAAAAGGGAGAACCATAGTGGACAGTGCGTCGTGTACTGAGACGCAAACAGATCCACTTCTGCTTGGCCATACGATTCCCATATGAGCTCCACCACCTCGGGGTGAAGCCTCCATTCCCCTGGCCTCAGCACCTGCCTCGACAGGGTGTCTGCTCCCTGTCGAGTCCCTATGAGTCCCTGGTATATACATTGCCCTCAGAGAGCGTAATTTCCCCAGGGCCCACAGGTGGATCTGGTGCGCTAATTTGCAGAGTGGGCGCGAGCGCAGACCCCCCTGACGGTTGATGTAAGAAACCACCGATGTATTGTCTGTGCGGACCAGCACATGATGGTCCCTCAGGTCTGGCAGGAAGTGCCTCAGAGCTTTGAAGACAGCCATCATCTCCAGGTGGTTGATGTGCCAGGAGTGATGATGGCTCTCCCACAGACCCTGAGCTGAGCGGCCTTCCATTACCGCTCCCCAGCCGGTAAGGGAAGCATCTGTCGAGATGGTAACCCAATGACAAAGAGCTCCCAATTCCCGGACCCTGGGACAGGAACCAGTGTTCTCTCCATATGGCCTAGCTGTAGCTCTGATGTGACTGTGAGGATGTTGGCTACACGAGCGGGCGAAAGAGCGGCTTGCATCGTGACCGAATCCCATACCACCCCAAGAAAAATGGTCCTCTGTAATGGAGATAACACACTCTTCTTGGTATTGAGCCTCAAACCCAACTTTTGCATATAAGCGAGGACGACCTCTCGATGCCGAACTGCCAACTGTTCTGATTCCGCTAAAATCAACCAGTCGTCCAGGTAATTCAGAATACGTATGCCCTGCAGCCTGAGCGGGGCCAGAGCTGCATCTACGCATTTCGTGAATGTGCGGGGTGAGAGAGCTAGACCGAAGGGAAGTACCCGATACTGGTATTCTTTGCCCCCGAAAGAAAACCTTAGGAACTTCCTCTGCTGAGGGAGGATGGAGATATGGAAGTACGCATCTTTTAGGTCTATTGTGACGAACCAATCCTCGGATCTGATTTGAGTCACGATCTGTTTGAGTGTCAGCATCTTGAATTTTAATTTCTGAACTGTACGATTCAACAGACGAAGATCTAAAATGGGACGCAGCCCTCCATCCTTTTTTGGAACAATGAAATAACGGCTGTAAAAACCCTGTCGGGAGGATACACCTGCTCTATAGCATTTTCCGCTAAAAGAGATTTCACTTCTTGCTCCATGACCAGAGCCTGCTCGGGATGCACCACTGTGAGCAACACCCCGTTGTAGCGTGGGGGACAAGAACCAAACTGGATTCTGTAACCCTTCTCTACTATCTGCAGGACCCATTGAGATATATCCGGCAGACTTTTCCATCCTGTCAGACATTCTACTAAGGGAACCAGCCTTTCGAGGCTGGCCTCTGGTGCAATTTGAACAGCCAGTTCGGGGACCTGAAGCCGAAGCGCAGGAACCACCCGAGCTAACTGCTCTTGAACCCCCCTCAGAGGGAGCGAGCCCGACGCGGCGTCTGGGAGACACAGCGCCAGAGACCTGCTGGAGACCGCTGCGCGAATTTCGTCACGGCTGGCTCCCTCACTGTTATCTAACTCCCCCAGCAGCTCAGCCTGGTAAGCCTGAAGCAAAGCCATCAAGTTAAGGCAAGCTCCAGCCTGACCTGCTGCTGTGTAAGCTTTACCCACTAAATTAGATGTGAACTTTAAAGGCTTTGTGGGCAAAGTCGGGTTCTTAATAGATGGCGCTGAACCAGGGGAAAGATAGCTCGCAAGCGTCTGTTCCGCCCAGGGCATCGCTTCATAACCATTTTCTTTCAGCCCTCTTATATCAGAATAAATGCACACTTGAGGGATGAAAAGACGTGATGAATATGGCTTATTCCACGATCTAGACAGCTCACTGTGAAGATCAGGGAAAAAAGGGAGACCCCGTGATGTAGGCGATGTTTTAGAAGACAGAAAACGCTCGTCTAATTTGCTTTTAGGACGAGCGCTCTGTTTATCAGATGGCCAAGATATATGTAGCTTATCTACAGCTCGTGTTAATACATCAGCCAACTCCTCATATGCTGGGGAATGAGATGGCGAATCCTCTTCCCCCTGATTGTGTCACCTCCACTGCCCGTTACATCTAACTCCTCGGAGCTAGAGCAACGAAGCAATGGGCTCTCCCCCCGGGCGGAAGAAGCCGCGGGGCGGGCTTCCGACACCGGCGTTTGATCTCCCAGGTAAGGGAGGAGAAAGAGCCCTCGGACCCGTCTCCAACCCCGCTGAGAGATCCATTTGCGAACCCCAGGAATGCATTCTCCGTTCTGCCTCGGCAGAAGCGGGTCCTGCACCCTGAGGAGCGCGAGGCTCGCCGCTCTTCTCATCAAAGAGTGACAAGCGGGAGCGGAGCATGCGAAGCGAAAGCTTCTCACAATGCAGGCAATCAGTCTCCTCGAAGGCTGATAACGCATGCTCCACTCCCAAACAAACCACACAAAGCTCGTGTGAATCCCCACCCGTTAAATAACGCGGGCAGGGAGAAGCACACGGTTTGAATAGTTGCTCTGCCATTGTATAAAAAACTTTGCACAAGACAACGGTAAATAAGACAGACAGGTTTGACACAGATCGCTTGCTGAGGCACAGAAAGCTAACACCGGTTGAGCCGGTTGGGGTTTTTATCAATTCCTGGTCGTGACGTCACTCCTGACGCTCACTCTCGCCATTGGACTAGTTGACATGGAGGCTTCAGACGCACTCACGCAGAAGGCGTTCCCAAAGCGTTATTGACGCATCGTCTCTCCCTCGATGGGGAACTGAGGTTACTGAGCTGAAAAGTGGAAAATATAAGACAGCATGCCATGTACAAAAATTACAATCATTTTGAAAACAACTAATCCACACTTAAAGGTTCATAGCGTCCCCTGTTTGAAAAGTCCTTTTCTTACCAGCTGAGCTATCCAGACAAAATTTGTGCTACTGATGATCCTGGTACTAAACCTGCCAAGTCTATTCATTTTCCTCCTCAGTTATGTTCAGAGTGGGCCTTTTGAGGGAGGGGCTGAAGGCGATCCAAAATAAAGTGTTGTGTTAAACATAATTAACTATTAAACAACCACAATTGTAATTCTAATGATACCCAATGTTATCTCCAAACTCTCTACAGATTCAGATGAAGAACTGGACGATAATCATGACCCAGAAAAAGGCCTCATTCAACATGTCACTTAAAACAGGTAACACTCAAAGGGTGCCCACATAGAAATCCACCATCATCAACTGGAAAATTACAGGACAGAAAAACTGGCAATAAATACACCAAGAAAAGTCATATGGCACATCAGTATGGAACTTGCCATGTCAAAATGGCAGCAGTAGTGTTGCAAGTGTTAATTATGTTTATTGATGAATTGATGTTTTAACTGTAACTTAATGGCTATTGTTATCGATTACCTGAAAAGTGTACATTCTTTAGTGAGGAAACTGTTACTGTTAAAATTAAGTAAACTATTAACTGTTATTAGTAGGATGAATAATGTGTGTGGGACAGCAGATGGAAATTAGGTTGGAGAGCTACAGTGTGGTGGGGGGCATATTTTTTATTTTGATTAATGCACTTTTACATGGTCCCTATCTCAAGAAACAAACTATTAAATCAGTAAAGTCTGAGTGTGCAGCCAATGAAGATGCTGTCTCATCGGCAAAACATGCCAAATAGCACAAATAGTTGCTTAAAAAATTGCACTTGCATATGCTCTTTTTCTCTGTACCCAGAGATATTATTCCACATCCCTTCTAGTAGTATTCTAAAAAAGTTATACTGACGCATATCTGTAACATCAAAACATCTTGGGTGCCCCTTGGTGTGGCTGCCAACCAGTAATTTCCACAGGGGGGATAATAAATATTAAAATAAAATGACAACAGGAACAACGCTCTGGAATAAGTAGTCTGTTATTAGTGGTCAGGCTAGTGTTGCACAGTGTATCAATACTTCAAAAGTATTGCGATATCTTGGTGCTTAAATCAATACGATATCATGTTTTTTAGGTATCAATACTTTACTTTTCATTTAAATACCAATATAACATGTTAGGTGCCCTGCCGTGTTATCGATATATTAAACAAATCAAAAACGGCAAACAGCTGCTATTCCGTTTTCCTTCACATAGCCTCTGTCATGCATCACTGGAGCTGATGAACGGAGTGAGCGCATGAAAGCTGGACTTTCTTGTTCACCTTTCTGTTGAGGACATGTTTGTGTCAAAAACCCAAACCAAGTCTTGTATTGATTGATTGGTAGCTTAATGACACAAATTAGCATTAATTAGCAGCTAATGAGCGGAGGAGCACAGAATAGCTGTAGCCTATCCCGGGAGAGTTAGGAACCAGGACTGCATTTGGGTCTGACAAAACGGTGACAGAACCCCAGCTCACCCTCAGGAGAGCGGTGACAGTGTACAGATATATAAATAGTTTATCTGAGGTGTGCTTGTGCGTCCTGAGACACTGTGGTAGTGACACAGGATTTTTTAAGGCTTGTGTAAGTGCGCATATTGCGACGTTAAAGAGTTTAGATATGTCATTAAAATAGGCATTTTAATGTAGTTTTTAATCTGAATGTCATTGGCCTTTGTCTGTCATTTATTGACAGACACCAGAGCAGAGTGTGAGTGTCTTTGGGGATTAAGATTTATCAAGGTTAATTTTTTTTATCATTATTGATGTTATACCTGACTGAAGTAAAAAGCTGCATATTACAGAATTATACAGTCAGAGCTCAAAATCCTGGCAGGAACAGGACAAAGAGAGAACTTTAGCAATTCTTTCCTATAATTAGGTTTCAGGCTGATTTTAAGGTATCGTTCTATTATCTGTATTGTGATACTCAAGCCAGGTATCATATCAAACTAAAAATTTAGCATCGTGACAACACTAGGTCCGGCCACAACAGATGTATCATTACGTTGCTTGAGAGAGTTTTATTTTATGAGGTGGAGTGTTGCTAGTTAGAGATGAAAAAGCAGGTATTTTCCAATATTTCCTGTCACCGGTAATGCTCACCACCAAGTCTTTGTGGGATGTCATCTTTATGTTCTGTTTAGGCTGTAAATGCATTGTATCTTTTGTAGATACACACAGTGATACATATTGCAATCTACCACCTATTCTTACCTGCATTTCTAAAAGCTGATTATTAGGTGTGTATTTATTATAGGTTTTTTCGCTGATTTTCATCCACTTTCAACTGTTCTTCCCTTTATCAGATTTTTGCCTTTCAAACTTTGAAAATGTCTATGTTTCTAAATTCTGGGACATTATTGCTATTACTTTTGGTAATTCTGACTTTTTATAGTTTTTGTAATATTTATGTTTTTAAGCAATTTTATGCCCATTTATTTCCTATGCAATTTTGGCTAAATACTGCTTTTTCTGTCTTTTCTTCTGCTTCTTCTGCTCTTTACAGCATTGCATAGTTTTCAAACATTAAACAAATCCCAAGAATAGGATGTTTATACGTACTTAATATCTTTTTTGTATCTTTTACCGTTTTTCTTTCTTTTAAAGAAGAAATAAAGTTTTTTCTTATGACTCCTGGACGCCTTCCCAGGGAGGTGTTCTGGGTGTGTCCCACCGTAAGGGAGGCTCCAGGGAATATCTAGGATAGGCTGGGGGGACTATGTCTCTCGGCTGGCCTGGGAACACCTTGGTATTCCCCCGGATGGTATTCCCATGTTAAAGACTAAACAGTCAAATGCTTAGTTTTCATCAAAACTACATTTTTCTTAAATATACATGTTCAGCAGAGTCTCCTGACGCTCACGGGTTAAACGTTTTTTCTTTACTGTCTGAAGGCTTTTCGAGGAAAACTGTCTTCAGGTGTCTGCCTGTGAACAGGTGTGTGTCATTAGTAATCAACCTGATGACATCATCCTTTGAAGTGTGGCTTTAATGTTTATAAACATGTTCAGTGTTGACCTCCATTAATTGAGAGTTTTTTTTTAATTTCTTATTATATCCTTTATTTAACCAGGTAAAAAACTCATTGAGATTAAAAATCCCTTTTCCAAGCGTGACCTGGCCAAGACAACAGCATTTACATACAATTTAAAAACATACAAGACATCAACTAAACAAATAATATTTACAGTCATTGTGTATAAGTTTAAAAAACAATCTCATTGAGTTCTTGCCTCTCCAGAATAGATTTAAATTCTCCCAAAGTCACAAGTTCAGATAGGTTTAGGTCCTTTTGCAGTTCATTCCATGCACAGGGGGCAGTTACTGAAATGCTGCTTTACCCAACTCTGTTCTGACTCTGGGAACCACCATCAGTATGTTCTTCTGAGAACACAGAGCATACTGTTGTTGGTTTTTACTCATGTATGTGCAGAGGTAAGATGGGAGGATCCCAAGAATACATTTATAGATGAAAGTCAACAAATGAGACCACCTGCAAACATACAGGGATGGAAACTCAGCTGTAGCATACAGTGTACAATGGTGAACACGATTTCCACAGCCAGTCATAAAACGTAAAGCACAATGATAAACAGTGTCCAGCTTTTTAAAAAGGAGATCGCTGTAATCCAATAAAGGTAAAAAAGTTGCAGAAATTAAACGTTTCCTTGTATAAACAGAGAAACAGGATTTGTTTCTGAAAAGAAAACTGAGCTTTAGCTTCAGTTTACGTACAAGATGCTGTTGTTGAAGATGTTGTTTAAAGGACAAATTTTCATCAATAACAAAGCCTAAATACTTATAAGAAGAGACCATTTGGATTTCTTTTCCATCAGCTGTTTTTATTTTAGGGAGCTGAGAGGGTAGCCGTTTTCTATTTGAGAAGACCATAACTTTAGATTTGTCTGCATTTAACACTAGTCTCAGCTGATTTAGATGAGACTGAACAGCATCAAACGCAGACTGTAAGAAATCAAAGGCTTGTTCAATTGAAGGAGACGAACAATAGATAACTGTGTCATCAGCATAAAAGTGAAAAAAGCATTTGACACATTTTGACAAAGATCATTCACATAAATAGAAAACAGCAATGGCTTCAGAACAGAACCCTGGGGTACTCCTTTAGTTACTGAAAGAAAAGAGGAAGACATGCCAACGAGTTGTACACACTGAGTTCTACCAGATAGATAGTTAGAAAACCAGCCAATAGCATTGTCAGACAGACCAATTTTATGAAGCCGATTTAACAAGGTCACATGATCGACAGTGTCAAAGGCCTTTGACAAGTCAATAAACAACACTGCACAGAACTTTTTACAATCAAGAGCCTCAATGATATCATTAACTACTTTAACTGCAGCAGTTATTGTACTGTGTAATTTTCAAAAACCAGATTGATTGTTTAATAAAATTTCATGAACCTCAATAAATTTTTTAAGCTGTTCAGCAACAATTTGCTCAAAGACCTTTGCCAGGATACATAACTTTGATGCAATGTCTCATAAAATGTTTGATAAAGCAATTTAGGATTTCAGATTTATCCGTGAGAATAAGTCAATTTTTTATAATGCATGTTGGGAGTTCATTGGTCTGTATGTTTCCGTAAGAAGATTTTATAACTTTCCAAAATTTCTTTGGTTCATTGAGTTCACTTGTGGTTTTAGACAACTAATATTCAGATTTACTCTTTTTAATAAGGGAAGTGCAGCGATTTGAGTTGTTCACACCAAACACAACTTTGGCAAAAAAATCCCACTACAGTATTTGTGCATAGTTGGAGTCTATGGATTTTGAGTTTACCCGCCTCATTAGCTCGTAAAATTCACTACTGAAATACTGAAAGATGCTAAAACACCTTGGATTAGTGGAAAAACTCACAAAAAGCTGGTCCTGGGAGGGGGCCCCTTCTTACAGGGATGCTTTCCCCCTTACCTGGTAAAGATTAAAGAGAGGAAAATACCCCACCTTGGGAGTCAACCCAAGTGTGTCAAAGTCAACACTCAAGAGAAGACTTCACCAGAGTGAATACAGAGGGTTCACCACAAGATGTAAACCATTGGTGAGCCTCAAAAACAGGAAGGCCAGATTAGAGTTTGACAAATAACATCTAAAAAATACCTTCACAGTTCTGGAACAACATCCTATGGACCGATGAGACCAAGATCAACTTGTACCAGAGTGATGTGAAGAGAAGAGTCTGGAGAAGGAAAGGAACTGCTCATGATCCAAAGCATAGCACCTCATCAGTGAAGCATGTGGTGGTAGTGTCATGGCGTGGGCATGTATGTCTGCCAATGGAACTGGTTCTCTTGTATTTATTGATGATGTGACTGCTGACAAAAGCAGCAGGATGAATTCTGAAGTGTTTCGGGCAATATTATCTGCTCATATTCAGCCAAATGCTTCAGAACTCATTGGACGGCGCTTCACAGTGCAGATGGATAATGACTCGAAGCATACTGCGAAAGCAACCAAAGAGTTTTTTAAGGGAAAGAAGTGGAATGTTATGCAATGGCGCCTACAAATGACTAAATGTAAATGTAAATGTAAATTTCATTTGCTGAAGACAAGACTGAAGGGAAAATGCTCCAAGAACAACAGGAACTGAAGACAGTTGCAGTAGAGGCCTGGCAGAGCATCACCAGGGATGAAACCCAGCGTCTGGTGATGTCTATGTGTTCCAGACTTCAGGCTGTAATTGACTGCAAAAGATTTGCAACCAAATATTAAAAAGTGAAAGTTTGATTTATGATTGTTAATCTGTCCCATTACTTTTGGTCCCTTAAAAAGTGGGAGGCACAAATACAAACTGTTGTAATTCCTACACCGTTCACTTGATTTGGATGTAAATACCCTCAAATTAAAGCAAAAGTCTGCAGTTAAAGCACATCTTGTTTGTTTAAATTAAAATCAATTGTGGTGGTGTATAGAGCAAAAAAGATTAGAATTGTGTTGATGTCCCAATATTTATGGACCTGACTGTATGTGGGGAAGAAATGAATTTCCCTTTGAGAACAAATAAAGTACAATCTATCTATCTACTTGTTGACTCCTCTCCAAATGTACTGTTGTGGCCAAAAATTTTAATTTTGACAAATTACTTTCTTCAAGAAGTTTTGAGGATTGTCTCTGTGCTGTTTGGCATATTGTAAGCGTGGCATTTTCGTAGTAATGGCTTTTTCAACCATGCAGCCCATTTTTCTTCCATTTCAAGTGCCTCCTTATTGTGCATCTTGAAATAGCCACAGCATATAGCCACAGTCCTGTATTTCAGCTGAAGTTATTTGTGGGGTTTTCTTTGCAACAATTTTCCTGGCAGTTGTGGCAGAACTTTTTGTTGGTCTTCCTGACCTTGGTTTGGTTTCCCTCATTTTCCACTTCTTAATTAGAGTTTGAACACTGCTGACTGGCATTCTCAATTCCTTGGATATCTTTTTATATTCCTATCCGTTTTATACAGTTCAATGACCTTTTCCCACAGATCATTTGACAATTCTTTTTTCCCATGACTCAGACAGAAACTTCAGTGCAGCACTGGATGAAAGATGCAAGGGTCTGTCAGGAGCCCAGAAACTCACTGACCTTTTAAACACACACTGATTACAAGCAAACAGATCACAGGTGAGGATGGTTAACTTTAGTAGCCATTCAAACCCGTTTGTGTCAACTTCTGTGCATGTTATCAGGGCAAAATCAACAGGGTGTTTAAACTTTTGATCAGTGTCATTTAGGTAGTTTCTATTGTCATTATGATTTAAAAAGAGTAAACACAATTGTTTGACAATAAATGGCTTCACCCAACCACTAACTATGATTTTCAAACCTGACTGCCTCCATAAACTGTGTCCTGGTGTTATCATTAATGTGACTCTTTTGAACAACATCAATCACAGTGACATCTGAAATATGAACACCTTTAGTAATGACTTGGGGTGGTTTGTAAAGAACTACATATAAAATAGATGGAGAAAACCTCCACTCCATTTTGAATTATACATACTCAAATGAAATAAACTCCCCAAGTGATGTTTCCGGATAAGAATATTATCTCTAAGAAAGACACATACACCACCACCCTTGTTTTCCCGCATTTTGGATTAAAATGTAAAATTCGATGGGGTGGATTCAATAAGGACCACATTTCCAGTCTTGCTGTCTAACCATGTTTCTGTTTAAAAAAAATTAAAATCAAGCTTATTTGAAGTTATAAAATCAATTTAAGCCGCAAGCGGCGATAAAGGCTCTCGCCTCCCTTGAGACCGCGGGGACACATGCACTCGGAGGATTGCATTTCGTGCTTTAAAGCGTAAACTTCACGGTAATGTCAAATAACCGGGCCTGTGCTACTGCTGGGGCCTGCTACAGCACCTTGTAATTTAGAGTTAAAGGTCTCCACAATCCCTGGTTTTCCTGGGAGCTGTCTGAACCTTTGAAAATAATAGATTATGCTTGGGCTAAGGCGAGAAAAACAAAGTACTGGCTGGAGATTTGAGATGACTCAGGAATCGCTGCACCCCCCTGTTTAAAAAGGCAAATTGTAAATATTACTTGTCTAAAAGTACAAGTTTACAAGTTCCAAAGGATTCTGAGGAGTTTTCTAAGACTCTAGCCGTGGCTCTGGAGGGGCCTCCTCTAAAGGAAGGATCCTGGCAATTGGGAAATGGCATTTATTTCCCAAAGAAATGGCTGCCTCTTCACAGACTCATTATGACCACAGCCACAAATATATCAAAAAACAAATTGATAACTTTTTTGGCACACGTGTCTAGATGATATTCACCAAATCTGGAGCTGTTCAGATTAAAAGCAAGGGGTGCGATTTAGGTGGTCACGCATTCCACCCAACATAGTAGATTTCCTGTTGAGTTTACGGTATGGCTGTAATAAACTTTTCTGTTTGCCCTGAGGTGTCTTATGGATGTACCAAGTTTTGTATTTTACATTTGAAAAAATTTACTTTCACTTTCCATAGGGACAATGTATTTTCATTTTCGAGGGGTCGCCACTGAGTCACTATTGTTTTTGCTTGGGTTATTAGGCCCGAGCCGGTGATGACCGGGAGGGCCTATTGTTTTTGTTCGGGTTATTTTTTTATTTTTATTTTTTTTTCTGCAAAATGATCCTCAATTTGACCCAGTAAACGAAAAGTCATTTTTATTGGTCCCAGACTTCAAGCCCGGTGAAAAATTTATGTATTTGAAGTCCCCGAAAATAAAATACAAAAAATGACTCAGGAGGAGGAGGTGGTCTGACAGAGGTGACTCTAGGTAGTGGCCGAGGTGGAGAAGTGGTACTCCTGGGTGGTATTGGGGGTGATGTTTTTAGTGATGATGATAGAACCCGTGACCTGGCCAAGTTAGGTGTAAGGGGTATCATCTTAATTCCAGATTTTACCAAAATTTCCAGGTGATCTGGAAATTCCATTGGTGAATCCAAGGATGGGACAGATATGTTGAGGTCCGCAGAAGGTGTTGATGTTACTGGGGGGTCCAGGGTCCTATTGGGGGGGTCCATTTCATTGGTGGAGGTGTTGTTGGTTGTACAGTCAGAAGAGGATCCTTGGCTGGTGAGGCAGGAGTGTTTTTTTCATTCAGTGGCTGATAGCTTCTCAGAGGACCCTTTCTTTGGGCGCCCAGAACCATTTAGGTGTCTCAGGGAGTGCAGGAGATTATCCGTTAGCCTCCTGATCCCTCCCCTGTTTAAATGTGGGCCCTTTCCTTTGAACAGGTCTACACTTTTTCGAAACAAGTTGAAGTTATCAATGAAGTGTACTCCTCTTGACTCACAGGCCTTGGACAGCCATGTATTTAGTGCAAGCAGCCGACTGAATTTATTGATCCTTCTGTCGATGTTTGGGAGTGGTCCACTGATAAAGGATTGCACTTCCAGGTTTTCAAGTTTATCTAAAAGCCTGGAGAAATCCTTTTTTAAACTTCTGATTCCCCCTTCCTCGTGTCAACTGCACCCACGTGTAACACCAGCTGTTTAATCCCTGTGTGTTTGGACATGACTTGGGGGAGGAGTGCTGTTATATCAGTGACTATATCAGTGACGCGGGCGGCAGTAGCTCAGTGGTAGAGCGGCCGTCCTTCAATCGGAAGGTAGTAGGATCGATTCCCGCTCGCCCCACAGTTCATACTGTCGTTGTGTCCTTGGGCAAGACACTTATCCCACCTTGCCTCCAGTGACTGTAACACTGGTAATGTAATGTAAGTCGCTTTGGATAAAAGCGTCTGCTAAATGAATAAATGTAAATGTAAATGACTGTAGCACTTGGAGAGCTGCATGTAGCAAATCTACTGTTGTTTAAGTCTCTGACAGCACCGTCTCCAGGCAGCAGGATATCTCTGACCTTCACTTTTGGCAGAGATTCTCTGTCTGCCTGGTGCTTTTCCACAGATTCATGTCTCCTGTTTTCCATAGAATAAGCTTGATTTACTCCATGTTTTTCATTTACAGCAGAGTTTTCTGGTTCATTCACCTTTAGCTCAGTCAGTGGTTGGAATCTGTTTTTTAGCTGGATGTCTGGTGATGCTACATATGCTCTTGTGATGCCAGCATTCTTTTTTCTAATCCAGTGCTGCTTTGGCTGGGCACCAAGTTAATGCAGGTGGCATCATTTTGTTTAAATCCCTTTGTTTTGCTCAGTTTTGGGAATGACACTGTATCATCCAAGTTTAAATTCACAGTCTTACCACATTGTGTGATCGGGATTGTCTCATGAAGTCTTCTTTCAGATTCCAAAGCAAAAATCTTTGTTTGTAGCACACTGATTTCCTGTTGATATTTTCAACAATTTTGGCAGAAAGAGTTTGTAGTAGTTGTTTTTTTCCCAGACATGTTGAAAAATAGATACCAAGGCTCCAGTCGCTCGGTGAGTCCAACATGTTGTTTAAAAGGTAAAAATAAGTAAAAACATAACAATCCAGTTAAAAGAAAGTAAAAAGTAATGTCATAAAATCATTGGCTAAATGTGGAGATAACTAAAAACAAAAGTAAAGCTGGCATGAGCAAGCAGAGGAGGTCTGCACTCTTCAGAAGCAGGAAGCAAATAAAAAAGTAATGTATAAAAATAATTTTAAAAAATAATTTTCAATCTTTAACGACACTCACACTGCCCTTTCATAGCTAACGACTATGAGACCATCAGGTTTAGTGTCATTTAATAATATCCTCATATCCCATCTTCATCCCAAAATATTCCAGTTTGGGCGTTATTTAAAAAAAATATTTTTGTTTAAAAAAATCAGGGTTTCTTAGGCCATAAAACGCAGAACGTGATAAAAAAAAAAAAACTTTATCTATGTTTAGGTCTGAAGTTGATGAAAAGATCTGATGCAGTGAAAATGTTTATTTGTATTTATATACATTACTTTTTTATTACACTTTTATTGGAGGGACCCATTTTGGGCCTAAAGGTGCGTTTACACCAAACGCGAATTAAACGTTAAGCGCGAGTGACTTACATGTTAAGTCAATGCAAAGAGGCGATTAGACGCGCGTGGGAGTCCTGTGGCGCGATTAGCGCGAATGAGACGGCGCGAATGACGCGATTCGCGCGAATGAGGCGGCATGAATTGCGCGTTGGAGGCGTGAAACGCATCCAAAGCTTCATTCGCGCAAGTTGAAAAATCTGAACTTTGGCGAAAGTTTGCGGCGCATTAACCAATCAGGAGCTTGCTCTAGACGTGCTACGAACGGAGGCGGACCATAGAAGCAGAAATCCAAAACAACAATGGATGACGAAGTTTTCGGGGCAGCCTGTGTGATACGAAACATCTTCGTCATTTTACAGAGTCAGGGATTTTAAAAGTTCTTGCTCGAAGGAAAGTGAGTGAGGGGGTCGGAAACTCTGGTAAGTTGCAAAAAACACCTTTCGTCGTATATATTGAGCCGTATATATTGAGCCAACTAGCTAGCTAAAGCCTGAGCTAATTTGCCGTACTTTATAACTAGTTTTCCACCGACGAGTGTATGTGTTTATCCAGAGAAAGTGTGCAGAAAGAGCCTGAAGAACATGTATTTAAAGGAGAGAAGAAAGGAGATGGAGAAGAGAACTGGGTTAGCAGCAGGTTTAGGACAAAAGTGGAAGTACTCTTCAGTTCTGTCTTTCCTCAACCCCTAGTCTTCCCACGAGAGACAAGCGAGAGGGGGTCCGAGGATTACGACCCCCCTGAGGACCAGGGCGAGACAGAAGCAGCAGCAGGACATTCAGAGACAGGAGGAGTGTGGACAAGTGAAGCCACACAGAGGATATGTGTTGTTTGTGACTGGTGTAATGTACTATAATTATATTATTATATAATATGTATATTATATATATTGTCATGACAGAGCTGACTTTTGATGCCAATGAGCCTGCCCCCACCCCCCGCGAAAACATGCTGCTGCAGCTTCCCCTGCCCCATCCTCAACTGCTGCTGTATCCAGGTGTGTACAGGTAATAAATACATATCATATACAATCATTTACAGTAAGCCCTCATAGCCTCTTACATTCAGATACAAACACAACCCTGGTGCTTTGTTAATGAGTAGATAATGTTTTTCTGCCTTTTTAATGTGTCATTTAATACAGAGCAACCAAAGAGAAGACCCCAGGAGAAGACCCAGTTCAGAAGCTCTCAGAACACATGCTGTAGCTCCAGCTCCAGGTTTAGAGGATCTTCTCTTGAGTCTGGTCCCTTCTCTGCAGAAGTTACTGTCTTGGACGAAACAATTTGTCAAATTTCAAATACATACATTAATCTATGAAAGCAGCACAGTTCTGCTTCATTTGGAACCCAGTGTATAGTTTTTAAAATGATGCAGCTGTCACAGCAGGAAATAAACCAGACTCTCACTGTTCTCCTCTCCTTCACTTTAGGATTCTTTTATTCCTGCTCAGAAATAGTGCATTAAGTTTTGTGTATAGTTTCATAATTCCATTTTTTTAAATAAATGTTTTATATAATGACCAAATGTGATGTGTTTGTCACAAACATTTCAATATTTCAGACTGATTTATTTAGAATAAATAGAAGAAAGTTTATAATGTTCAGTATTTAAGACTAGATTACTTATGGTAAACATTTGTTAATTTTTATTATATTCTATTGCAAACACATCTACAATAGTACAGTAAGAAAACAGTTAATTATGATTGGACCAGTGTTGTATTAATGAGAAACAAGCCATGAGTCATAGATTCATAGACAACCCGCCTGGCAGAAGCCCCTCCTATGACGCAAATTCACGTCTGTTGTTGAGTGAATTTCACTCGCGAATGAAGCAAATTTCACGCGTCCAACTACGTGCGAACAGCGCGATTTCTTCACGCAATTCGCGATTGGTGTAAACGCCCCATAAGGGTAAAAAGTGTAAGTTTTTTTATATAAACTCCCATTGCTACAAAAATAATAATGCATCAAAATCAATATTGCTATCAATTATCAAGGCTGTAATAACCTCATCTCTAATATACCAGTTTGCGTGTTATTTTTTAAAATATTGCATACTTTCTGTTTAATAAACATAAAAAAATCTAAAAGTTTGGTTAGGTCTGAGGTTGATGAAAAGATCTGTTGCAGTGAAAATGAAAAGAAATATTTATATACTACGTTTTTATAACACTTAGGGCGTACTCACACTAGGCACGGTTGCCATGAACCGGGCCCGAGTACGATTGTCCCCCCTCCCCACTCCCCCTCTGGCCTGCACTCACATAGGGTTTCAGCATTCGTGCGAGCACGCTACGTCATTATGGTGCGACGGTTTCGGGATAAACAGGAAGAGCGGCGCTCTCTGAACACAACGGAGTCCATCGCTCTGTTTTATTTGTGGATAATTTTGTGTCGTTTGGTACACGGTGGTCCACAGCCCTCTCACAGCCTGTTGTTAAACAGATTTGTCGCCTTAGTGGCGCGAAAATTTTCACGTAATCGTGCTGCTCGTATGAGGAGGTTTGCAAGGTACCAGCTGAAGTGCAGCAAGGACTTTGCAGCTTTGATTACGGACTACAGTTCCCGTACATCGACATGGTAAGAATTAATATAATGAAATGTCATTGAATACAATTGAAAAGTGTATTGTGAAATTTGAAATACAATATGTGTATAATGTTTTTTTGTAATTACGACAGTAGCGTTCTAAAGGTAATAATCATGTAACTTAATATAATTTGCTGGTTAATATTAGCTACATTCTTGTATTAAGACACCCGTATTCAACGGGACACATAACTGTTATGTATGCACTGGAGTAGTAGTTTGTTGTTTATTTAATTTCACTTCAAAGTGCTGTAAGGTAATTGTGTATGCATAAACTATATACAGTTAACAATATTTTTCCATTCTGCTGCAGGACCATATGGATTCGGCAGAGATCTGCTGTGTGGTGGCAGCATGTTCTCA
Organism: Perccottus glenii; assembly: GCA_024416835.2. Classification (NCBI taxonomy): domain Eukaryota; kingdom Metazoa; phylum Chordata; class Actinopteri; order Gobiiformes; family Odontobutidae; genus Perccottus; species Perccottus glenii. The sequence continues at coordinate 4,835,502 of CM044557.2, forward strand.
GCAGCTGGACAGACTGTGAGTGGAAGGCTAATTTCAGAATGAGAAGGACATCATTCTTGCAGTTGTGCAACAGCCTGCAGCCGCACCTTCAAAGACAGACCACTTCATTCAGAAAACCAGTGCCCTTGGACCAACGTGTTGCAATATGCATATGGAGACTGGCCACAAATGTAGAGTTCAGAACCATCTCCCATTTATTTGGGATTGGTCAGTCAACTGCTGTTAGCATTACCAACCATGTAGCCTCTGCAATTGTGAAAAATTTGCTTTCCCTTTTCACATAACACAACCATGTGCAGTGGTGAAACAAAATAGGCTACCTTGTGTGTGTGGTGTATAATTTATGGAAGTGTGTGGTATATATTGTAGAGGTTTGAGGTGGAATTATAAAGTGTAGAGGTTTGAGGTAGTGTTAGGTTAAAGTGCATAGTAAATATATGCTACGGTATATTAAACAACTTCTGAAAGCAAATAAGAGTATTAACAACAACAACAGCCTCATCCTGGCTTCAAATACCCGCACAGAAGACGTTAGATTCATGAGTTTGTTTGGACAAGACCTCAGTCCCATATGCCTGAGAGAAACCTGCCCTGGTGCATAGACACTGCAAGACTGGGTGTTACATGATGAAATGTTATGATTAAAATACATTTTTCATTTACATTTTCACCTCACTTTTTCTCCAACACATAATAGCAAAGAATAATCATGAACTGAATTGTCAACTTTGTCAATTCTTTTAACATGCCAAGGGGAATGAATGTTTTGTAATGACTTTACTGTAGCCCAATGATAAAGATGTAATATGTTGTCATTAAAGTACACTTTTAAACCAAGGAGAACAGGCACAGATGATTTACACTTTGGAAGCAAAAGTTAAATTTACAACTTAGGTAAAGCCTAAATCAAGTCTAAGTGCATTACCACATTGCAACATGCATAAAATGAACGGTCTGCAGACTAGCATTTAGAGAAAATAACAGGTATGTACATTAAGAATCCAAAGAGTGACATTTCCCCTGTCGTGAAAAACACTAGTATTGCCAGAATCAAAAGAGAGTATAGACTTGAGTTTTCCACACCAGACTAGTGTAAATGTCAGCACAGCTATAAATAATCCACTCAAGTACAGATTCAAGTTGTTTTGGAGCGTCGCAAGGAGCGTCGCAAAACCGTGACGTCACGCGTCTTGTTCCATGCTCCAGCACGGTTGGCGCTCACACTACATGCGAACCGCGCCCGAGCCCAACTAACCGTGCTCTGGCCCACCTCTTCCAAGCGGGCCAGGGCGGCTAATCGAGCCGCCCGGCACGAGCCTGGAGCACTCACACTAGTCAAACGAACCGCGCTATGGTGGTCAAACGCGCTCGGGCACGGTTCAAACTGGCTAGTGTGAGTAGGCCCTTAATTGGAGGGACCTGTTTTGGGCCTAAAGGTATGTTTAATATGTATGTTAATTTCCAAGGTGCCTCAAGGGTTAAATTCTGCTCATTTCAATTTCTTCTGCAAATTTGAGATACATTCTTCCCTTTTAAGCCCTTTCTGCCTTTTTTCAGTAAATGTAAATTTCAGCTTTCTTCTACAAAATTTATAGAATCTGAAATCTTATAGAAAAAATCTTATAGAATGGCTTCCGCCATTGCAGATTCTAGTTCTATTAGTTGGTTGGATTCAGTGTTGGTCATTTTACTTAAAAAAAAACAAAACAATTAGTTAACACATTACTTCTCCCAAAAAGTTATTGAGTTAGTAACTCAGTTACCACATTGTAAAAGTAATTTGTTACTCAGAAAAGTAACTGTGAAGTTATTTTTTATGTTCTATAACACTATTATGTTCTATAACATCTTTAATATCAAAGATGTTTAAATAAACGGATTAAAGAATAAAAACACTGTATATAGTATTTTAGAACATTTGGTATTTATTTCAACTCAATAGATTGCAGTCTGCCATATGATATAAATACAAACATATAAAAATAAATATTGAAAATAAAATTCAATGGCAAAATTAAGTCACACAAATGTTGTGTAAAAAGAAACAAAGGGAGACCTGGCCATTAAGTAGTGCAAATCTCTGTACCTGTAAATTATTGCGAAATAAACAGAACACAATCCAACTCTCTCTGTAGATTAACATGTTGATCATTCTCAGTGAAAATGAATAATACATTAATCTATTCTAAAATACTCCTCATCTAACACAACCACTAAACCAGTGGTTGTAACGAAGGAGGAGAAGCAAACAAGTGTCGTGTTAGCATGTGTTGATGTGAGGTGCTTCATAAGATTTGAGTTACTTGAGGCAGACGTGGATAAAGTCTTTTTTTCCTGGGCTTAGCCTGAATGTTACAGAAACATTCTTGCTTTTAATTTGAAAAATTGCCCCGTTTGAAAAATACAGAGCAACAAGATGATAGGTGTTTGCTTTTATTTAGCAACCTGCCTCAGTAAAAATAGACAAAATTCATTTCTGCAATCTATGTATGATATTCACGACACACATGGTTTTGATACAGGGAAGAGAAATAAAACAGCTACTGGTCAAATAAAAACCAAAGACCACATGGATAATTGGCATTAATACAGCAAGCACAGCGTGTTAGACTATTATTGTGAGACATAAAGCTAAACAGGCTATATCTTTTCCTCTTGCAACATTGTAGACAGTTGTTGTGCAGTGGACTACAAAAAAATGAACATTAAAAAGCAATACAAACAAATTAAGAAAAAAACAGTGATCAGATCCTACTTTAAATTTGCTGTGTAACCAAGACTCAGGTTACAGTCTCAGAAATGTTGATGTCTTGCTGCTTCAGTGACTGGATTGTCAGTGACAATACTTAATGTTTGTGAGCTGTACATTTTTGTGATCGGTCTGGTGCAGGATAAGACTTAGGGAACTTTATGTAATGAAGTTTAGCTCAATGACTGTGGAGTTCTTAATAAAGCCTGTTTGTTCGAGATCTGCACTGGCGCTCGTGTTTTCCTGCCGTTATGGCCAATAGAATGCACCAAGTCATGTGACGTCCAGAGCTCTATACCATGAGATCTCCATGGGTGTATTTATTGCCATTGCTGTAACTTTCCAATGATGTTTGGATAGGATGTTTACCCTTTTATCTATCAGTCCAGTGAAGTCAATAAATCTTTATGAAATATATTTGTAAACATTGATGTTTTATAGAGTACCCCTATGCAGGTCTTGGATTAGTTTTAACACAGTATTTTATATTTAGTTGTATTAGCTATAGCACAAATGTTTATACTAATAATCATTATTAAAAGGGAGACTTTCATTATTTCAATATTAATTTAAGAATGAATAAGCAGGACTTAATTTGATCTGTTTTTGTTAAGATGTTCTGACCAGAATCTGAAGCTCATCTCATGTGTGTTTGTTTTGTCAGGTACTTTATGTCCAAGGAGGAAGTGATGTGAAATCTTTCCTGTTGTAATTCTGCCTTATTCTCATTGTGCCATTTATTTTTCTGGCCTAATTTGATATGGACTGTGTTTCCAATTCCACCAGAGGCCACTCAAAGTGGCAACTTAAATGGGGATACCCCAATTTTACTTGTGCATTTAGTTTGAAAGTTGAATCACCTAAAGCTTATTGTGATGGGAATCATCTGTGAAAAAAAAAAACTGAAGTCATCTTAGCTTTAGAATCATGGATTTTAATAGATGAGAATGATCAGCCCACAGGGAGTTTGGCCAATCATAGCTCACTTCTGGTCAATTGGTCTGATGTCAACAACAAAGGACCAAGGAAATTAACCATGAAACGGGTTATTCTGTTGTAATTATCTGATTATACAAAAGGGGGATAAAATTGGGATAATAATTACCGGATCACTACAGTCTATTTGTAAACTCAAAGCTAAAAGATTCAGGTTTGATCTAAACTTTGATTTAATGTAAGCTACTAGTCTTTTGTGTTAGAAAATGTATCCAGTTTAAAAAATGACGCTGCAGTTAAGGGTGAGTGGTGGGGCTGAGACCATATTCAGCTTTAATCTATTTACATCACACTTAATTCAGGTGATTGCAAAATAATGTGAAGGTGTGCTTGATAAAAGTCTAGTGCAGTTCCTGTTGTGCACAAACAACAAGGCTTTATCTGCACATGAAAATCCTGAAAACATGAAAATATCTACAAATGAGGGGGGAAAAGTGTTTTATTAGTCCTGGAAAAAAATGAGAACAGGAAGGAGTATATAATAATTCATACTAATAGTAGTCCTGATGTCCTCCTTGTTTTCACTCAACGGCACCTGTTTTATCAACTTGAACTCCACCTCTGATCACATCTAAAGTGTTTTATGGCACCAAATCATTTTTTCTGTTTTGCACATAATTTTGACTTTTATTTACTCTATATCAAGTGTTTAAATTCAACATTATTTTGTTGATTTTGCTGTAAATGGTCTCTTTTTATGATTAAAGCATTATGTTGGGCCAGTATTTACTTTGATTTAAATGCTCCATTTATAAATGTTGACTTCTAATGTCAACAATGTATTTGAATGAGATGATAGGAGGAAACTGAGGACTTATTTGTCTTTGAACAGAGGGAGCTAGCATTTGCTAAAGCTGCATTTAATTTAATTCAATTACAATAAACTGAGGACTTTACTTTTGTTGTTTAACGGAGATGAACTGCCTTAAAGGCTGCTGAAGGAATTAAATGAGCTATGTCATACATTGAAGGACATGGATGTACACTCACCTAAAGGATTATTAGGAACACCTGTTTAATTTCTCATTAATGCAAGAATCTAATCAACCAATCACATGGCAGTTGCTTCAGTGCATTTAGGGGTGTGGTCCTGGTCAAGACACTCTCCTGAACTCCAAACTGAGTGTCAGAATGGGAAAGAAAGGAGATTTAAGCAACTTTGACTGAAATAACCACTCGTTACAACCGAGGTCTGCAGCAAAGCATTTGTGAAGCCACAACACGCACAACCTTGAGTCGGATGGGCTACAACAGCAGAAGATCCCACCGGGTACCACTCATCTCCACTACAAACAGGAAAAAGAGGCTACAATTTGCACAAGCTCACCAAAATTGGACAGTTGAAGACTGAAAAATGTTGCCTGGTCTGATGAGTCTTAATTTCTGTTGAGACATTCAGATGGTAGAGTCAGACTTTGGCGTAAACCGAATGAGAACATGGATCCATCATGCCTTGTTACCACTGTGTAGGCTGCTGGTGGTGTAATGGTGTGGGGGATGTTTTCTTGGCACACTTTAGGCCCCTTAGTGCTAATTGGGCATTGTTTAAATGCCACGGCCTACCTGAGCATTGTTTCTGACCATGTCCATGCCTTTATGACCACCATGTACCCATCCTCTGATGGCAAACACTGTATTAGTATGGTGTTCCTAATAATCCTTTAGGTGAGTGTATTATGCATGCAACATGCAACTACTTGGGTTTATGTTTACAGACTACTGCTTGGGTTTATGGAAAGCTCCTCTGTAAAAAAACATGATTAAGATGTTACAAAATGAAAGTCGGATTCATTTTATCAGTGTTGATGCTCACAGTAAAAATTTGTAAAGTGACAGGTTTTTCACAGGAACTAATCACGAGTGTTAAAATAATTATTTATAGCATTCTTGGGTTCAAATGAAATGACAAAATAAAAACTAAATTTAAAAAGATGGTCACAGTTTTAATTCTTGCAAGTAGGAACAATCATACATTAGCAATGGTACAGCATGCTATGGTCAAATACATAAAGTAGATATAGTGTACATGTTCACGCCTTTTACCCCAGGTTACTCAGTTAACAAACATCCTTGGACATATAGATTAGATGTAGTCTATAGTGGCATGACTTCAACAAGAGATACATCTGAAGGATATGATGTCACAATCTGGCTCATGACTAAGTCTAAATGTGAGCAGTCAGCATCAACAACACAATGTCACATCAAATGTTACAATTATCTTAACAAAACATGCATCAGACTCTGAAAAGTGAATATACAGTACTAGCAAAATGTTGAAACAAAGAATGTTAAAGGGTCACACACTTTCTGAGAGAGGCCTTGGATTTAGGCATGTGATGGACAACATACCATCACATGCCTAAATAAACAATTATTCAAAATTCCATAAAAGCCGCAGTGGCTCAGGAGGTAGAGCAGGGCGTCCAGGGGGTTCAGTTCCCGCTCTCTCCAGTTCATAGTGTCCTTGGGCAAGACACTTAACCCACCTTGCTCCCAGTGGTATTCCAGCTGTAACACTGGAGAATTGAAGCCCAATTTAAGTCACTTTGAATAAAAGCATCAGCTAAATGAATAAATGTAAAAAAAGAAAATGTAATGTCAATGTGATTGTAGAGGTGAGATTGGTGGTGGTTGGAGAAAGCCGTGAGTGTCGTGTGTTTGGGGGTCTCTGTCTTCCTCAGGTGTGAATGTGTGTGAATGTATGTGAATGTGTTGAATGCAAGGTCACATATCCCGGGGGGAACGAGGGTATCTGGACCTCTCATATAAACTGTGACCTTATTTGTGAATAGTTGTAAATGCCCCCTCTGTACTATAGAAAATACACCCCGCTGAAATTTACTTATACATTTAGTCATTTAGCAGACAATTTATCCAAAGCGACTTACATTAGGTCTTCTTTTCACCAGTGTTACAGCTGGAACACCACTGGATGCAAGGTGGGTTAAGTGTCTTGCCCAAGGACACAACGACAGTATGAACTGTGGGGAGAGTGGGAACAGAACCACCTACCTTCCGGTTGGAGAAGGACTGCTCTACCACTGAGCCACTGCGCAAAAATGTAACTTTTTTTTCTAAGTTTGGAAAGGAAACCCCCTGCCCTGTGTCACCCAGTGGTGTGGTCCACTGTGCCAGCAACAGCACCGCTCAGCTGTAAGCTTCACATTTCTCTGTAACGGAGAGAACTCAAAACTTTGCTTCCATAACACAGTTTATGTTGTAACACACTTTTTCATTTGCCCTCACCCTGCTGTGTAACAGTGTGGTTAAATGTTGTTGTATGTTTTTCCCGGCTTAATAGTCCCGGACCAGCATTAGCGAGGACCAAATTTTCCGTGCCACCCACACAGAAAATTTTCAGACTGTGTAGAAGAGCAAGAGCTCTTGGAAATAGAAAACATTTATATAACTCTGCACATAAAGATCATCGTGATCAAGAGATTGTAGGCAATTCGTGGAGAGACATAGCTGTCTATCTCGGAAGAGATGAAGAGAATTTTTAAGAATTTGCATGACCGATATGTGAAGGTAAAAAAGGGCGCAAAGGGGAAAAGTGGAGACTGTTGTGTAATATTTTAGATGATATGTGTTTGATTTCTGTTTCCTTATTTAGCTATTCACTTATGCATGTATTCACATTATGTGTCTTATGGTTTATACTTTTGTATGGTTTATAATCAAGTATGGGATGTTATATTAATACATCTAGAAACATATTTAGAAAACAATGTCAAGCGTGCATGGTTTTATGGTTTATGGTTTTTATTTTAATGCGCACACACACAGATACAGTGAAGATCTGGTCAAGATAAGGACATAGGTGCCTGGTACAAGGGGTCACTGAGGAACTAGGACAAAGGTTAGAAGGATGGTCAAGTCTCCACTAGAAGGAATCTAGTGGAGCAATCGTAAATTTGTAAACTATCATATGAAAACTGTATAAAACCCCAAGTTCAGTGTGCAGATCTTCAGTAGAGCTGAGGATATATTATTTGTGGTTGTTGTTACAATGAAGACTCTATGGCATTGAACTTGTGGTTTGCTCATGAGTTTCTTGCTTATGGTGTTCTGATGGCTGGGGTTAAGTATCAGACACAACACTTGGCAAGCCAGAGCCAAAGGAGAGGATCTGAGAAAAAGTGGTTCTCTTTCTGCTTGACTGCCCAGAAGTTGCATTCCAGACGCGGAGACCATACAAACATCAAGGGTGAGCAGACTTTTTATTTTCTGCTAAATTGGGATAAGTGTCTGAGTGCAGCTTTGGCGAGTAACAAGTAGGAAAAGACGGCTTAAAAAACTCAGTCAGTGGACTTAACTGTGGTTTAAAAAACAGCAGGGACAAGAGACACACCAATGAAGGAAAGGTAAGGTCTAAATATAACGTTGCTTATATCCCTTGGAAGAAAATGATAAAAAAGGGAAACAGTCTCTGGATAAGGTCTAACTCAAGATTTTTAACATAAAAATCTTGAGTTGGAAGAAACAAAGACATTTTGAAGAAAAAAGAGACAAAGAACCTGGCAAAGCATGCAGGGATCTAACAATAACAAGGCCATAATAGAAGACAGGGATCAGGAAGTACCTGAGTTCAAGCTATTTTCCGAGCTTTGAACTCATGCAAAATAGAAAAACTAAAACCATATATACAATCTAACTAGATTCAGCTGGGTGCTGATATAAGCTAGAAAAAGTACGATTAAGCGACACAAAACGTGTTAGTGTTCAGATCAAAGAGGAAAGACAAGATGAACCAGTTGCCGCAGAGCAACTGAATGTCGCGGTGTGGGGACATGTGTCAAGTGTGTGTGTGAGTGAGTGTGTGTGTAAAGGGTTAGTATCATTATAAATAGAATAATATTAATAGGTTCAGATTATAATAAAGTTGAGAAATAAGGAGAGCCAACAGAAGATAAAATAATAAAAAGAAGAAAAAGAAAACCTTGCATCAGAAGTAAATAATAAAATATAAACTGAAGGACTATAAACTTATCTTTGGTTAGAACGAATTTATAGAAATAATAAGGAATAGAAAACAGACGGTCTGCGCAAAATAGCAACAAATAACAGAACAAGTTAATCTGGCCAAAACACAAGGGAAACAACAGTTCAGTGTAGACTCTCCCTTTCTAGCTTCTGAAGAGTGCAGAGGCTTTTCTGGTTGTTTATGCCTGATTTACTTTTCTTTTTAGTTATCTCCACATTTACCCAATGATTTTATGATCAACTTTTTACATTACTTTTTACTTTCTTTTAACTGGATTTTTATGTTTTTACTTATTTTTACCTTTTAAACAACACGTTGGACCTGCTGAGCGACTGGAGCCTTGGTAATAGATACCAAGACATTTCAACATGTCTGGGATAAAAACAACTACTACAAACTCTTTCTGCCAAAATTGTTGGAAATATCTTGTAGGAAATCAGTGTGCTACAAACAAAGATTTTTGCTTTGGAATCTGAAAGAGGACTTCAGGAGACAATACCGATCACACAATGTGGTAAGACTGTGAATTTAAACTTGGATGATACAGTGTCATTCACAAACTGAGCAAAGCAAAGGGATTTAAACAAAATGATACCACCTGGAAAAAACAGCTAAAAAACAGATTCCAACCACTGACTGAGCTAAAGGTGAATGAACCAGAAAACTCTGCTGTAAATGAAAAATATGGAGTAAATCAAGCTTATTCTATGGAGAACAGGAGACATGAATCTGTGGAAAAGCACCATGCAAACAGAGACAGAGAATCTATGCCAAAAGTGAAGGTCAGAGATATTCTGCTGCTTGGAGACGGTGCTGTCAGAGACATAAACAACAATAGATTTGCTACATGCAGCATTCCAAGTGCTACAGTCACTGATATAACAGCACTCCTCCCCCAAGTTATGTCCAAACACACAGGGATTAAACAGCTGGTGTTACACGTGGGTGCAGTTGACACAAGGAAGGGGGAATCAGAAGTTTTAAAAAAGGATTTCTCCAGGCTTTTAGATAAACTTGAAAACCTGGAAGTGCAATCCTTTATCAGTGGACCACTCCCAAACATCGACAGAAGGATCAATAAATTCAGTCGGCTGCTTGCACTAAATACATGGCTGTCCAAGGCCTGTGAGACAAGAGGAGTACACTTCATTGATAACTTCAACTTGTTTTGTAAAAGTGATGACCTGTTCAAAGGAAAGGGCCCACATTTAAACAGGGGAGGGGTCAGGAGGCTAACGGATAATCTCCTGCACTCCCTGAGACACCTAAATGGTTCCGGGCGCCCTCTTAAACAGAGAAAGGGTCCTCAGCCACTGAATGAAAAAAAGATTCACCAAGATCACCAGATCACCTGGAAATCTTGGTAAAATCTGGAATTAAGATGATACCCCTTACACCTAACTTGGCCAGGTCACGGGTTCTATCATCATCACAAAAACATCAGCCCCAATACCACCCAGGAGTACCACTGCTTCACCTCGGCCACTACCTAGAGTCACCACTGTCAGACCCCCTCCACCTCCTCCCAGACCAGCTCCTCCCTTGACTAGCATCAAGGCTACTATCAGTGATTAGGACACTGAGGGCCTCTGCTGTTCCAGTATCAGGATCTGTCGTCATAATAAAACACTTATCAACCTGAGGCCCTGTGAGAGAACAAAATGGAGTTGAGGTTTTCTCCATCTATTTTATATGTAGTTCTTTACAAACCACCCCAACAATTGATGAGTTTACTGAAATGCTTCCGTTATCTGCACAGAATTTGAACAAATAGTCATATCAGGTGATTTTAATGTGCATGTGGATAATGTTTGTGACAGAAATGCCAAAGAACTTTCTACTATTCTTGATACTTTTGGTCTTTGTCAGCATGTTAATGAGCCGACCCATAACAGAGGTCACACTCTGGACCTGGTCATTACTAAAGGTGTTCATATTTCAGATGTCACTGTGATTGATGTTGCTCTATCTGATCATTCTTGTGTCTTTTTTCATCTGTCCATAATTCCAAAAGTTGCTGTTGGGCCTACTGTTGTAAAAAAGAGATACATTAACGATAACACCAGGACACAGTTTATGGAGGCAATCAGGTTTGAAAATGCCTCATCAGGTCAAGTTGATGATTTGTTGAATTGTTATACTTATACTTATAGGTGTTTTAAATGTTATGGATACCATTGCTCCTGTTAAGGTTAAAGTGATCAGGACGAGGCAGAAGGCTTCATGGAGCAATGCTCACTCTGTCAGGGCACAGAAAAGGGAATGCCGATAAGCCGAAAGAAAATGGCGTAAACTGAAACTCTTAATTCATTATGAGGTATACAAAGAAAATTTGCATGTTTTCAATCAAACTTTGTAAAAAGAAAGAGAAATATTCTTCTCAGAGATCATCAACAACAATAGTAACAACCTGCGTGTCCTGTTTGCTACAGTGAACAGATTAACAAACCCTCCAGCTCCATTTCCACCAGAATTAGTTTCCACTAAATGCAATGAGTTTGCATTGTTTTTCAACGACAAGGTTCAAGGCATTAAACATGCGATACAGTCCAAAGGGCATAAAACAACACTGCAGCCACCTAGGAGACACTTGGTTGGTTTAACACATTTTACACAAAATAATGACAGAACAATTGAAAAAACTGTCTCCAGCCTGAGTTCATCCACCTGCTGCCTCGATGTTTTACCCACTAGATTTCTAAAATCAGTACTAAGCAGTTTGTTACCACAACTCACTGATATAGTCAATAATTCCTTACAGTCTGGAACATTTCCAAGGGCCTTAAAAACTGCTGTCATTAAGCCTCTCCTAAAGAAGAGCAGTCTTGATGGTACAGCGCTCAACAACTATCGGCCAATATCAAACCTGCCATTTTTAGGGAAAATTATCGAAAAAATTGTACATCAACTTAATGACTTTCTATTACTTAACAACTGCTTTGATCCTTTTCAGTCAGGATTCAGGCCCCATCACAGACTGAGACTGCACTTATCAAAGTCACAAATGACATTCGTATGAACACTGACGCAGGCAAAGTCTCTGTCTTAGTTCTGTTGGACTTGAGTGCTGCGTTTGATACAGTGGACCATGAAATCCTGACACAAAGATTAGAGGAATGGATAGGTATCACTGGAACTGCTCTTAAATGGTTTCAGTCCTATCTTGAAGACAGGAAGTACTTTGTTTCGGTTGGTAACTGTGTGTCAGACCAAATGGCCCTGACATGTGGGTTTCAACAGGGGTCTATCTTGGGACCTCTATTATTCAATCTCTACATGCTTCCTTTAGGCCAGTTAATACGCAGCTGTGGCGTATCCTACCATAATTATGCAGATGACACTCAGATTTACATTTCACTCACAGCAGGTGAAAATGGACCAATCCATTCACTGTGTCACTGCATCGAACAGATTGATGTGTGGATGCAAAATAATTTAATAACAACAAAAACAAGACTGAACTAATCATCTTTGGAACAGAAACAAAGAGAAAGTGTCAGCAGTCACCTCGCGTCTCTTTATCTAAAATCTAAAAACCAGGTTAGAAATCTAGGGGTCATCATGGACTCAGACTTGAATTTCCACACTCACATTAAGTCAATTACATCATCTGCATTTTATCACCTTAAAAACATTTCCAGAGTCAAAGGGATGATGTCTCAACCAGACTTAGAGAAACTTATCCATGCTTTTATCTCCAGCAGGTTAGATTACTGTAACGGCCTGCTCACTGGTCTCTCAAAACGAGGGTTAAGACAGCTGCAGCTTATTCAGAACGCGGTTGCTCGGGTTCTTACCAAAACCAGGAAGTACAACCACATTACGCCAGTTTTAAAATCTCTGCACTGGCTTCCTGTTGCTCAGAGAATAGACTTTAAAACAGCACTGCTGGTTTACAAGTCTCTAAATGGTTTAGCACCAGAATATATTTCTGACATGCTAGTTGCTTATGAACCTCCTCGGACTCTGAGAACATCTGGGACAGGCCTTCTGCTCGAGCCCAGAGTTAGAACTAAACAGGGTGAAGCAGCGTTTAAGTTTCATGCAGCAAAAACCTGGAACAGCCTCCCAGATGAAGTAAAACAAGCCTCAACTTTAACAATGTTCAAGGGGAGGTTAAAAACCTTCCTCTTTAGCTCCACCTACATTACAACTTAAAGTGTTTTTTATCTGCACTCTTCTTCTAAAATGTTTTAAAATTTTCTAATGTTTCTTAATCTTAATCTTGTAAATTGTCCCTGTGTAAAGTTACCCAGTGTATGAATGTAAATTGTGCCATATAAATAAAATTTCCTTGCCTAATTTGTCATTTCTGATCTATAATATTCATATAGGCTTTTCAAACAGTAAGTAACATTTACAGACTGTAACTTAACAGCACACACTAGCATGACATTTACATTTAGTCATTTAGCAGACGCTTTTATCCAAAGCGACTTACAAATGAGGAAAACAATGGATGCAATTTTAACAACACAAGGAACAAAAAGCATAAATGCACAAAAAACTAGTCAGTTTAAACCCAGCACAGTTTACAAAGCTAAGGATAGCTAAGGATGCTGATCTTGTAGCAGCAGTAGATCATTCCACCTTTGTGGAACAAATCCAGAGAAGGTACGCGAGAGTGATTTTTTACCGGTTTGGGATGGTACCACCAGACGTTGTTCATTTGCAGAGCGCAGGGATCTGGTAGGAATGTAGGTCTGTATTAGTGAGTGAAGATATGAGGGTGCAGAACCAGTGGTGGTCTTGTAGGCCAAGAGCATAGCTTTGAACTTGATGCGGGCGTCAACCGGGAGCCAGTGTAACCTAATGAATAGGGGAGTTACGTGCTCTCTTCGGTTCATTAAAGACCACTCTTGCCGCTGCATTCTGGATCAGCTGCAGAGGTTTGGTTGTGCAGGCAGGGAGTCCAGCCAGTAGAGCATTGCAATAATCCAGTTTGGACAAGACAAGAGCCTGGACTAGAATTTGCGTAGAGTGCTCTGATAGGAAAGGTCTAATTTTCCTAATGTTGTAGAGGATGAATCTACAGGACCGGGTGGTGCTGGCGACACGACTTGTGAAGTTTAGTTGATCAATTACCACTCCCAGATTTCTGGCAGTGCTGAACGGTGTAATGGTTGATGGGCCTAGTTGAATAGAGAGGTTATGGCAGGTCCCTGGTTTGGCCGGAATCACAAGCAGTTCTGTTTTTGCAAGGTTCAGCTGCAGGTGATGGTCCTTCATCCAAAGTGAGATGTCACTCAGACATGCCGAGACGCGAGCAGAGACTGTCGGATTGTCAGGTTGAAATGAAGAAGAAGAAGAAAGTTTATTTATATAGCACCTTTCACAGACAAAGTCGCAAAGTGCTTCACGTGCAGCCATTATTCAGGCGCTGTGGTCTTCAGGAAAATGAAATAGAGCATTTTACAAACATACATAACAATGGTAGCTGTTACAACATAACATACGTAGTCGCAACTACAGTTGCTGTTACAACATACGTAACAAAAACATACAGACAACATCAGACAATAGCAGGATAACAGCACACGTGGTCACATGATGGGATTTTTTAGTGGCTTTTTGGGGGCATTAGAGTAAAGAGTCAGACAGATGTGAAAATGGCAGACGGTTGGTAAGGCTGATGATAGGATAGAAAGGGAAGGCGACTGTAAGATGTTTAGGCGATGTTTAGGCGGAGTGACCTTGTCCTTGAAGGGAGTACAGGGAGTAACAGGAGGATAAGATAAGATCTAGCTGCTGGCTCGACTTCTAACCGAGAGAAAGGGACTTGGGAAAGGAGGGAATGGAGACAGAAATTTGTAATTTATATAGTTTGATCTTCGGTAATTTGTCCGGATCATAATCAATCAGTTCTGGTTCTCAGCGTCAAGTTCGTGCATCCATTTCGTGGAGTAACCTTGATGTTTCCTATCTATGGTCAGGCCCGTAATACCACGTAGCAGCTCAACGGTCTGTTTCAAGATGTTGTCCACTCTTCTCTGGATGTAACCCCTTTATATCCATTTAGCCGCGTAGCGGCTCACAGGTCTGACTCTTGGTGTTGTTTACTCTTTTCACAGTCCGTGCTGAGATGTCAGTCAGCTCCTCAGACTGTGCGTCTCTTTGTTGTAATCCTTTCAGTCTGTCACTCACGTCACAGAAGCACAGTTTAATTTCAGCAGACAGCAGCTGGGTAGATTTAAAGGCAGCTGTCTTACAAATTTTGCGATAGTTTAAGGCAGTCTCCAGACCAATGAGCAGGAACCTCACTATCATAAATCCAAACGTAATACACCCTCAACGTCCTCCACGGGCAGAACTTCTAAACACAGAACTTGCCAGTTCTTCCAGGCGTCCTGAGTATAGCCCCCCGCAAAGGTCCCGCCAGGGCAAATGGGTTCTCCCGGTGCACCCTTCTAATGGGAAAAATTGTGTCAATTGCGCTAAAATGACAGGTGGAGTTGAGTGTCATCTGCATAGCAGTGATAGGAAAAGCCATGCTTCTGGATGACAGAGCCAAGGGATGTCATGTATATGGAAAAGAGTAGCGGTTCAAGCACTGAGCCCTGTGGCACCCCTGTATTGAGATGTTGGGACTCAGAGACCTCGTTTTTCCAGGATACTCTGAATGACCTATCCGAGAGGTAAGACCTGAACCATTGCCACGCCATTCCAGAGACACCCATCACTCTGAGAGAAGACAGGAGGATGTGATGATTAACAGTGTCAAAAGCAGCAGACAGATCCAGTAAGATGAGTACAGATGACTTGGATGTTGCCTTTGCCAGTCTCAGAGCTTCGATGACTGAGAGCAGGGCAGTTTCGGTGGAATGTCCGCTCTTGAACCCAGACTGGTTCTGGTCCAGGAGGTTGTTCCGTGTGAGAAAGTAAGTGAGTAAACACAACTCGCTCCAGAGCTTTGGCAATGAAGGGAAGGAGGGAAACCGGTCTGTAGTTTTCTAGCAGTGTAGAGTTAAGAGTGGGTTTCTTCAGTAGTGGTGTGATGCGGGCCTCTTTGAAAGCTGTGGGGAAGGACCCAGTGGAAAGAGATGAGTTGATGATGTGGGTGAGAGCAGGCACGACAGATGGAGAGATGGCCTGAAGGAGATGTGTGGGGATGGGATCCAGCGGGCAGGTAATAGGGTGGTTAGAACTAATGACCTTGGAAACATCTGCTTCAGTTAGAGGAGAGAAGGAAGTGAGCAAACACATGTCAGGGGTCTGAATGAGCTCGACAGGTGATGGCGCAGAGAACTGACTGCTGATGGCGGTCGTTTTCTTTATAAAGAAAGACGCAAAATCATCAGCTGTTAAATCCGATGAAGGTGGGGGAGCAGGCGGACAAAGGAGGGCGGAAAAAGTTTTAAAGAGAGTGCGTGTGTCAGGTGAGTTGATTAACCTAGAATGGTAGTAGACAGTTTTTGCAGAGGTGATATCAACGGAGAAAGTAGAGAGAAGAGACTGGTATATACAGATACCATTTTCTCTCAGCTGACCGGAGGCTGGTGCGGTGCTCGCATAGAACATCGGATAACCAGGGGGCAGACGAGGATGTACGGGCTGGTCTAGATGTAAGAGGGCATAAGTTGTCCAAGCAGGATGTAAGCGTGGAGCACAGAGTGTCGGTGGCATTGTTTGAGAGGCCTCCTCAGAAGAGGGGAATGCAGAAGAGATAGCAGAGGAAAAACGTGAGGGACTGAGTGTACACAGGTTGCGTCGGAAAGTGACCAGCGGTAAAACAATTGCAGTGTCTGGAGAAGTTAGGTCAAGGCAAGAGTAATGAAGAAATGATCAGAAGTGTGCAGTGGCGTGACCTGAGTGTGCCGATGTGGAAAACCGCTTGAGGTCAAATGATGCAGTTAGGTTAATGAAGTTAGCAGCCTGTGGCTTTTCAAGGTGGATGTTGAAGTCTCCTAATACCACCAGAGGAGTACCATCCTAAGGGAAGGATGAAAGAAGCGCATCCAACTCCTCCAAGAAATGTCCAAACGGACCTGGGGGCCGATAGATAACTACAAAATGACTTTTAACAGGGTGGGTGATGGTAACAGCATGGAACTCGAAGGAGCTGTTGTCACACAAGGGTGATAGCTGTTTAAACTTCCAGGCGGTAGGGATAAGTAGTCCGGTCCCTCCACCCCTTCCTGTGGACTGTGGGAGAAAGTGTGATTATGGGAGAGGGCAGCAGGAGTGGCAGCTACAACATGCAGATTATTATGGTTGCATCGCCTTTTGCGTGAAACAGATTTCCGTGTTGAAATGACAGTAGGGATTTGAAAACACATTGTAGAAGAGCAGAAAAGGAAATTAAAGAAATTAAAAGCAGAAATAATCAATTATAAGTGCAAACAATTAGTACTAAAAAGTGCAATACTCAGGTCCTCTGTCGGTGTGTCCCTGTTAGGTGGAGTCGCTGGTCTTTATTCTCTTCGGTCTTCACGCGATGACAGCTGCCGGTGGTTACTCCTACTTAAATACCCGTATATTCAAGTAATTGAAATCAAAAAGACAAGAATCACATACACTCACACAGTTCTGTAGGCGTCTGCTGCTAAGTTGCTTCTCCTACTGACTTTGATTAAACATGCTTGCATGAAGCAAAAGAACAACAGGGAAAAGTACAAAACACTGGAGTGGCACCTAAAGGCCCAGCTGCTGCAAAGCATTTACCAGCTATAGCCTGAGAAGAATGTTAGATTTGTAAAAGTATTCCTACAAACACTTTCCTGTCATGTCACAGGTCGAATGGTCAGATTCAGGCAATACTATGTAGTTTTAAAGATGGTCTGGTTTCTAGTTTGTTTGTTTCTTGCCATTACAGATCCACGGCTTGACATCGCCACTGTAAGGAAATTACCTTGGGAAGACGGAAGATTTGTGAGCATTTACAATCCCCCCCAAAAAGGGGAAATTTGTATCCCGCAAGACAACAAAGGTGGGAATAACTATTAAAGAAAAATTTGTTCATTTTAATGCGTCAGGATGGGAGGTAAATTAACTAAAATTGGATACGTTTCTGTTATGAGGCTGGAGACAGGACCTCAAAGCAGACACAGAAGTTGAAAATGTTTAGAATGTTGGTTTATTAGTACAGCAGGTAAGGTGGATAACTGGGTGTGGTTACAGAGTGGCGTAGTCCTGGCAAAAGTGGCTTTTAGGCAGGCAGAGAATACTTGAAAAACAGACATCCCAAGTCTCCCGCTTATTGATAGTGGCTCCCTGATGCCCGCAAATTAGTTAAAATCTCCCGGAATCTAGAGCGAGCGAGCAAGAGCGCGCATGCGAGAGTGTTTCAAATCGTGTAGCGCGCGCACGGCAGAGAGGGAGAGGGAGCGAGAGACCTTGTGTGTGTGTGCTAGTGTGTGTGTGTGTGCTAGTGTGCGTGTGTGCGAAGCGCTTGTAAGACAGAGAGCATCCTGATTGGCCTGTTTCTGCAAATCAACCAATCAATTGTCAGTGTGGGCGGGCTTTTATCTCTTCTCCCAAAACAAATTAATCAGTTATGTCTCTCTAGAAACAAGAGCACATTGTCTTGCAAGATAAACAAATTCATTGACACAGAGTGCTATGAAGTTGAGGTTTCTGGAAAGTTGCTCAAATCTGCGAAGCAAGCATCAACAAAGTACAACAAAAGCTTGCAACAAAAGTAAAAGGCATAGGAAATAGTGTATGTAAATACAGACGTGGACAAAAATGTTGGTACCCTTCGGTCAATGAAAGAAAAACTCACAATGGTCACAGAAAAAACTTTATTCTGACAAAAGTAATAATAAATAAAAATTCTATGAATGTTAACTAATGAAAGTCAGACAATGCTTTTCAACCATGATTCAACGGAATTATTTTAAAAAATAAACTCATGGAACAGGCCTAGACAAAATTGATGGTACCCCTAGAAAAGACTGTAAATAATGTGACCAAATGGACATGTTAATTCAAGGTGTGTGCACTAATTAGCATCACAGGTGTGTACAATCTTGTAATCAGTCAGTGGGCCTATTTAAAGGGCTTCAGGTAGTCACTGTGTTGTCTGGTGACATGGTGTGTACCACACTCAACATGGACCAGAGGAAGCGAAGGAAAGAGTTGTCAAGAAAAGAACACTGTCCCTACTGTCAAACATGGAGGAGGCTCTGTTATGTTCTGGGGCTGCTTTGCTGCATCTGGCACAGGGTGTCTTGAATCTGTGCAGGGTACAATAAAATCTGAAGACTATCAAGGGATTCTAGAGAGAAATGTGCTGGCCAGTGTCAGACAGCTTGGTGTCAGTCGCAGGTCATGGGTCTTGCAACAGGACAATGACCCAAAACACAGCAAAAAACACCCAAGAATGGTTAAGAGGAAAACATTGGACTATTCTAAAGTGGCCTTCTATGAGCCCTGACCTCAATCCTATTGAGCATCTTTGGAAGGAGCTGAAACATGCCGTCTGGAAAAGACACCCTTCAAACCGGAAACAACTGGAGCAGTTTGCTCATGAGGAGTGGGCCAAAATACCTGCTGAGAGGTGCAGAAGTCTCATTGACAGTTACAGGAATCGTCTGATTGCAGTGATAGCCTCAAAAGGTTGTGCAACAAAATATTAAGTTAGGGGTACCAACAATTTTGTCTAGGCCTGTTCCATGAGTTTATTTTTTTTAAATAATTCCGTTGAAGCATGGTTGAAAAGCAATGTCTGACTTTCATTGGTTAACATTCATAGAATTTTTATTTATTATTACTTTTGTCAGAATAAAGTTTTTTCTGTGACCATTGTGAGTTTTTCTTTCATTGACTGAAGGGTACCAACAATTTTGTCCACGTGTGTAGTTACTTCATTGTTCTGTTATATTCAGCTGTATTTCAGTATACAAGTAATGCGTGTGTGTGTGTGTGTGTGTGTGTGTGGGGTGGGGGTGCTTTGGGATACCTCCCTGAAATGACTTTTTGCAGGTTGGGATGTCTGGAAAAACACAAAAACAAATTAGAGACTTTAGACGTAGTGTTCTAACCACTGAGTAGAACACTCTCTAGCGATGAGCGGAGGAAAGCCTGGAGTCTCTTTGTACTGTGGTTGATGAGAGATGAGAAACAGCTGCACCTGCCTGCCGACCACTCTCACCAGCCAGAAACCACACCTAAGAACAAAAATGACCACACGAGGGAGACAAAGACTAGGAAAACAAGACAACACACACTGGGATAGACTCACACCATAACAGTTAAAATGGCATAAATAAACTCATAACTATATGGCCCAATGTGCTGCAATAAAGTAGAATATAATATAAAACATTACAAGGCTATGGATCAGAGTTACAAATAAGAGGGAAAACGTACAAAAGAATGTGAAATATTTAGATGGTTTAGACACGAGTCAAGACAGACTAACTGACAGAAAGCCAGTGCTTAGAAATAATTGTTGAGACTTGTACCGAACCTTTAGCCCTATTGCTTACTAAATATAAAGAATTTGCTGGGGAACTTCCAATAAAAGACCTGTCTGAAAAAATAAATGGAGAATAACAGGAAAATTTCAAGCTGGCTTTAACAAAACCAAAGAGAGGAACATTAGTTGGAGGAGATGAAAGTGACTCCAGCAGCGTCTCTCCTGCTGGGAATAGCACTGATCTGAAAATATCTGATATATATATCCTACCAATGGCTAGAACGGGCCGAACTGAAGGACAGCACAGAGGCACTCATCATGGCTGCACAGGAGCAGGCCCTGAGCACCAGAGCAATAGAGGCCCAGATCTACCACACCAGACAAGACCCAAGGTGTAGGCTGTGCCCCTGAGACAATCCAACACTTAACTGCAGGGCGTAAGATGCTGGCAGGGAAAGCATACATACATAACCAAGTGGCTGGCATAGTGTTCTCATTGTGTATTTGATTGCTGTTTAAAAAACATGTTTTAAATTGTCTAAAAGACAATTACACAACACAACCCAAAACAGAATTGGCAGCTGAAAAATGCATTTCGAAAACATTTCTCCATTTTTGTGGTACACGTTGTAATGTACCATGTCTGCTAAAACAGCAAGAGGTGCACTGTGTATTTGTTTTACCTGCCATTATAAAATCAAACTAGGTCAAGTTCCACCTGAGTGGACAGATAACAACTTAGAATTGGATCTTATTTCTAAGGAGTTGGCTTGTTTAAATAGCTTAGAACAGCACTTGATTGCTTGTAATTTTCCTTTTATGAAGATGTTGGCGTTGCCTAAACGTGGACAGAATGGTCTTCATGGGACTGTATATTGCGTCCCTGCCACTGACTGTAGAAGGGGCTGGACATAAGGAGTGTGACGTCACTCATAGCGTTACGAACCTTGGGATTGACGCTCTTCCAGGCTTCATTTTTAGCCGTTATGGAGGTCGCCATGTTGATTTGATGGATCCAGAAGTCCCTAATTGGGCATATGGACTGAGTTGAGTGCCCGTTTGCATAGTAACCAGTGAGCCAATCAGAAGCTCGCTTGTTCGTTGATCACGTGCTCGCTCCTGCAGACAGCTCCGACAGAGACCTGAGCTAAACTTAGCATCGCTGCTCCTTCACTGTCCCTGTGTTATCGGCGCCCTCTGGTTGCTGCTCTAATTCAGATAAATGTTTTTTTTTATATTCTTCTACTTTACTTATCACTATGTTTGTCATCTTTGTCATCTCTGTTCAAAAACACATCTACAGCTAGCAATAGTACTAAACTGCTATATTATTAATAGATATCCTCGTAATTATAAACTGTATGTTGTATAGATATATAAGGTTGATCATGTAGAATTATATTTTCTGTATGAAATCTATCTTAGCATCTGTGATTAATAATAGTTTTCTTCAACTTATTTTAATACATAAAATAGACACATTGCATACCTTTTTTAAGAAACTGGTTATTTAGAAATTGTGAAAGAAGCAAGTGCTGTATTTAAATATGTGTTAAACCAGTTTTGATTTTTGTTTTTCAGTTTCCTTACACGTGCAGCTGCAGGTCAAAGACCTCAGGAGCAACCTGAAAGTTCAAGAAACTCTTCCATCTTTGCACCACTACTTTATCATTACAATTTAAAAAGAGACAAAAAAATGTGTTTTATGATTTCTGATTCTTTTCTACAATAACTTCTATTGCTTATGGCATGTTAAAATAATACTATAGTGATAAATAAATGATTTAAAGTTTTGTCTGTTTGCTTTCATCTACTTTCATGTTATTTAAGTTCCTTTAAAATTAATAAAAACATTTTTTACAAGTTATTAACTTTGTGCACTTAAATACAAAGTGTATAAATTATGTCAGATTTAAGAGCTTGAAATATTTTAGAATTTCCTCTTCAAAGTGCTCACAACACAACCAAGAGCCTTTCTTCTGATCAGCCTCAGCCTGACAGCATCACCTTTAGGAAATCTGTGGAGAGAGAACAAGATCTATTTTCATCAAATAGGCATGTGTCTAATGTATTTACCAAAATACATTTGACCCAGATCTTTGTAAAAGATCTGGCTATAATGCCCTTATAATTTTTGTCAGTCTCTTGCTTAAAATAATTTAATATGCTTTTTGCATGTCATAGATGTTGATTTCAATAAATCTAGTGATATATTTAAAAATTATTCTTAAAGTAGATCACTACGGAGCCTCAGACATGACATGCAGGAAAAAAATAAGCTAAATCGTGCACACGATTTACTAATTCGTTCCCTCGAGTTTCAAAATCATGCACGTAATTTATAAATCGAGGAAGCTAAATAGTAATAGTAAATTGTGCACACGTTTTAGTAAATCAATCTGGGGGAAAACACAGTAATGTTAAATCGTGCACAATATTTTTTTTCTTGCATGCCATGTGCAGGGCTCTGTACATCACAGTCTTTGGAAGCTGAACTTTTGAAAAGAACGATCTCGGTTTATAAGCAGCACTCCACTCCACCTTTCAACTGTTTAGCATCATAAGCTGCATATAAAACTAGTCAAAATTTAATTTATATTCTACCAAAAGTGTTAACAATATCGAATCACTCAGTTTAAAATAAATACTACAAACGTTGGTGAAACAGCGAACTAACGTTAACTTAAACACAATGGTGCGAGCTACTGTTAGATTACTCAATAAAAAATGACCACCAGAATGAAAATGGCTTACCTCAATGTGTTTCCTACGATTGGAAGAAGAATTCCAGTACGAAGAAATTTTACAGTTCCGAGGCAGGCAAAGAAGGCAGTTAAGGCAGACTCGTTTTTCTTTTCAACGACTTCAAAATAACACAGAAAATAAGGCCACGGATGTTGTGGCACTGGCACTTTAGATTCAGGAGTTTGTGATTGTTCCATCCTAATGAAGAGTGAAGACAATCTGCACTCTCAGAATGATATGTTGTTGCACTGACGCACTAAATAAGCGGTAACCAGAGTTACCAGACCAAATTCAAAACAGAGCGCGCGCTGTATCCTGATTGGTGGTTTGCCACGTGATTGCCCTCTTCAGTTTTTTTCTATCCACTCATAACTAAAAAAGAGCGACTAATTTTGCAAAATGTAATTGAGTAAAAAGTAAGATATTTGACTTTGAAATCTAGTGAAGTTAAAGTAAAATGTATCCCCGATTGGAAATACTTAGTAAAGTACAGATACTGGAAAAAACTACTTAAGTACATTAACGAATTACATTTACTTCGTAACTGTCCACCACTGTTACCTAATAAGTGCAAAATAGGTACAGGTAGTTGTCCATTGGGTCCGCATTTGGGTACCAGCTAGTCATGAAAGTCACTGGACACAAGATCAGCTAAGGATGCACAGACTTCAGCTAAAGTCCTATCAGTTGGTGAGGTTGACACAAGTCTACAGTGTGATTTGAGCCAATAATTACTCTTCGTCAGTATAGACCCTGAGGGTGTGTGATTTAGAGTCCACCACTTTGTATGGACCGATCCAACGAGGTTCGAACCAGTGATGTTGAAAGACACGTCTGTAGACCCAGTCTCCAGAAGAGATTTGAGGTGGTGGAGGGTCGTCAACTTCCTTAAGAAGTACCTCCTTCACAGCAAGGTGTAGTTGTTCAATGTATGTGGCCATCTCCTCCTCTTGAAGCTCAAGTAAGGGCTCAGACCCCCTGTTGTGCTGAGCCGTGAATAGACAGGGCATCTTGCGCCCTGTAAGCAGCTCATGAGGTGAAAGATCTGTGGTGCTCCTTGGTGTTGATCTAATGGAAAACAACACAATGGGCAACGCTACAACCCATGGGAGGTTAATATCAGGACACACTTTGGCCACTTGGTCCTTCAACATTCTATTTGTTCTTTCAACCAAGTCTTGGGATCCCGGGTGATATGAAGAACCCAGGAGCCTTTTAGTACCAAACATTTTCTCAACCTTCTGCAATTGGGCAGAGGTAAAATGAGTTCCATTATCTGATCTGATAACGGAAGGGACTCCATACCTCAGGATGTATCACTTCTTTTGCCTGCGTGGTTTTGCAGGGCTTAGGCTCCACCCATCTTGTAAACAAATCCACGGCCACCAGGATATACTGGTAGCCCTGGACACGTTGATCTGCTCCCATGTCAGCAAAGTCGATCACAATTTTTTACCTTGGGTATGGAGGAACAAGGAAGGCTCCCATTCCCAACTTGAGAGTGGGTTTGGGATTGTAGACATTACAAACTGTACATTTATTTACATAAAATTTACAACTATAAGTATGGGTGCCACCACAACCTGAATATTTTCTGAGTGAGATTTACTGTATATATAGGGCCATCCCATCCATCCATTTATTTTCACTGGGATTTTAAAGGGACCATATAATTTTATGAAGAATGGCTAAATGAGTTTGAAAAGGAGCAGGAGAAACAGTCAGTGGAAGATAATGTGCAAAATGGTGAAGAGTCTGAAGATGTTGAGAAAGAGCTTTTGCATGACAGGCAGCAACATTGTCTCGGAATTAGAGACAAAACATCTTCACCTTGATAACTAAGTCCAGATGCTTTTGTTTTAACCTTTTCTATTATATTAGAGTACATTGGCAGAAAGATCATGGACAGAGTAAAGTGACTGTTTTGGTCATAAATATTGTTAGCCTACATTAGCTTACTGGCCACACTAACTAAGTGTCATTGCTGGGTTGTTGCTTATTTGTTTTGTGTGTCTTCTTTTTTTCCAGATGACCATCCACCTTGAGCCTGTTCTAGTTAACTCATGATAGAATTTTTTTATGTCGTCAGTGGCTTATTCTACTAAAAATTATATTATTAGAAGACAGCCACCTTTCTTCTCTCTTCTACACTTTGGTACCATGGTGTATGTGAAAACTTCTGCCAGCTCTTTACACATGTGTTCATTACAACAATGTGTCATCATTGAAAAAGAAATGAACGTTACATGGTACCAGGAGTGGTTATTGAAGTTACGCTGAGGACAATTGTGAAACGCAACATGGAGTCGTTGAGGCCACCGGAGGGTTTGAAGCTCACGGGTAATGTTGACTGCAATTGGCGGACTTTTAAACAGCATTTTGAGCTGTACATCGCGGCGATCGGTTGGAGGATAAACCAGATGAACGGAAGATAGCATTATTGCTAACCATAGCAGGTCCAAATGCGATTGAAATGTTCAGTACGTTCGTGTTTGATCAACCTGACGATGACAAGAAACTGGAGGAAGTGATAAAGAAATTTGATGCTCATTGCTCCCCGAAGAAAAATGAAACTTATGAGAGGTATGTATTTCGTTCACGTACACAGCAGCAACATGAGACATTTGATAGCTTTCTCAAAGATCGGAAATTGAAGGAGCAGACATGTAATTTTTCGGATTTGAAATCGTCCATGATACGTGATCAGATTGTCTTTGGTTGGAATATATGATAAAAAGGTCAGAAAACGTCTATTGAGAGAAACTGAACTGAAACTGGAGAATGCTGTAAAAATTTGCCATCCTAATGAATTGGCTCAAAAGCATGCTAAGACCTTCAGTGACATAAATAATGGTGCAACTGTAATTGGTGAGTGCAGAAATTGGTGCTGTATCCTTCAAGGGGAAGAAGAATGTGCAGTTCAAGAATGCAAAGAGTTGCAAACAGTGTGGTTAGCAGCATCAACCGAGGCAATGTCCAGCGTTTGGTAAAATGTGCACAAAATGTAAATGTAAGAATCACTTTGCCAAACAATGTTTTTCAAAAGGAAAATCATGTAAAGGACAATCTGTGCATGTTGTTGAGGACACTGATTTAGATGAGACATTCTTTGTAGGAATGGTGTCATGTGACTATACATCAGAGAAAGATGAAGCCACAGAAAATGTGAAGCCCACAGTAATGAGCAATGTTGACTATGAGGTGAATTCAGTAAAAGAGGATAAATGGATTGGGCCGCTGCAGATAAATGGAGCATTAGTTACATTGAAACTTGATACAGGGGCAAAAGCAAATTACTGTCTAAGTGACATTAAAGCTATGAAAGAAAAACCTATAATGCAGAAAAAGACAATACCATTGAAGGACTACAATAGACAGGAAATAGACTGTTTTGGTGTGTGCAGTCTAAAAGTAACGTCAAGGAGCAAAGTGCACCATATATTGTTTTCTGTTGTTGCTGAAGGACATGATTCACTGTTAGGTGACAGAGCTTGTGAGGATTTGGGATTGGTTAAAAGAGTCTACCGCATCAACTGTGATAGTGCAGCTAAGAACACACCACACGATTCAGTAGACTTGATTGTACAAAGCTTCCCTGACATCTTCAAAGGATTTGGTGTCTTGTCGTTTACATACAAGATCCAGCTTAAGGATGATGCTCAGCCTGTGGTACATGCTCCACGGAGAGTTCCTGCACCCCTGCGTGATCGACTTAAAAAAGGGCTGGAAAGGATGACCATGCTTGGAGTAATCAAAAAGGTTGAAGATCCTACAGATTGGGTCAACTCAATGGTGTGTGCTAAGAAAAAGAACAATAAACTACGAGTATGTATGGATCCAAAGGATTTGAATTAAAACATAAAGCGTGAACACTACCAAATTTCTAAGCGAGAAGGAATCACCAGTGAAATGTCAGGTGCTAAATACTTAACAAAGCTGGATGCCTCTCAAGGTTTTTGGGAGCTCAAGTTAGAAGAAGAGAGCACAAAATACTGTACCTTTAACACACCATTTGGCCGATACTGGTTCCTCAGGATGCCCTTTGGTATCATATCGGCATCTGAAATCTTTCACAGAGCAATGGAACACATAATAGAAGGTCTGGAAGGAGTCCGGGTTTACGTGGATGACATCATCTGCTGGGGCTCTACTTTGCAGGAACACAATGAGAGATTGACCAAATCAGTGTTCAGAAGAATGGACTGAAACTCAACAAAGCCAAGTGCCAGTTTGGTGTACAGGAAATTACATTCCTAGGAGATAAGCTGTCTGCTCAAGGAATAGAGCCAGATAGAGACAAAATAAAAGCCATACTGGAGATGCCCCGGCCCACAGACAAGAAAGGAGTACTACGGGTAATGGGGATGATCAACTTCATTGGAAAATTCATTCCTAACTTTTCAGCAAAGACTGCCTGCATGCGAGACCTTCTACATAAGGAGAATGAATTTATATGGACAGCAAAGAATGAAAAAGAGTGGGTAAAGGTAAAAACAACGCTGACTACAACACCTGTACTCACTTTCTTTAACCCTATCAGGAGAATCAAGGTGTCCACAGATGCATCGAAAGATGGCCTGGGTGCGGTCTTACTGCAAGCAGAGGGAGAGGATTGGAAGCCTGTTGCTTATGCCTCCAGGTCTATGACTGAGTCTGAGTGTCTGTATGCCCAGATTGAAAAGGAATGTCTAGGCTTGGTGGTTGGACTGGAAAAGTTTCATGGGTACATCTACGGCCTCCCCACTTTTACAGTGGAGACAGACCATCGACCACTGGTCGCTATCATAAAGAAAAACTTAAATGAGATGTCTCCAAGGATTCAGCGTCTCATGATGAAGCTACAAAGATATGACTTTGATTTAATTTACACACAAGGCAAACACATAGTGTTAGCAGATGTACTATCCCGAGCACCTACAGTGAATCATGTGAGCTCTACTGGAGACGACGTTGAGGCTCATGTGAGTATGATCACTGCTTCCCTGCCTGTTTCAGACACAAAATCAAGAAAAATAGCAGAACAAAAAGCAAAAGACACAGAGTTACAAACTGTTGTACAGAACATTCAAACTGAGTGGCCAAGAGGTTCCTGTGCAAAATATTACCACATAAGGTCAGAGTTGAGTGTTGCAAATGGACTACTGCTAAGACTGAACAGAATAGTGATTCCGCAAACTCTACATCAGGAAATGCTTACGAGGATTCATGAGGGACAAAAAAAAAGGAGGGCAAGAGACACTGTGTATTGGCCTGGCATCAATCAGGACATTGAGAAGCTGATAAGCAAATGTCAGACCTGCCAGAAACACCACAATAAACAAGCAAAAGAGCCTATAAAGGTAGCTGTTCTGCCAACAGCACCATGGCAAAAGGTTGGTATGGATGTCTTTCATTTGAATGGTAAAGACTATTTAATTGTGATTGACTACTATTCCAATTTTCCTGAGATGGCACTTCTCACCAGAATCACAGCAAGCAGTGTCATAATACATGTCAAATCATATTCGCCAGACATGGAATTCCAAGGATTGTTGTCAGTGACAATGGGCCATGCTTTAACTGCAAGGAATGGCAACAGTTTGCGGGGCATTATGACTTTCATATAACAACATGTCACATCAAGTCACATCAAGTCCCTTGTATGCTCAGTCCAATGGCAAGGTGTCCACATTCTAAAGCAACAGCTGAAGAAAGCTACAGATAGCAAGTCTGATCCATATCTTGCTCTGTTGAGCTATCGAGAATCGCCTCTGGACTGTGGTTCATCACCTGCTGAACTGTTAATGGGGTGTAAGTTACGCACCACACTACCCTGCTGGGTAAAGGAAAAACAGAACAGACAACTGAGACAAAGACTCCAGATGTTAAAGCAGAAACAAAAATCATATTATGACAAAACGACCAAAAGTCTCAAGCCACTATCAAAAGATGATGTTGTCAGGATTGAGGATCAAAGTGCTTGGAACAAGAAAGCCACTGTTCTCCAAGAAGTAGGACCACGGTCTTACACTATCAGGACTGAGGAAGGACAGTTACTCAGGAGGAATCGTCATTCCCTGCTCAAAACACAAGAGGTATTTCAGGAGCACACAAATGATACACTTGAGTCTTCACACTTGCCACCAGCAGACTCAAATGACACACGTCATCATTCAGAGACAAACATACCAAACTCACCTGTGTTGAGGAGATCCACACGTGTAGTAAAAGAACCTGAGAGACTGAATCTTTAAAGGAGTAAATACCTAAATAGATTGTTCATGTTGATATTGTTCATATGGTTCATTGACACTAATGCAAATGTATCCATATGTTTGATAGAAAACCAATTTGTGTTATTGATGACATTATTATTATTTTTTTGAAAATGTTGATTACTGTGTTAACTCAAAGGAGAGGGGATGTAATGATATTCAGTAACATGTAATATATCCATGTAGACACAAGGTGGTGCTGGAGGATAACTTACTGTGTACTTAAAGAGAGGAAGTGGGAATTTTAGGAGATCACGGTGACAGGATGTTTTTAAGAGGAATAAAATAAATGACTAGTAGAAGCTAGCTGTTCATTACAACAATGTGTCATCATTGAAAAAGAAATGAACGTTACAATGTGGACTGCTGTCTATCATGGAGGTCTGTGATTCATTACAGGCAACTAATCTCTGAATCACCATTGCACCCTGTACTCTCTGGTCAACTGGTCATCGCTACACATTCTATGATGACCAGTTGACCAGAGAGTACAGGGTGCAATGGTGCACATTCATTTACAAATCCATTGTTTCTCTAGTACTGTCATATCTATCCTGTTTTATGACATATAAACAGTACCATCACAACCTTCGCTCACAGGCTCCTATCACATATATTGGTTCATCAGTGCGTACTGAGCTGATTAAATAGTCATTCTCCTACTCTGGCCCCTACATCTGGAACAATCATTCAGCAGGATGTAAAGCTGTCCAGTCTGGTCACACTGGGAATTTAAACTTTTATTGAAAGCACTTGCTCCTGTCTTTAGTTATGTGGTTATTCTCATTTGTATATGATATATATTCATTATTTTTGGACATTGAGGAATTTTTTTTATTTACATTTATTTACATTATTTACATTTTTATTTACGTATATTTTTATAGTAACCTACTGCTTTGTGAAGATGGTAAGCTCCTCCAATGTAAAACAAGTCTGTCTTGACAATAACACCTTCTGTATCAATGACACTAACCTCTTTAAATAAAGGAATAACAATAATAAACAGCACATCCAAGTGATTACACACAATGACAATGTATGTAACTCACAACATTTGACTGATACCCTTTGAATCGCCTTTTATTTACTGTTTACCATGCACTGTGTAAATATTGCAATTGTAACTTTTACTAAATAAATATTTATGTGGAAACTAGGCTCAATAAAAAGGTTATCTTCAAAGTCTGACAATTTCTTAAACTTTATTAACAGATACTCCCCAACCTAGTTGTTCATACATTTGTCTCATTCACTGTGAATGCACTTGCTATTGGTACTTTGCTGCCAAGGATTGTACAATATATTATTATTATAAAAAAGTTCCACACAACACCATTTTAGCCTAAAAACAACACCATTCAAGCATTTTAAAGAAAAAGAAATTGATAACTTTTGTTGCCAAATGTGTCTACATGATTTTGTCTAATGGCCAACAGGGTTTTCAGAAATCAGAATCAGAATTATTCATCCAATGCAAGAAAATAGTTTATTTTTAAATTAAACTATGATATCCCTAACAATCTATTTATTGTTACATATTCACATGATGTACAGTTTACAAGTTTACAAGTGGACTTAATATTGTACAGCAGGCAGAATATTGCACAGTGGCCTCCATAGACTCGTAGAACATCCTGCAGATGTCAAAGGACCTCAGCCGCCTCAGAAAGTAGAGTCGGCTCTGGCCCTTCTTGTAGACAGTGTCCACGTTCTTGCCCCAGTCCAGTTTATTGTCCAAATACACATCCAAGTATTTATACTCCTCCACCACGTCCACACTAACCCCCTGGATAGAGATTGGGGTCACAGCAGCTTTGGTCCTTATCAGGTCCACCACCAGTTCCTTAGTCTTTATCACATTGAGCTGGAGGTGGTTCTTCTCGCTCCAGGCAACAAAGTTGTCCACAGCAGTCCTGTACTCCTTCTCATCACCACCGCTGATGCATCCAACCACTGCAGAGTCATCAGAGAACTTCTGAAGGTGGTAGAACTCTGTGCAGTAGTTAAAGTCTGTGGTGTAGAGGATGAAGAGGAAAGGAGAGAGGACGGTCCCCTGCGACACCCTGGTGTTGCTGATGACAGTGTCAGACACACAGCTCTGCAGCCGCACATACTGTGGTCTGCCACTGTGTAATCCACAATCCAGGACACCAGGGGGGCATCTACCTGCATTACTGCCAGCTTCTCAGCCAGCGGCCCCGGCTTGATAGTGTCGAATGCACTAGAGAAGTCAAAGAACATGATTCTCACAGTGGTAGCCGGTTTGTCCAGGTGGGCATAGACTCTGTGGAGCAGGTAGATGATAGCGTCGTCCACACCGAGATGGTGCTGATAGGTGAACTAGAGTAGGTCCTGTAGATCCTACACCATGGGTCGCAGCTGCTCCAGGACGAGTCGCTCCAGAGACTTCATGACGTGGGAGGTCAGTGTAGTCCTTGGGGTCGCTGGGACGCCGAGTCTTCGGGACCAGAACGAGCCACGACGTCTTCCACACCGAGGGACTCTCTGGAGACTCAGGCTCAGGTTGAAGATCTGATGCAGAACTCCGCTGAGCTGGGGGGCACAAGTTTTCAGGAGTCTGGGGCTCACGCATCAGGGGCTGCAGCTTTTCCTGCTCTGAGTCTCTGCAGTTGTTTCTTCACCTATTCAGCAGTGAAAGTCAGTGTGGAGGTGTCAGGAGGGGGAGGGGTGACGGTGATCAGTGTGAAGGGGTCAGACGGGTTTGGGGACAAGGTGTGAGCGGGTCCATCTTGCTGAGATGAGTGGTGGGTGGATGGGGAGGGAGGGAAACAGGAGTGGCTGCTGGCCGCCGCTCTGCTGTCGAGACAGGAGAGTAATCAGAGACCGCAGTGTCATAACGGTTTAAACACATTGGCCTTGTCCACACTGCCCTCAATGCCTCCACCACTGGTTGGCTTGTATCCAGTAATGGTCTTCATGCCACTCCAGACTTCCCTCATGTTGTTCTGCTGGAGCATCCACTCCAGCTTCCTCCCATGCTTCTTCCTGGCCATCTTCATCTGCACTATCAGGTCCCTCTGCGAAGCTCGCACCTCCTCCCTGTTGCCCGCACTGAACGCCTTCTTCTTCTTGTTGAGTGTGATTTTAATGTCCTTCGTAATCCATGACCTGTTGTTCGGGTAACAGCTCACGGTCCTGGCTAGGATAATGTTGTCCTCACAGAGGTTGATGTAGCTGGTGATGCACTCGGTAAGCTTATTTATGTCCCCTCAGTGGGGCTCAGCGAGTACCTGCCAGTCCGCCAACTCAATACAGTTCTATAGTGTCTCCAGTGTCTCATCAGTCCATCTTCTCACTATCCTTGTACTCGGGGGCTGACGTTTCACTGGAGGCACATAGGAGGTGGTGAGGTGCACCAAGTTGTGATCAGACCTGCCCAGTGGGGGAAGTGGGGCTGAGCTGTATGCATCCCGAACATTTGCATAAAGCAGGTCTATTGTCCTTCCCTCTCTGGTGGGGCAATCCACGAACTGTTTGAAAGTGGAGAGAGTCTTGTCCAAGCTCATGTCACAAACCAAACTTTTCAGGACTGGCAGAAAGACTCTCGATGCAGACCCCATGAACATGAAGTAAATCTGACAGACAGACCGGGGAAGGACTCTTCACAATAAGACACAGGAAGTTAAATATAAGCATACACAACAGACACGATGTTGGGACATGACAGTACCCCCCCCCTTAAAGGCCGACACCGGGCGGCCTAAGCTCCTGTGTGCGGTGACGGGGAAGTTCAGGCAATATTCTGCCAGGCAGTCCTTAAAGTGTTGACAATGTTAAGAAATAAAAGAAATGTAACTTTAGGACAACACCAGGAGAGATACACTCGAATTGAATGTTAGCGTGTCAGCAGCAGTGACCTGCCCTAAGAGGCCCAACTTAAGAACCCCCTCACCCACATCGCTGATTTCCCAATGGACCAGAACATCCTGAGGGACATCCTCCAAGCCAAGCCGGGCTGCCTCTCATCCCCGAGAAGTGCACATTTTTTTATATTATTGTGCACATGCTCTGGTATAAAAATAGAAAAGAAATATTTTTTTTACTTAAATTGCTATTTATTAATTACAATTATTAATTTATTTAATTGGACAAAGTTCTGACAGGTGTGAGACCTGTCTGTGCTGTCTGCTCTGTCTGTACGCAAAAGCTACGCTTTGCACTGAGACCAACGCATAACAATGCTTCAGAGCTTGTTTTTGGAGCTGAAGTGATCATGCAGTGTCCGTGTGATTGAGACCAATTAAGACTTGCGCATTAACACAACGGGGACAGCTTTACGTCATTTGAGTAAAATGAGAAAAATTCCTGTGTGGTTTCTTCTGTCTTTTGTCCACAACCAAATTAAAATAGTCTAAAATGCAGCAGTTTGTATAAAGTACTCCACTTTCGTCTGACCTTTTGATACAGAGCATGTCCATGTCCGTGTAGCTGTAGATTTTGTTGTGCAAGTACATCTTGGAAGTTTTGCACAATTAAAATGATCACACATAAAACATATTTTAAAAATTCATATTTTTATTTTGATGTAAGTAACACTATAATAAAATGAGTAATAAAAAGTATAGACTAGTCTGAATGATTAGTATTTTTCTAATAGTCTTCTTATCTGGTATTAAAAAATGAGAAGTAGGCAGTTTGATTCCCGCTCTCCCCACAGTTTAAGTTCAGTTCGGCTCAAGTCCTGCCTCTTTATACCTGCACCGGCTCAAGTCCTGCCTCTTTATACCTGCATCAGCTCAAGTCCTGCCTCTTTATATCTGCATCAGCTCAAGTCCTGCCTCTTTATATCTGCATCAGCTCAAGTCCTGCCTCTTTATATCTGCATCAGCTCAAGTCCTGCCTCTTTATATCTGCATCAGCTCAAGTCCTGTCTCTTTATACCTGCATCAGCTCAAGTCCTGTCTCTTTATACCTGCACCGGCTCAAGTCCTGTCTCTTTATACCTGCACCGGCTCAAGTCCTGCCTCTTTATATCTGCATCAGCTCAAGTCCTGTCTCTTTATACCTGCACCGGCTCAAGTCCTGCCTCTTTATATCTGCATCAGCTCAAGTCCTGCCTCTTTATATCTGCATCAGCTCAAGTCCTGCCTCTTTATATCTGCATCAGCTCAAGTCCTGTCTCTTTATACCTGCATCAGCTCAAGTCCTGTCTCTTTATACCTGCACCGGCTCAAGTCCTGTCTCTTTATACCTGCACCGGCTCAAGTCCTGCCTCTTTATACCTGCATCAGCTCAAGTCCTGCCTCTTTATACCTGCTCCAGCTCAAGTCCTGCCTCTTTATACATGCGCAGGCTCAAGCCCTGCCTCTTTATACCTGCACCGGCTCAAGTCCTGCCTCTTTATACCTGCACCGGCTCAAGTCCTGCCTCTTTATACCTGCACCGGCTCAAGTCCTGCCTCTTTATACCTGCACCAAGTCCTGCCTCTTTATACCTGCACCGGCTCAAGTCCTGCCTCTTTATACCTGCACCGGCTCAAGTCCTGTCTCTTTATACCTGCTCCAGCTCAAGTCCTGTCTCTTTATACCTGCTCCAGCTCAAGTCCTGTCTCTTTATACCTGCTCCAGCTCAAGTCCTGTCTCTTTATACCTGCTCCAGCTCAAGTCCTGTCTCTTTATACCTGCTCCAGCTCAAGTCCTGCCTCTTTATACCTGCACCAGCTCAAGTCCTGCCTCTTTATACCTGCACCAGCTCAAGTCCTGCCTCTTTATACCTGCACCGGCTCAAGTCCTGCCTCTTTATACCTGCACCAGCTCAAGTCCTGTCTCTTTTTACCTGCACCGGCTCAAGTCCTGCCTCTTTATACCTGCGCAGGCTCTAGTCCTGTCTCTCTATACCTGCACCAGCTCAAGTCCTGCCTCTTTCGACCTTTGCCAGCTCAAGTCCTGCCTCTTTATACCTGCACTCGCTCATGTCCAGTTTCTTTATACCTGCATTATCGACATCAGCGATGTGGGTGAAGGGGTTCTGTGGGATGTCTGCCAGGAGCATATTATAATGACCTGGATGACTAAGAACTTTCACAGAGTAACAAGCTACCGACGCACTGAGTGACTGACTGACAGCCTGAGAAGCAGGTGGTATCTGGCAGTGGCAGGCTCAACCTCTAGTCAGAAATAATAATAATAATAAAAAAAAAGAAATTTGTCTTGCGTCAAGAAAGTAAAATCTGGTCATCAAAAAAGAAAAAAAAAGGGGGAGGGAGATTCACACCTTGCATCATTTCACAATCTTCTCCTGTTTAAGAAGACCAGTTTTTCAGCCACTCATTGCCAGTTTGTTGTGCCTACTACACCAGTTGTAATGACATTATGGCTCAAGTTTTTGGTCCTTGTGAATTTGTTTACTTATTTTCATTTTCTCACTGTGCTCTAGAGATGGGCACTCCGGCTCTTTTACGTGAGCCGGCTCGTTTGACTCAGCTCACTTAAATGATCTTTTGGCTCACAAATGGCTCTTTAATTAATAAATGTTTTAACTATGACTTTAAATTATAATTATTAAATTATTAAATAAAATCATACTCACAATGTCTCACAATTTCTTAAAAAATGCATTGATTTGATATTTAAATATTTAATAGTATTAAAATAATATTTTATTACTATTAAACATTTGCATTTAAACATTTTAGCCAATGCAATATCAATTTGGCCTTTTTTTGCTACAGAAATTTACTTTTGAATAAACTGGTCCTTTATAGAAGACTGCGTTGCTGTGGGAGTAGGCCTACTTGACTGAGTGAATACATCTCCAACTGTGGAGGTGCAGGCTCCAGGTGCTCCAACACCTTCACTGGTTTCTCGAAGCTCCACTAGCTTCACAGTTGGGTGCAGAGTTCGCATATACTGATGTAGGTTGTGCGTAGAACCGGCTTAAAATAAAATTTTGTTTTGGCAAATTATGTTTGTTTGTGCGCGCGTTCAGCCCTCCCTCCCAATATAATTGGTTGACACCGCGTGTATGATTGACAGGAACAGACATTTGAAACAAATGAATGTGTGCGCCTAGGCATACATTTACATTTATTCATTTAGCTGACGCTTTTATCCAAAGCGACTTACATTGTTTTAATGTAATCACCAGTGTTACAGTCACGGGAGGCATGGTGGGTTAAGTGTCTTGCCCAAGGATACAACGACAGTATGAACTGTGGGGAGAGTGGGAATCGAACCACCTACCTTCCGGTTGAAAGACGACCACTCTACCCACTGAGCTACTGCTCATATATAATTATATTTTTGCTTTGTTCTTTGAATTATTAATCTGTTTTTTATTAAATTAAAATAATTCATTATTTTATTATTACATAATGATTTAATTACTATAGGCTATATTTTAAAAAATGGAGTCGGCTCTTCAGATATGTGAGTCGGCTCTCATCGTTCACTTAAAAGAGCCGACTCATTCGTGATTGACCCATCACTACTGTGCTCCAATCTTGCCTACTTGCCTGCCTGCAGTCTTCCTGCCCAGCCTGTCTGCCTGCCTGTCTGTAATCAGCCCAACTTCCAACACCCTGTTAAAGTTCAAACTTTGACTGGCTGTGTTCTGCTTCTGGGTTCTTGTTTGTACTGTGACATATGAGGGTTAGGAAGGGTAAGCAAAAATAGGTCTCTTGACTTTAGCCTACACCCTTTCAGTTAAGAAAAGTTTTTGTTTTAATATTGTATTTTTTTTCTCTTTTTTTTTATATTGTAATTTTTCTCTTTTCTGTTGTCCCCTTAGACCACATAAAAAAATTAACGCACTGGCGTATAAAAATTAGACCCCTTTATTATCTTTTTAAATATAAAATAAATACAAAATAAATATTGACATTAGACCGAAGATAGAGCTTAAGGTAGAAGGATTAGGGCAAAGACATGTAAAAAAACAACAAAAAAAAAAAAAAAAACAGATACAACAGTCTTTTCCCTCCATTTTCTTAAAACAAAAAAAAAAAACATTCATTGAGTGGCGCCAGGTTTGGATACACCTGATTGGAGTTAATCTGCAGTGGAAGTGTAGAATCTCTTCAGACATTTCTAATCATTGAAATGCAACACACTCAATCAAAATATATACGTTTGTCAAATCAAGGCTAACATTTAAAAATCACTCTGTTTGGTTGAGTTCATGCTCCAAAAGAAAAACAATAATTTGGGTCTTGCCTATTTTAACAGTACATGACTAGTAACATTAGTACTTGTAATTTAATAATCATTATTTAACCTGGCCACGCTCTGTCTTGGATCTGCTTGGATCTGTGACTCAGAGTCATGTGACTCAAAGTTGGTGTCAATATTCATCGTGCCCAGATTGATTCAAAACAAAGAAGATTTTTTTTTTTGTGGAACCAGAAATAAATTATAGATCTTAATTTTCCCAAACTGTAAAGCAAAAAAAATCTTCAAGATGGTCACATATCTCATGAAGACATTATTAATTACACTTGAGACCAAGCACACTTGGCATTTAATAGAGCATCAATAACAATTTAGAAGTTCTTTCTCTTGCTTTTCTGAGTTTTATGGGCTTATAGGACTTACTCATCCATGGGAATGTCTTTCTAAATGCCTCACAGTCCCTGCATCAGAAGGTCAAGTGAATTAATGGAATCATCAGCCACAGTTTGAATAGATCTTATACATATACTCAAACTCCAAAGCAAATATCTAAATATTATTCACTTTAAATGTCTTTGTGAAACTAGCCCTTAATCCAGTTCATTCATATAGCTTACTGTTGTAATTCCTTTTCTGACCGTTTTTGTGCTCTGCCTTGATTGACATTGTCCAGGTGATTTTCTCAGGACAGTTCTGTTTTGTCAGTGGGTTCTGTGTGGTGTCCGCCTGTGCTTTCTGATCCCGCTGGCGCTAACAACGTCCTGCGGTTGTAATGATGTCCCTTCATGATCCCAGAGTTATTGTTCTCGTTTAAAATCTGCTTTTGTTTTTGCCGATTAAGAGACTGCACAAGACCGAGGACAACCGCTGCCAGAGAGTACTGCCCTGTAATTTTTCGAGGTTGAAGAATAAGCGGATTTGGTTGGACGCGCCCCAACAAGTAGTACGTCCGGATTTTGCCTTCTTGTTCGCTGATGCCTTTGACGTAGATCTCCCCACGATATTCAAATGCAAAGCCGCGCTCCTTGAGGATCAGGTAGGTATCTTCCGGGACCTGGATTTTGCCGCTGACTCCGGTGCTGTCCATGCGACTTGCCAGGTTCACTGTTTTGCCCCAAATGTCGTATTGGGGTTTCTTGGCTCCAATCACACCCGCCACAACCGAACCGTGAGCCATGCCTGGAGAAAAAAACATGAGATCAGAGGGTTGCACACTTCAAGAGCGTTTGTCAAAATAAATAAAAAGAGAGATTTAACACAATAATCTGAGAATCATTTGGCAAAAATTTGAAAAACTAAAAAACAGCATCAAAGACAATAGAGAATTTTAAAACCACCACTTTTTAAAATAAGTGTCTCATATTAGCAGAGACAAATAAATACACATTGTATTTCTTCTTTGTGGTAAGTTAGACAGAAGGTGAAGAGAGTGAAGGCTTAAAGGTTTAGGTTTAGGTTAAAGTCAAACCAAAATTATTTGTTTATCATTTCAAAAGAATACAAGATTGTCTCCTTACCGATCCTCAGCTCAAAGTTGTTGAAGGAGTGTTTGTTGATCTCCTGGATGCTCTCATTGAGGGCAATGGCAAAGTCGGCCAGAGCACACAGGTGCCCCCACTTATCTTCACATTGCTGCAAGAGAAAGACCAAACCCTTTAAACCTGCTCCAGTTGGAGTTGAATCATACCGTCTCTGGCTTTAAACCAAAACTCCTGCAGACTTTTGGTTTGTGGAATACATAAGATATCTGGAGCTACAGTATGTCAAATGTGACTCATCAGAAAACCAGTACTGAACCCAAACCTTTACAAAGTCAAGTGTGTGCTATCCATTTTAAACTTAAGTAAGTTGTGACTAAAGTGTTGTATGGTGAGTGGAGTGTGGTTTTAGACTAAAAGTAAGTCCCTAACCTGTTTCTCTGGAGACAGGCCAGACACAGCCATGTAAGTGCTGCCTATGGTCTTGATCTTCTCTATGTCCTGGAAACGGTCCTCTCCCAACAGCTGAAACACAGAATATGTAGATGATGGTAAAAACAGTTAGAGCACATTGTCTGTACAACACAAATTGATCTCTGGATTGTCCATTACCTCACCTACAGGAGCCTACAGACTGTTGGAATGTTTGACATGTGGACAGAGACATAAAAAAAAAACAAAAAACTTCCTGCATACATCTAACAGTTTGTAGTCTCTTTTTTAAGTTTACATGCAAAAAAACAGTAGTAGTAGTAGGTATCTGAACAGTGGAATCTCTCACCTCATCAAAGTCTGCGATGATCTCGTTGAGAAGGCGCAGACATTCCACTCCCTGGTTGTTCATCTCAGTTTGGGAGTAAAAGTCTGCGAATCCTGGGATGGAGGCAAACATCACCCCCACAGCGTCGTACGACTGAGAGTACAGCTCCTACAGTTGAATGGAAAAAAATTCAGTCTTTTTTCATGTCGTGTTTCCAAACTTATATAGTTTACATACCCTTTAAAACACTTTAAATAAAATAAAACAGTACAGCCTGAAGTAGGGATAGTCCTGCATCCACTGCTGATGTTTGAAACAAATCATCACATAGAGCTTACTTTTAGATATATTTTTAACCTGAATTGAGTCTGTGAAAGCATAGATAGTACAGATGTATAAAGTACTTAAGTAAATGTACTTTGTTACTGTACTTAAGTATTTTTTGGCTACTTTGTACTTGTACTGAGTATCAAAAATATAAGCAACTTTTACTCTCTACTCAACTACATTTTTGATTGAATACTTGTACTCTTTACTTCACTACATTTGAACTGACACTTAGCGTTACTCGCTACATTGTGTTTGTGCACGTCAAGTCGACTTTGTCTGCCGTGGCTACAGTAGGCACCCTCATTGGAATGGAATATCGCGAGTGGGCGTGGCTGGCGGGGGCGCCGTGAGCAGGTACGTACAGTTGTCACAGTACGCACACCGTTGTCTTTGAAAGATGGATAAAGCAAAAAAGCTGTCAGGGGCAACAAACAGAAAAAGGAGATGGAGTGTAGGATTTAAAGTGTGACGTCTGTGCTTGGAGGCTTGCAATATTCGTGTTAACAGACTAGCTAGCGTTTGCTAACACTGGAAATATAGCAGCCAAATGGGGTTTAAATTAAGGCTAGCTTAATGTGCAAAACCGAAGTTACTGAACTGAAAACTGGAAAATATAAGGCAGCATGTCATGTACAATAAATTACAATCATTTGTAAAACAACTAATGCAATATCTCTGGTTTACCAAGATATCATGCAAAGATTTGCTCCAAACTTGGAGCCTTAATGTTAACAGACTGGTTAGTGTTTGCTAACTTTATTAATTAAGTTAATGTTGCTACAAGCTACATTTAGATTTTGGTTAAACCTTATGGTACCAATCCTATGCATGACATATCTCAATTTTATTAAGGTAAAATACTGGTAAATATAAAGTAGCATGCACAATAAATGACTAGAAGCTGGAAAAGATAACTTAGTCTGGTTTACCATGGAATCATTAATAGATTTTGTTTAAGCATTAGCTGTTGATGTTAGCTGTGCTGTCAGACATACAGTCTATAGTTGGGTATATACCCCGGCTGATTTGTGGTTTTTTGGTCATTTTTCAGAAAAAGTAAATGATAATACAAAAACCTTTAGTAGTGGTTGGTGAAGCCATTTATTGTCAAACAATTGTTCACTCTTTTTAAATCACCTTTTTTAAACAACTGTGAAAGAATCACATGACCTATAATTACCTTAGACCCAGCCTGCTTTACAGGGTGCTTCAGTACAGGTTGGTCTGTGCCATAGCTTGTTTATAAAATGGATGTTATCCACCCATTGGTCCCCCATTCACCGATATTGTCATTATGACAGGGAAATAAAATGGCAGTTACATCTGGGCTTTTTGGCTTTTACTCCATAGTAAAACAATAGTTTTCAGATAGCATAAACGGACATAATAATCAAAAATCCCCACCCAGAGTTGTCACGTAGTAAAAACTTAGCTCTAGAGACCAGAGCCATCTTTTGTACCAGGCTGTAAACAAGAGTTTTATACTTGTAAAGTCGCCATTGGGAATTTCTGCTTTTGGAGCCTGCCCTCTGTACAGAGGTTACAGAGTTGGATCCAGAAACTGGATTGGTTTAGCAGGATCATGTACCAGGTTAGCAGGAGCACGTTTTTTTTAGGAATAGCAGGATAAGATATTTGGATCGGGTGAGTAGGAACAGGTTAGCAGGAACAGGGACCTGGATTGGTTGAGCAGGAATGGGTTAGATGTGTTCGTCTGGAATCAGTAGAACAATGTGGCACCAGGAAGTGTGTGTTGGCTGCTGGTTGCTCAGGTGACCTAACGAGCAGCCATGACAATCAGAGAGACATTTAGAATTTCTAGCGACATTTTAGATCCACGGCTTGACATTGCTGCTGTTAGGAAATTACTGTGGGAAGACGCAAGACTTGAGAGATTTAAAAGTTCTAAAAAAGAAGGAAAAACTAGAATAAAATCCCGCAAGACTACAAAAGTGGTAATAACTATTAAAGAAAAATTTATATTAGTATGAATAATTAAGAGAAGGCAATCAATTAATTAATTAATTAATTAATTATTACAGGCACCTTTGAAACAAATGTGCTGCAATGAAGTAGAGAATAAATATTAAATTTTATCATAATATAAGGCTAAGGATCAAAGTAATAAAAGAGAGGGAAAATGTACAAAATAATGTGAAATATTGGTAAGGTTTAGAGACAAGTTAAGACAGAGACTAATTGACACAAAGCCAGTGCAGTCAGCTGATTTTGGTCCAGAAATAATTATTAAGACCTGTACCAAACCTTTAGTCCTATTGCCTTTTCGATATAAAGAAATTGCTGTACAATTTCCAATAATAGATCTGTCTGAAAAAAATAAATGTAGAAATAACAGGAGAATTCAAGCTGATTTTAACTGAGCCAAATAGAGGAACATTAGTTGGAGGAGATGAAAGTGACTTTAGCAGCGTCTCTCACTTTGGGAATAGCAGCGCCAATCTGGAAATAGATAAGGCTTTTGTGGGATGTGGGGAGACTCGCTCCTGTCCAAATGTGCTAAAAGACTCTCCTGACTTTAGAAACAATAAAAGAAAAGAATCCAAAGAGCTGGATAAAATGATAAGAAGTAAGTCCCAGCCAGACAGAGATGATATAAAAAGGAACATGGCAGAGAATCTGTTAAAATACAGACAAGAATCGAAGTGTTCTTCTGGAGCTGATTACCCTAAGTTAAAGCGTATTATCGACACTCCGCCTTCCAATCCCAAACAGACCTCATACAGCCCAAGGGTAAGGGCTTATGAAAAGATAATTAAGAGATGTGGGAGAAAATGGTTAAAGGGTAACTAAAC
Organism: Perccottus glenii; assembly: GCA_024416835.2. Taxonomy (NCBI): domain Eukaryota; kingdom Metazoa; phylum Chordata; class Actinopteri; order Gobiiformes; family Odontobutidae; genus Perccottus; species Perccottus glenii. The sequence continues at coordinate 4,878,105 of CM044557.2, forward strand.
CCCTGGTCAAATCCTAACTCCACCCACTCACAAAATTTGAAAAATGCTGGAAAAGTGGGCAGAGCCCAGCAGAGACAGAGGGGACAAACGGAGGGCGGAGCTCAGCGGGGGCGTGAACCGGAGACCCGCAGTGACGGATTAATTGACAGCAGCTGTCAGACTCGCAAAGATGGAGACTTGAAGGAAGCTAGTAGCTTTGCTACGAAGTGGTCCTTCTAAGTGGAGGACATTTCTGTGCACACAGGGCTAGAGCCTTATCAGTTTGTGCCGCTGGCTCAAACCGCGGTCTCAACAACTCCCAAAGTTAAAGAGAGAAGTCTTGCAGCACAAGAGAGAATGGGGCCAGTGATAAAACGTTAGCATTGTCTAATTTAGGCTAATGCTTAGCAAATGCTAACAAAGTTTCAGAAATTGCAAACCTATGCATTTAGTTTGATTTTGGTAATTAGTGTTAATTACACACAAAACAGAGATTTCAAGTCTCCCTCTACAACTGTTAAAAACTCTTGTCCTGCAGCTCACTGGTCCTGGGAGAGAATGTGTTATAGAGAGATACTCAAGGTATAGTTATGAAATAAGACCAGTGTCAAGTCCAGTTAATTTAATAAGTATTATGCAAAAAAGACACAACACTAACCAAATATAATTGTTACATCCAAAACAAAGTAGTGATAAACATTGTTTCTCATGTTGTAGGTAATGCACAGGTGTGACAGGTTGGTGAGTCGGCTGCATAAGTCCATCCAGACTTTGAGGCAGTAGCACTAAACCCCTGTTACAGGCACTAACACTTGTATTGTAGTGTTACACTTATGTGTTACAGACTCTAACACTTGTATTGTAGTGTTACACTTATGTGTTACAGACTCTAACACTTGTATTGTAGTGTTACAATTATCTTCAGCTTTTTGGTGAGACGTGGTTAAACAGGGTAGTTCCAGGAAGAAGAGAGCAATGTTTTTATAAATAAGTAAATTTAATGTTTTACCCTCCACTTCCACATACTGTACATGTGCACCAGCTCTTTCAGCGGTTATAGACACCTGTCTGCTGCAGTGTGGTCAGGTGGTGCTGGGGATACCTGGGCCAGCAGGTACAGGTCATACCTCCTTGTGCTGTCCTCACAGAGGATTCCAATACTGGATTTATAAATATAGTTGGTATATAAAAAATGTAAATATGAAGAAACAGTTATACCTGATGTTACACACAAAACAATTGTTTAAAAACATGCATTATAAAATCAGCTATAAAACTCAAAATGAACATGAATCAACATAAACATTTACAAAAGAATGTCTAAATGACACCCTTTTCTCAAACTGCCTTTCCATAATTCTTATATTCTTTAGAGATTGTTCTTACAGTAAGCATTTTATATTGATCTATTTTATATATACACACTTAGTTTAAATAAAAAATAAATGTCAGTAAATTCTCAAACATCATTTCAAGGCAGGTCCAAACTTTGTAAATGGTGCACAGTCAGGACAGAGGCTTTTTACTTTGTGTTTGAAAGTCACTGTCAGTTGCACTTATTGGAGCGAAGATGGTGAAATGCAAGAGCCAGACTTAAACAGGCTGATCATAACTTCATGAGCTGTTCCAAAATGTTTAAGAATCGTGAGTGTGTTCAACAGTGTATTAGTGTTTACATTAGTCTAAATGTAGTCAGAAAAGTAAAGCTAAGTCTCAGAAACTATAGAGCTAACTGCAGTTTTCAGAGTCTGAATCTAAGATGATAGACAGCAGCAAACTTGAAGATGAAGTATCTTCAGTGAAGTGACGCAGGAACAGTTACCAGGTTCTGAAAATAAAATAAAACATATAAACATGATTTTATTTCTTAAATTAGACCATTTTAATGACAATAAAATGATAGATTATCACACACCTCATGTGTTCTTGTTAGAGTATTTAAAACAAGTAATTGCACTATAACAGTAAAACAAACTAAACAAACTAAAGAATGGAAATAAATGCATTACCTTCAGCAGTGGACACCTCACACCGTTTCCTCTTTATTGGAGTAGAGCTAGTCCTGGGACACTCTGGCAGCTCCATCAGTGTCTGTGTCACATGACACACTCCTATTAGGCGTTCTGGCCTGGGTGGCTGCAAAAAAAGAGTTTCACAAATGATTTGTTATCTTGATTATATGATGAGACCCAAACATCTGGGTCCACAACTCACAAAAACTGCACAATCCCTAAAAGATGCTCTGCCTTTGCATGATCAGCCTTTTCATTTCAAACCATCAAACAATGGAATCAGATCCTAGACAGTCTGAAATTCTAAATCTGGTACAAAGCATATCTTTTCTTGTGAGATTATAGTTTTTGTACATGGTGCGTGAGAAATAAAGAATAAACAAAAATTAAACATACAAAAACTTCACAGTATTCAAACTCACCTTTGCTTCACCTGCAGATCTGCAGCGACTGGTTCAGACTGGCCCCCAGTTTCTCTGGACATCTTAGGCCAGACAAAAGATTTGTGTTATTGTTTACAATTACAGTATTATATTAATTCATTTTAAAATGTTTATAAAGGATATTAATAACACAAATATTCTCATTACTATTACTGTATATCCTCCGTGAAAGCTCAAGTATTTTAATCCGTGTGTACTGTCTCTGGGTCGGTCTGGTTAGCTGCAGCCTGTGATACACTGTCTCCTCAGCAGCTCCAGCTCTGCTCGGTTTACCCCGAGGAGCAGCGATAAACAACACACACTGACGGTGGCGCTTTCGCGTTCAATCTAATTAGCAAAGTTGACACAAAACGCACAAGTCCAAGACAGTTTTTGAGTTTGTGTTGAGTCAAAACTCACGGTGTTACACGAGTCATGAGATGTTCATGTTCAGTCAAGTCCAGAGTCATGAGCCAGTGACAGGTCTTTAGTGCCAAGGGTTGCATCTCTGCTTCAAGTCCAACAGAGTGCTGCCCGTGTACGAGAAATAACTAACGGAATATTGAGTGAAAGAGTAAAGCTAGATGTCTGTGTGTACTGGGACACAGTATCAACACGCAGCAGCCCTCATTAGCGCGTTAGCCCGGTATCAGGAGCAGCTGAAGCTAACGTTTAGCATACTTTACCTAACTAGCAACATGACAAAATTGATTAATTAACTTTAGCTTTACTGGGAAGAAACATAAATTGTGTTTCAAAATATATGTTCACTCACCTCAAGACGCTGCTGCGGTGGTGGGAATCCATGCTGGAGCAGCGTTAGGGGCTGTGTTGCTTTTCAGCGGGAGATGTTTGGAGAAGCACATTTCCACCTCCATTGCGTTGGAGAAGCAATTCCGCTTAAAATGCCCGCTGCAAACTCCAGCTCTCAGCAGGAACTCACAGTGTTCCAGGCCAAGTGCACACTGGCGTCTAATTTCCAACTCAACTGGAAAGCAATGCAGCAGTGCTGTTGCAACCAGCAACACTACAAGTACATGCTAATATAGCTAGCCTGATGTTTTGAACACCCGCTACTTGGGAAGATGTTTTTATACCAGGGGCGTGAGACAATGCCAAGGGTGTGGTGGGGTCGTGCCAGGGGCGTGGGTAGAGAGCCGTTAGTCGAGCCAGTATACGTCACACTAGGAAACAATCTTAAATTGAAAAATTCAACTGCAGTAACTACCGTTCAACCTGAGGAGGGCAGCACTTAGACGGTTTTACACCATAAAATGTAAAATTAATATACTTTATACTCAAATGTCAAAACTTTTACTCAGATCAGTGAACAGCACTAATAAGGCCCCATTCTTACAGATCATTAACTAAAAAAAGTTGGTTTAGGGTTTAGTTACTCTAAACGCATTACTGTCAAGTCCTAAATTTGTCTTACCACAGGCTAGGAGAACACGATATGAAGTAATGCTTTCAGCTCTACCTTTTTTTTAATGCACCTGAATTAATAAAACAACTACGTAATACAGTATACCGAGCTATAACGCCTATAGAAGGAGAGCTGTATGACTGCTTAAAATCAAATGATAATTTCTAAAACAGCCAGAACAATTATTATGCTTATTATTATGTATTATGCTTTTGAGATATGTAGACTATGGCATTGTGAAACTGAACACAGATAATACATTTACAGCACAGGCTTAACACACACCACAGCAGTGTTCGACGCAAGTGGCGAAGATTAAAGCATTGACTGAGGAGTGAGAAATGATTAAAGGTTTAAGAGAGAATATCTCACAATATGGTCTGGAGTATGGTAGGCTTCAGTTTTAAAGGCAGAAGAGACAAGGCATCAACCAATGTTGACATGTTAATCCTTGTCCAGGGAAAAGAAGGCCTGTATGAAATTAGAATAAACACAGAGAGGTCACTGAAGTCACTTAGGAAGGGCTCACACTAAAGGTTGTGGAGAAGGGCACAGGGTCATCTAGTGTTGCAAAATGCTCTAGTGAGAGGCCATAAAACAGACTCATGGATCAGATACTGTTTTAGACAACAACAGAAATACAAAAAGTTATATTCCTGCAGATTAAAGGTGCTGAGGAGAATTCTACAGAAATAGCACTTTCCCGGCTGCAAATCAAGCCTGGGAATCGAGTCTTCATCAAAAGTGTTAAAGCATCAGGTTCATGGGAGCAAAGTGAAAGTCTCATAAGAAGGTCTGGTGTTATCTTTCACACTGTTGACCTGTACACATCAAATCAGGTAAAAAATATTAAAACCTTTAAGGAAGCAAATACGACGCCAGGTAAATTCAGGGATGTTGACGATGAGACGCTCTTAAATGATGAAGAACTGTGAGTGGAACAGAGGTCCAGTTGAGACAGGGTAATCGAACAGACTGTTAATACTTTTGATTTGTCTATTATTTTTGAAACAGAATCAAAGAGGGGAATAAAGAAGTAGGCTATATAATGGTAAGCTATGTCAGGGGTTCCCAAACTTTTCAGACCGCGACCCCCCTCTGGGTATGACTGACTTTTCATTTCTTTTTTCCTCTTTTCTTCTTCTAAATGCATGTAGCCTACATGCAAATTATTATTATTTAGCCTATTGTATTTATTTTTGGAATGTATTTATTTATCTATTATTATTTAATTTATGATTATAAAGGGGTGCACTTAAGACAGTATGTTTATCATAAAATAATTAATGAATGTTTTATTTAAAAAAAAAAAAAGAAAGAAAGACAGTTTTTACAGTTTTACAAATGTTTGTGTTCTATTCATTCTTAACATGAAGACTTGTTTTGGTGATTTTATTATACTATGCTTTCTGCCCAAAATGGACTTTAAAAGTAGCCCGCGGACTTGTCAACACGCCGTCACTTAACTGTCATAATTAATCGGAGTTTTACAAAGTTTTACTTTCAGTTTATTTTAATTATCCTAAATTTATACTCGCATCATTACGACCTTTTTTAAAAATATATAAAAATAATAATCATAAAAAAAATCTGGAAAATCATCTCGCGACCCCCCACTTTGGGAACCAGTGAGCTATGTGATGGGAAACCTTTAAAGTTAGATTTTATTAAGCTTAACTCTGCAGTGGACCTAAAATATCAACAGAAGAGAGGAATAATTATTTAGATTATGATTTATTTGTGATGTTATCTTTACAGATCTACCTTCATTTTACTGAAAAAAACTCTACAGTAGTAATACAACAGCAGCTTATAAAGCTCATCTGATCTGACAGATCATATTGGTGAGTAAAGGCTTGTCCGGATCCCCATGGTAACGCTCAGAGAGAGGAGTTTGAGAAACTCTGATAAACTGTTGCTACTTGAATTAGCTTTGTATTGCTGTTAACAACAGGCTGCTTTCTGAACAACTTTAAACAGGGCAAACAGTTGAATTTATTTTCTACCATTGTTTTATCTGGCTAAGATTTGTAACAGTCAGCCAGTGTGAGAGAGCAGCTCCGTACAGCACTGTCTGTGAACGCGGAGCTATTCGGCATGTCTGTCGTCTCGTCAGAGTTCTAGTTAGTTTACTTTTTGGTTAGTTGAAGCGCACTGGAAACCCTTATCATGTATCAATGTAGGACATATGGAAGACTACAGTATACTGGTTTTGAACAGATGAGATATGCGTGTTTTAAGCATATATACAGCTGGAGCAGAGGATTTACCATTAAGAAACGATTTAAAGGTAACTTATGTTAAGATCAAATAGTTTAAATTGAAGTTGAATTATGGGAGCAAATGAAATAACAATGCAAAAAAGAAGGGGCTATTTATTTTCAAAATTGGATGTACACTGACATACGTAATGATGGGAATTACAATTACAAGTGAAGAAGCAATAAAATTAGTAAAGATTAAAATAGAAGAATAGCAAGAAAAGAGAGGTTATTTGCAAACTAGCAACAAGCAACTATGCAAGATGGCGGCCGTGAGGCTTGCCACAGTACAAGCAGTGTTCCTGTCTGTCATTGTAATATCTGCGTTATTTGTTTGTGGTGTGTCATGCCTAATCCAGTACACTCAATCGGAGCTCCTAAACCTCAGATACACTTCTTACAGTGATCTGGGTCCATCTACATCCTTGCTGGAGAAATAACGGGAGATAAACATATCAAACCACTCAACACCACGGCTGACGACCAAAAAAGGCCGTCGCTCAGGAACCTTTGCTAGGTTCAGGAGACGCCCTCACCGGCCACCGCTCCCAGCCCTCTTGTTGTCAAACGTACGATCCCTCCGGCACAAAATGGATGAGCTCAAACTTATGTTACAAACTAACAAAGACTACAGTGACTGCTCTGCCATCTGCCTGACAGAGACCTGGCTGGATCAATCAGTACCGGACCAAGCGGTAACACTTCCAGGTTTCACATTACACCGTGCCGATAGATCACCAAAACTATCGCACAAGTCTAAAGGCGGTGGTATTTGCATAATGATCAATGAACGCTGGTGTACAAATTCTTCAGAACTCACCCATGTATGCTCACCTCACCTGGAATACCTCACTGTTAAATGCAGACCATCATTTCTCCCACGGGAGTTCACGTCAGTAATCTTGATCTGTGTGTACATTCCACCTGAGGCTAACGCTATCACCACCATAGCCGAGTTAGCCAGCTACGTCTCCTCAGTGGAAAATATACACTTGGACGCAGCAGTCATTGTCCTCGGGGACTTTAACCAGACCAATCTGTCGTCTGAGCTCCCCGGCTACCATCAGCAGGTAGCCTGCCCTAGCAGAGGGACCAACACGCTGGACCACTGCTATACTACTATCAAAGAGGCTTACCGTGCTTTCCCAAGGGCTCCGCTGGGCAGGTCCGACCACGCAGTGCTGCTGCTGATTCCACAATACAGACAAAAACTTAAATCCGCCAAGTCACCATCAAAATTCGTCCGGTGCTGGTCCCCAGAGGCCATTGACAAACTTTGTGGTTGTTTCGCGTGCACAGACTGGGAAGTTTTCCATGCTGCAGGCGATCTCCACGACGTCACCGACGTAATAACGTCATATGTAAATTACTGTGTGGACCTATGTATACCAATCAAAAAAAATCAAATACTACAATAACAACAAACCGTGGTTTAACAAAGATATTAAACAGCTAAGAAAGGAGAAAAATGCAGCTCATCTATCAGGAAATAAAGAACAATATATGGCCTCCAAATACAAACTGAGATCTGCAATAAGAAGAGCCAAATCCAATTATGCTACTAAACTAGAAGAACAAATCACCACTAATGATACACGTTTTATCTGGAAAAAACTTCAAAACATGACAAATTATAAAAAGAAACCCACCCCCATACCTGACGGCGATGATCAGCTCTCTGATACACTCAACTTCTTTTATGGGAGGTTTGAGCAGGTACCGGCTACACCACCATCTCCTCCCGACCCCCTCCCCTCCCCCCCTTTTACCATTCACAAGGAGGAGGTGAGGAGCATCTTCAGGGGACTTAAGAGGAATAAAGCCCCCGGTCCAGACAACATCAGCCCCACTGTTCTCCACCACTGCGCTGCAGAACTGGCTGGGGTCTTCGCTGACATTTTCAATACCTCCCTCTGTCAAAACTTAGTACCCAAGTGCTTTAAAGAATCCATTATCATTCCGGTTCCTAAGACCAAGACCATCTCCTGCCTCAATGATTACAGACCCATTGCCTTGACATCAGCAGTCATGAAATCATTTGAGCGCATCATACTCAATCACCTAAAAACTGTCACCACCCCCCTCATGGACCCATTCCAATTTGCATACAGAGCCAACAGGTCAGTTGAGGACACCGTCAACTTAGCAATTCATCACATACTGAACCACCTTGAGTCCAAATACATATGCCCGCATCCTATTTATGGATTTCAGTTCTGCATTCAATACAATAAACCTGGCCAAACTTTTTTATATTACTGGACATGAATATCGACCCATGCATCTGTCACTGGATTCACAGTTTTCTCTGGAACAGGCAACAGAGGGTAAGGATTAACAATTATACATCCTCCCCCCTGTTCCACAGTACAGGCGCACCTCAAGGTTGTGTTCTCTCACCATGGCTATTCTCTCTCTACACAAACCAGCTTACATCACACCATAGTTCTGTTGGCCTATACAAATATGCGGACGACACAACCATCATAGGATTCATCATCAACAACCAAGAAACTGAATACCGTGCACAGATCAACCAAGCAGTGACCTGGTGTACAGACCATGATCTCCTACTCAATACATCCAAAACAAAAGAACTCATCGTCGACCTAAGGCGTCAGCCATCCCCAAAACTCCAGTGCTCATTGAAGGTGAACCCATTTCTATCATTGATACACACAAATTCCTTGGGACCCATATTAGCAATAACCTCAAATGGAAAATCAACTCAGATCATATATACAAAAAAGCCCAGCAAAGACTTTTCCATCTCCGACAGCTCAAGAAGTTCAGAGTAAGGTCTCATCTCCTGCTTCGCTTCTATACGGCCATCGTTGAAAGCATCCTCACCACATCCATCACAGTTTGGTTTGGCAGTCTTGGCACACTTTCCCGGAAGAAACTACAGCGCATCATCAACAGAGCATCTAAAGTTATTGGTTCACCCCTACCATCCCTTGAATCACTTTACCACAAACGGACACTACGCAGAGCCCACAAAATCATTTCTGATATCACCCATCCTGCACACTACGCCTTCCAGCTACTGCCCTCTGGGAGGCGTTACAGGTCAGTCGCCTCCAAAACAACTCGCTTCAAAAACAGTTTCATCCCAAAAGCAATAAACTTTTTGAACTCTGAACGCTGAGGACTGTGGTTTAGGCATGATGTAGATGTATATGTATATTTAGGCATGAATGTATATGTACGTTATTTTATTTTTATATGTTTATTGTTTGTTTAAATGTAATGCTGGAACCTGTACCAATGAGCTGTACTGAAAACAAATTCCACCAGCTTGGCTGTGTGGTCATTAAATTAAAAATCAAAAATCAATCAAATCAATCAATTTCAATACGTTAGGTTAGAGGCTGAAAAAGAGTTGGTCCACATGATAATTTGTTTTATCAGTGGTTGAAATTTTCAGCTAGAAGAGTCACACATAAAGATTATATTCAGGATAAGCAGATGTTATGACATGGTTAAGCCGGTTGACATGGCCAAAATTATATATGATATTATATCCATCCATCCATCTTCTACCGCTTATCCGGGGCCGGGTCACGAGGGCAGCAGTCTAAGCACAGATGCCCAGACCTCTCCCCAGACACTTCCTCCAGCTCTTCCAGAGAAAGCTCATTTCGGCCGCCTGTATCCCGGATCTTCTTCTTTCGGCCAAGACACAAAGCTCATGACCATAGGTGAGAGTAGGAATGTAGATTGACCGGTAAATCGAGAGCTTTGCCTTGCAGCTTAGCTTCTTCTTTACCACAACAGACCGGTACATCAATCGCATTACTGCAGAAGTTGCACCGATCCGTCTGTCAATCTCACGCTTCTTTCTTCCCTCACTCATGAACAAGACCCCAAGATACTTGAACTCCTCCACTTGAGGCAGGAGCTCTCCACAAACCTGAAGGGGACAAGCCACCCTTTTCCGACTGAGAACCATGGTCTCAGACTTGGAGGTGCTGATCCTCATCCCAGCCGCTTCACACTTGGCTGCAAACCTGCTCTGGTCCAGGGACCGAACAGCCCTTAGCAAAGTGCCCCGGACCCCATACTCCGAGAGCACCAGGGCGCCACGAGGGACACAGTCGAATGCCGCATTGTTCCTCCTGAATCCGAGGTTCGACTATCTGCCACATTCTCCTCTCCAGTACCCTGGCATAGACATTCCCGGGGAGGCTGAGGAGTTTGATCCCTCTGTAGTAGGAACACACCCTCCGGTGTGTCCCCCTTCTTGAAAAGAGGGACCACCACCCCAGTCCAGAGGTACTGTCCCCAAACGCCACGCGATGTTGCAGAGACGTGTCAACCAAGACAGACTCACAACATCCAGAGACTTGAGGTACTAAGGGCGTATCTCATCCATCCCCGGTGCCTTGCCACCGAGGAGCTTCCCAACTACCTCAGTGACTTGGGAGCACTCGGCCTCTGCTTCCTCAGTGGAAAATGTGTCGGTGGGGTTGAGGATCTCCTCATTTTCCTTTTCTGCTGAAAGACAACCCCGCATGAGCGAGGTGCTTTGTATCTACTGTGGTCAGCTGGGCAATTTCCTCGCCACCTGCCCAGTTAAACAGGGTGGTAACTACTGTGAGTCCACTGTCTTTGTGACTACAGCTATTATCAAGAATTGTACTAGTCGACAGCTCTCAAAGGTACATTAAACTATCCTTCTCTCATTATCGCAGCTTTCTAGCTCTAGTTGTTTCGGACACCACCCTTGCTTCTGACTTGGGCCTACTGGACAGTTACTGCTCTTGATGGACGCCTCCTGTGCACCGTCACTCACCACACAAGTCATGTCGTCCTGTCCTTTCCGAATTCCCATTCTGAGAAGATCAGTTTTCACCTGTTTAACTCATTTCAGCACCCTTTATTCTTGGGTTACCCCTGGCTTATTCAACATAACCCTCACAATTGGAAATTAGCTGTTAAGCTATAATCTGGTACAAGCATCTCTGCTCCGGCATAAATGTACGTTGTCCTAAAGAAAATAAACTAATTTTTAACATAGACTGGTCATCTGGCGATATTTTATCTTGGGGTTCTAGGTGCAGTCAACAATGTTTCCAGTCCTTCTCTTCCACTTCAGAATTGCCATGCAACACACTTTCATCAGTGGATACCCAGTTTCTGGATCTGTCTTCAGAGGAAGACCAAGGCAACCTTTCTTCCACCACATAGGCCCTATGACTGTACCATAGACCTGCTTCTAGGGACATCTCCACCCAAGGGATGTCTGTATCCCCCATCTAAGTGTGAACGTGAGGCCAAGGATGAATACAGGGACGCGGGACGTTCAAAATGTTTGTTCCATTGCAACCCCATTGCATATTCTCACCTCCTCCAAGGTTCAGTTCTCCTGGTCAACTCGTGCTCAGGCTGCCTTCCAGCGGTTGAAGAACTGCTTTACTTCCGCCCCTATATTTACTCTTCCAGACCCCACTCGCTAGTTTGTGGTAGAGGTGGATGCCTCTGACCTGGAAGTTGGGGCAATCCTGTCACAGAGGTCAGAAGAAGATGATAAACTACATCCTTGTGCTTACCTGTCAAAAAAACGTTCTCCATCAGAACAGAACTACAATGTGGGAGATTGAGAGTTGCTGGCTGACATCTACCGGAGGGAACTCAGCAGCCTTTCCTGGTCTGGGCAGACCATAAAAATCTGGAATATCTTAAATCAGCCAAGAGACTGAATCCCCATAAGGCCAAGTGGGTTCTATTCTTTTCTCGTTTTAATTTCACAGTATCATATCGCCCAGGCTCCAAGAATCTGAACCCTGACTCTCTCTCGAGACTGTCTTTTCCTGACAGGAACCTTAAGTCTAGTTCCCCAAATCTGCCAAGTTTCTGTTTCCTGGGAGCCATTTCCTGGAGCATCGAAGGCATTGTCAAGGAGGCGCTCTGCGACACAGAAGTTCCTCAGGGGGTTCCGCCCAATCGCCTGTTTGTACCGCCAGCTTTAAGGGGGCTCCTGGGCTCTCCTGGGCTCATTCTTTGTGGGTGTCCTCCTGGTGTGCGCAGGACGCTGTTCAGAGCTTGGGAGAGGTTCTGGTGACCAAACATGAAGAGGGATGTGACTGAATATGTCACAGCCTGTGATGTCTGCTCCCATAATAAGACTTCCAATGCACCTGTCTCTGCTGCATCCCTTGCCAGTGCCCCATTGTCCATGGTCGGACATCACTGTGCAGTTTGTCTCTGGATTGCCTTCTCTAAAATGGTGCGGTTTATACCTCTTCCCAAGCTGCCTTCTGCTAAAGAGATGGCAGAGGTCCTATAACCCATGTCTGCAGAATAATTATGTTAGGATACGTCACAGCTGCATATTACCTGCCCTAAAGGAAGCATGTAAAAATAGAATATGAGGGGTCCCAAGATAGACCCATGTGGAACCCCACATGTCAGGGCCATTTTATATATTTCTTTCTATTTTATATATATATATATATATATTAGGGCTGGGCAAGTTAACGCGTTTTTATCGCGTTAACGCATTAATGAATTAACGCCGACAATTATTTTATTGCGCGTTAACGTCGGCCGATTAGTATGGTGAAAGATGTCGGTCTGAAGAACATTCTTAGGATCGCAACGAATTACTGCACGTATGAGCCGCCCTCATCCAGTGCTTTAAGTGGGCCGGTACGCACCTGTACTCAGTACCACCACTTCTCCGTGCGCCCAGAACGTGCTTTTAGCGTACTGGTACGCTTATTTGCACATCTGTTTTAATAGAGGTTTTAATCCTTTGCCGCTTTCCAGAGCGCCCTTCACAATGCAGGCTTCCTAATTCGTCCCACCAAGAGCAGAGACTACATTACCCATACACCCTTGAGTTTGGCAAGTGAAAGGGAGAGGGTGTGTGAAACGGGCGGGAACTGCATTCACATGCTCTGACTGTAATGAAAACACAAGAGAGACATTTATATTGTTTATATTGTTATAATGTTATGATTGAAGCTCTGGACATAACTTGTTTTTCTATAACAAACTAAACAAAATATTAATGCCCTGTCAGTGGCAAATATTTTTGGTTTTAATATTTAATTTGATTACATTAATGTTTAAGTTCAGATTTACAAGAAATGTTTTAACTGCTGTAAAAAGCATATTATTTGTTTAAAGTGTTGTTTAAAGTGCAAACCAAATATTATTGCACTTTTGTTCATATAGCAGTTCTTTAAAAATGTATGCAGTACACTAATTTTGAATTCATTATTAAATTTTGTGTATAATGCGATTAATCGCGATTAATCAGAGAACATTGTGCGATTAATCGCGATTAAACATTTTAATCGTTGCCCAGCCCTAATATATATATATATATATATATATATATATAGCGCTTTTCCACCTACTGTAGTAGGCACTCAAACCATTTCAGGGCAGTTCCAGACCTGACATTACCTGTTTGCAGGGAATTTGAATCAGATTTGTCTGATTAGACATTCTAACGTCATTCTCTTCTCCAATCTGCTACCTCTGACTGTAGCTATGGAGCTACGGGGAGTGTTCTCTACCTAGGGCTATGGGTGTCTCTGGAATGGCGTAATGGTTCAGGCTCTGAGTTGCAATATCTCAATACAGGGCTGCCACAGGGCTCAGTGCTTGGGCCGCTACTCTTTTCCATACACACGTGGACAAAATTATTGGTACCATTCGGTCAATGAAAGAAAAACTCACAATGGTCACAGAAAAAACTTCTGACTAAAGTAATAATAAATAAAAATTCTACCATCTTTGTAAGGAGCTGAAACATGCCGTCTGGAAAAGACACCCTTCAAACCGGAAACAACTGGAGCAGTTTGCTCATGAGGAGTGGGCCAAAATACCTGCTGAGAGGTGCAGAAGTCTCATTGACAGTTACAGGAGTCGTCTGATTGCAGTGATAGCCTCAAAAGGTTGTGCAACAAAATATTAAGTTAGGGGTACCATCAATTTTGTCTAGGCCTGTTCCATGAGTTTATTTTTTAAAATAATTCCGTTGAAGCATGGTTGAAAAGCAATGTCTGACTTTCATTGGTTAACATTCATAGAATTTTTATTTATTATTACTTTTGACAGAATAAAGTTTTTTCTGTGACCATTGTGAGTTTTTCTTTCATTGACCGAAGTGTACCAACAATTTTGTCCATGTGTGTATACATGCTCAGAGGTATTGCGGTCGTCCTATAACCAGAAGGTTGGCGGTTCGATTCCCCCTCTCCCTGTTCATACTGTCGTTGTGTCCTTGGGTAGGTAACCCACCTTGCCTCCAGTGTTCGTAGCACTGATGTATGAATGTGTGTGACTGTTAGGGTGAGTTTGGTGGTGGTCGGAGAAGGCTGTAAGTGCCGTGTGTATGGCAGCCCCCCTCTCTGTCTGCCCCAGGTGTGAATGTGTGTGAATGGGTTGAATGGAAGCACAATGTAAAACGCTTTGGGTGCCCGGGAAGGGTGCAAAAAAGCACTATATAAATGTACACCATTTACCATTTTCCATCCCTCGGCTCTGTCAATCAGAAGCAATGGCTTTTCCTATCAAAAATGCGGATGACACTCAGCTCCACTTGTCATTTCAATCTGACAATCCGAAGGTCTCTGCTCGCATCTCACCATGCCTGAGTGACATTTCACTTTGGATGAAGGACCGTCACGTGCAGCTGAACCTTGCAAAAACAGAGCTGCTTGAGATTCCAGCCAACCCAGGGACCTGCCATAACCTCTCCATTCAACTAGGCCCATCAACCATTACACCGTCCAGCACTGCCAGAAATCTGGGAGTGGTAATTGATTGTCAACTTAACTTCACAAGTCATGTTGCCAGCACCACCCGGTCCTGTAGATTCATCCTCTACAACATTAGGAAAATTAGACCTTTCCTATCAGAGCACTCTACACAAATCCTAGTCCAGACTCTGTCAGGATTCATGTTTTATTTAGTCTGTCTGTTTTGTTTGTGATGTTATGGTTCTTTTAAGTATCTTAGTGGTTTTCATTATTATTCTGATTTCTAGTTTGGGTTATGTATCTGATTGTTGTTTCAGCTTGTTTTAGAGTTTTGGTTTTATTGTGAAATGTCTTTACCCTGTCTGTGTCTGTTGTTTGACTTCCTGCCTTGTGTCTTTTCCTTCTGTGTGATTGCTTGCTCCGCCCTGATGTGTTTCACCTGTTCCTTGTTGTCTGAGTGTCTTTATAACCTGTGTGTTTTCCCCTGCTCCTTGCCAGGTCCTCGTCTCTTGTACCGTGAGTCTGTTTTGTGTTTCCCAGTGTCTCATCTATCGTAGTCTTTGTTTTTCTGTGGAGGTTCTATTGTTTTCCTTAGTCTGGTTTTTTGCTTGTCTGGATTATTCTGCTCGGACCCTAGCTTTGGTTTCTCCCTGTTCCTTGTATTTTGTTTGTACCTGTTGGACCAAATAAACCTTATTTTAACTCTTTGCCTGTGCCTGGGGGTTTTGCATTGGAGTCTTCCGGTTCCTGGGCCATTGGCCATAACAGTACGACCTGGCCATGACTGAGACTCCGCAAACCCATGGCAATCTGCTGAACCTCCAAGTCTGCCGAAGATTTGAGTCACTCTAGTTCCTGAGTCTTCGTTTCCCCTGAGCCTTCGTTTCCTCTGAGCCTTCGTGCCTCCTGAACCTTCGTGCCTCCTGAGCCTTCGTGCCTCCTGAGCCTTCGTGCCTCCTGAGCCTCCGTGCCTCCTGAGCCTCCGTGCCTCCTGAGCCTCCGTGCCTCCTGAGCCTCTGAGCCTCCGTGCCTCCTGAGCCTCCGTGCCTCCTGAGTCTCCGTGCCTCCTGAGTCTCCGTGCCTCCCTGGGCCACCTAGAGACTTCTCAGCGCCTACCTGGGCCACCTAGAGACTTCTCAGCGCCTACCTGGGCCACCTAGAGACTTCTCAGCGCCTACCTGGGCCACCTACAGACTTCTCAGCGCCTACCTGGGCCACCTAAAAGACTTCTCAGCGCCTACCTGGGCTACCTAGACTTCAAGGAGACTCTGCATTCTACGCCTGGTTCCCTTTACGCCTCCGCCGGACCCTCATCCTCCCAGTCTTCCCCGTGGGGTCATCCCCAGCATCTCCGTGTGGCCATCCCCAGCATCTCCGTGTGGCCATCCCCAGCATCTCCGTGTGGCCATCCCCAGCATCGCCGTGTGGCCATCCCCAGCATTTCCGTCTGGCCATCCCCAGCATCTCCGTCTGGCCATCCCCATCATTCCCGTTCTGGTCAGCCCGAGCTTACCCGTCTGGTCCTTCCCCGGCTCAGGGTCTTCACTTCCCGGTTCCCTCTCCCGTGTCAGCCCCGTCCGGTTCCCTTTCCCGTGTCAGCCCCGTCCGGTTCCCTCTCCTTTGTCAGCCCTTCCCTCGCCCGGTCCTTTTGTCATTTTTTCCCTCGCCCGGTCCTTTTGTCATTTTTCCCCTCGCCCGGTCCTTTTGTCATTTTTTCCCTCGCCCGGTCCTTTTGTCATTTTATCCCTCGCCCGGTCCTTTTGTCATTTTTTCCCTCGCCCGGTCCTTTTGTCGTTTTTTCCCTCGCCCGGTCCTGAGATTGTTTTTTTTTTGCCTATCCCGGTCCTGAGATTGTTTTTTTTTGCCTATCCCGACTTTTTTCCCCTGTCTGGTCCTGAGTTCTTTGTTTCCCTGTCTGGTCCTGAGTTCTTTGTTTCCCTGTCTGGTCCTGAGTTCTTTGTTTCCCTGCCTGGTCCTGAGTTCTTTGTTTCCCTGCCTGGTCCTGAGTTCTTTGTTCCCTGCCTGGTCCTGAGTTCTGCCCCTGCCTGATTCTGCCCCTGTCTGATTCTGCCCCTGCCTGATCCTGAGTCCTGAGTCCTGCCCCTGCCTAGTCCTGAGTCCTGAGTCCTGAGTCCTGCCCCTGCCTGATCCTGAGTCCTGCCCCGTCTGAGAACTCCCTGTCCAAGTATCCTGGGTGCCTCATGTCTGAGTCTGTCCGTCCCGGCACACCTGTTTCCCCCCTAGTGCCTGTCCCGGCACCACCTCCCTCCCCGAGCGCCTCGTCCGGCCGACCAGTTTCGAGGGCCGGACCCGACGCCTCTGTTATCCCAGCGCCCGTCCGGCGGCCAGTTCGAGGCGGACCCGACGCATATGTTATTCCCCGAGCGCCCCGTCCGGCCGACTAGTTTCGAGGGCCGGACCCGACGCCTCTGTTCTTCCCCGAGTGCCCCGTCCGACCGACCAGTTCCGAGGGCCGGACCCGACGCCTCTGTTTCTCTTTGAGCCCGTTCCCAATATGTGTCCTGTGCCAGTGTCAAATTTTCTTGTGCTCTTGGCCTACAAGACCACCACTGGTTCTGCACCCTTATATCTTCACTCACTAATGCAGACCTACGTTCCTACCAAATCCATGCGCTCTGCAAATGAACAACGTCTGGTGGTACCATCCCAAAAAGGAATAAAATCTCTCTCACGTACCTTCTCTGTTCCACATTGGTGGAATGATCTTCCAATGTAGATCTATAGTCTACTGCTTTAAGTTTAGCAAATTCTGTAGCCATCTTTAAAAAGCGCCTGAAAACACATCTCTTCTGTCAACACCTGACTGACAAACACTGAATTCTACTTCCTTTCTATCGATTCCTTTTCTTTAAAAAATAAAATAAAATAATACCTTGTGTTGTTATAATTGCTTCCATTGTTTTCATCATTTTACAGACACTTTGGATCAAAGTGTCTGTAAAATGACTAAATGTAAATGCAAATGTATAACCCAGGTCTTACACACTTCTTACCCAGGCCTTAACCGAGTCTAACCAGGTCTAACCCAGTTCTTACCACTGTCTAACCCAGTTCTTACCACGGTCTAACCCAGTTCTTACCCAGGTCTAACCTAGCTTTTACGCAGGTCTTACCCAGGTCTAACCCAAGTCTAACCCAAGCCTAACCCAGGTCCAACCCTGGTTTAGCCCCTGTATCTCAGACTCACCTCGTTGTCGCGGTCTTTCTCCAGAAAATGCCGGGCGACGTGGCTTGGGAGTATGTTTCTCAGCATGTTCTCGTTGTGTTCTCTCAATTCCTTCATTTCATTGATCTCCTCTTTGGCCTGGACTCTCCAAAGAAAGTCTAGCCGTGCTGTGTACTCCAGCTGTGGACATCAGAGACATCACTTCAACAATTCATCAACAGCAAATCCAGCTGTCACTCGTTCAGTTATGTATAGTATGTCTTTAGTCCATTGACACCTTTCAAACAATTCAAAGAGCAATTATTAGAAACATAAAGCACAGAGTAAGTAAATACGGCCAGCTCCAGCTGGATGTCTTGACCTTCTGTTTACTCTGAAGGTGTGAGGTCACCTTCAGAGTAAACAGCCCAAAGTGTGCTCAACTCTCAAACAGAAATCAGGTCTTGTGATGATTTTAATGCCTCTTCCGAAATTAGAAAAGGACTTGGATCAATTGTGAAACAATGGTGTGTGCTTAATCGAAGTAAAAAGGTTCTAACACAAATGGGTTTCTTGACAACACCACTAATACGCATGTTACATTTAAATAATGTAGCTCTCGCTTTAATCTTGAAAATTAATTTGCCGACAGAAACGCTGCTGAGTGTCTCCTTGCTGATTGGAGTGGTTTCTGATTAATTTTTGGATCAATTATCAATTTTAATCAAATGAGAAAAAACACTTTTCATCTTGTTAATTGTTTTTCTCGTTGAAGCAAAGGCTGGAGGTTGATAAAATGGAGCCTTTTAATAAACATCTAACATCCTGGATGTGAACAAAGTGTCAATATATAAACAACAATAAAAGTGTTGCTCCTATTGTTCATTAATTAAAGAAAAATGAGAGATGTGTAGACAAAAGTCTATATTTACTGATTCACCTCTTTGGGTTCCCAATTTAGTCCTTAGATTAGTCATGGGTATGAGCAATGTTTGTCCTGGTTTAGTCTGGTTTATTTCTGTTCTAATCCTAGTTGAGTCCTATTTTAATGGATGGATTTCCACCTTATTTTGTCTTGGTTTTAGTTCTAGTTTAGTCTTGGTAAACACTAGATTTAATCTTGATTTATTCCTGGGTTTAGTCATACAAATGCTATTCCCAACAGAATTTTGAAAGAAGCCAAATGGACCATGACAGTGACACAACTCCAGAGAAATTTTAAAATCCATAATCAATAGTTATAATCATTTCATGTGCTTTCTCCTAGCCCTACAAGGCACAGCTGTTTTATTTTTATTTTTTTTTTTTTGCATTTTAACCTTTAGTTTTGTAGTCAACCGGAGAGAATCCAAACATTTAGCAAAGTAAATAGGCTGGCTAATTCAGGTTTATTTCAGATATCTGGGTTAAGACACATGGTTAGCACTCCTGCCTCACAGCAAGAAGGTCATGAGTTCAAAACCCGGCCAACTTAAATGTGTGGCAACAAAACAATACAAAGGCAGTTGCAAAATAGCAAGCTCAAAGCGTTAAACCACAAGGATTCGACAGTAGAGACAACAGAAGGCTTTTTTTAAACTGCTGTGGGGAAAGATCTATGAATATTACAAGTAGGGTGTTTGATATTTGATATTTATATGAACCCTCTGTACAGTACATGAGAGTCTCACTGCAAATGTAGGGACACTTTAAATTAAGGCATTATAGTGTTTTTAATCCTTTCCAGCACAGGAATGCACACTGCAGATCTGTACTGTGTGGATGTACTACATGGAACAGATCTGAAAATAGCGATTTACTGACAGGAGAATAAAATGAACCTCAGTCTGTCTGAGACACCAGTACTTAAGATGAGTCTGTAATGTCTGAGTTCATTGTACAACTCTTTAAAAACCCACATGACTAAGCACTTGTCTTTAGGGGTGACCTGTCTGTGAGAGGCATAGTTAAAGCCTGACCTGTTGTCCGTGGTAAAACACTGCCAAGAGGAACATGGCCATCAGCAGTAGAGACGTCTCTTTGGTTCCCAGGAAGTTTCTGTAACAAGACATGAGTCCTTTACATTTACTCAAACATCCTCAAAGTAAATTTTCTGAGATATCTTTTTACTTTAGTATTTGTGAAAAAATAAAAAAAAGTTAATTTATTTTCGGATACACTGATCTATTATAAATTTAGTTTCATTGAAACCTGACTGACAGGTCTTGGTCCGTGCCTGGTTCAATATTTTAAAGTCCAAATCTTAGTGGTCTTTCCACTGAATCAGTTCCTGTAGTTTTAATAAAAAAACATGCAGAAATCTGGTGGGACACTGCTCTTGTGATGAAGACTTTAAAAACACTCCAGATTCTGTTTTAGTTGTAAAATGCTGTGTTGTTGTGTGGAAAGCTTTCTCTCTCTTTTCTCTGATGAATGCCACTTTGTAGAGATCTTTTTACAACCAAAAAATAAAAATACTTGATGTGGAGTAAGTAATTTAGATGACCTTTGGTTTATTTTTAAGCAGCAGTACTTTTAATTCTGAACATTATATCAATTATGCGTATTCCAAACTTTTTAGAATCTTCCTATAGAGCCAATACGAACAGTGCATATTTCTGTTGTTTCTGCAGGTCACTCCTGTCACATGACCCACTGTCATATGACTCACTGTCACATGACCTGGTGCCTAGGGATGAGTTTTCTCACATTCAGATCATGTGTGGAGCACAATGGTCAGAGTGGCACCTTAAAAGGAGAGCAGGACTTCATCATCTGCATTCACATCTCACATCCATGTGTCACCGGGTTCCTTATGTGTTTTTATAAATGGTGTGTGAGGCCACTTTAAGGCCATCTAACTTTTAGATGTTAAATTGGGTGACACCCCGTCCCACCTCGGCGACGACACAAACCAATAGGAAGAGCTCAGACTCTGTTCAAAAGGGCCGATGGAAAGACAGAAGGGGAGGAAGACAAACTGGGAGAAGCCCGTGAGTGACTGGAAACCAGGAGTACGAAGACGTGGACAGGTGGAACGGAAAAAGAAGCGTGGAGAGAACGAGATGGGAGATCTGTACAACGCGCTCAAAAAAATGAGTAAAGGGACATTGTTTCTGTAGCTGAGTGACCGGTAGTGGGAGGACAGCCGGGGTCGCAGGGGACAACGCAGGCTGAGGGTTGGATCGTGGGCACTGGACCGCTCACTCCTTGTTTGGACGCGAGAGGGCGCCTGGACGTTGTCTGGCCCACAAAAAAACAGGTCTGCCCAATAAGACTTGTTTTAATTGGCCTAATGGACAGGAGGAATTTCCTTCTTTTAGAAAACCTGTTTTTTAAATTAGACTGCCTACCTCTGTAGTCGGCCTTTTTAAAACTAACATCTTGTTTTTTTTTTATCAATTATTTATTCAAATAAACATCTTGTAAACCTTGCTGGCATCTGCTTTTCTGTGGTACACCTAGTGATTGAAAAGAACCTTGGATTAAGACACACACAATGTGTCATCCATTTTACACATACACTTGTTATGGATTATTTAAAGAGCTTTGAGGATTTTAGTTAACTAGTGTTTAATTTAGTGAATGGTTTAAGGTTAGATTTTTAAAGAAAATTCTCTGGTTCAGTGAGATTTAGTAAGCTAATTCGGTGTTTACTTCTAACTTTAGTCAAGATTATAAAGAGCACATTTGGATAATGCCCAAATGTGCTCTCGGTAAATTTTGGACATATTTTTATGATGTTATTCCATTTGGAAGTTAATAGAAATCGGATTGCAAAAACAATATTAAAAAAGGAACAAAAAATATGGGCCTAATCTCTCAATAAACCCTTTTTAATGTAGCATGTTAAATTGCCATCAATTTACTGTATTGCTTTTTTGAATCTTTTAAAGATAATGAACTTACTGTGTATTGTGATGAACGGTGTCGTAGCGAAGGAACAGCGATGTGTAGAAGGCCTCTGTGAGCAGAGAGTAGACACCAATCATCACTAGAAGGATGGCCAGCTTCAAAATCGAGTTCAGACGAAGAAACACCGCACAGGTCACCATTGCCAGCACTCCGGTGAACACAAAATACTGCAAATAAAAACACTCCGGTGAACACGAAATACTGCCAATAAAAACACTCTGGTGAACACAAAATACTGCAAATAAAAACACTCCGGTGAACACGAAATACTACGAATAAAAACACTCCGGTGAACACGAAATACTGCCAATAAAAACACTCTGGTGAACACAAAATACTGCAAATAAAAACACTCCGGTGAACACGAAATACTACGAATAAAAACACTCCGGTGAACACGAAATACTGCCAATAAAAACACTCTGGTGAACACAAAATACTGCAAATAAAAACACTCCGGTGAACACGAAATACTACGAATAAAAACACTCCGGTGAACACGAAATACTACGAATAAAAACACTCCGGTGAACACAAAATACTGCAAATAAAAACACTCCGGTGAACACGAAATACTACGAATAAAAACACTCCGGTGAACACGAAATACTACGAATAAAAACACTCCGGTGAACACGAAATACTGCCAATAAAAACACTCCGTTGAACGCAAATATTGCAAATAATAAGGTTACGGTAAACACAGAATACAGCAAATCAAAACACTCCGGTGAACACAAAATACAGCGAATAATAAGATTAAGGTGAACACAGAATACTGCAAATAAAAACCCTCCACTGAACATTAAATACTGCAAATAAAAACACTCCAGTGAACATGAAATGCTCTACAATTGTATAAATGTCACATGCTCCAAAAAGTTAAATTCATGTCCTGGGACATCAGATCTACAGTAGGGCATCCCATTCAGCAACAAGCATGTTGTGCGCCATAGTTATCTAGATTTGAAGACACATTAAAGTGAAGAATTGTAAATATATAACATATAATTTTAAAATTGTTATAGATCACCATGGGAAAATCTGGTCACCTAAATTAATGTACAATATGTTAGCACAGACGAAGAATAAAACTCAATTGCAGTCCTCAGAGCTGTGAGGCCCGTTTGCAGAGGCTAGATCTGATCTAACGTTGATATGTCTAACAGCGGCCACCTAATGCATCTGTAAACTACGCTCATGAGCACAAACTCAACCGTGTGCCGCCGTATATCGCTCTGATGATGTTTGCAACCAGACATGCCCCTCCACAGCCTCTAGCCATAAAGACATTGGCTTCTTATTGAACCATCCATCAGCCTGTCTACGTGAGTAAAATAATCCAACAGATACAAGATTTTCCTAAAAGAAAACCTCCCTCTGGCAATTTATATTTAATTCAACAATTCCAATGGAACAACACAGCATATAATGGGATATCATTTATTAATAAACATCTAAAGTCCAACTCACTCAGAGGTTAAAAGGCATCAAGAGAAAAATAGATGCATGTAAAGAACAGCCACAGACTAAGGATGGGCGGATCGATACAAAGATATACTGTAGATATTTCAATCCTGGCTGCTAATTTTTAAGTATCAGTTCTCAAGTTATAATATCCATCCATCCATCCATCCATTCATCTTCTACCACTTATCAGAGGCCGGGTCGCTGGGACAGCACCTCGGGAGGAACTCATAAGCTCAAAAGCTCCTAAGTGACCGAGCTCCTCAACCTACCTCTAAGGGAGCGCCCCACCACTTTGCGAAAAAAGTAACAAATTTTTCTTAAGTACTAATTTTGTACTAATTTTAAGTACTAATTTTGGCATGAGCATAGGTGAGAGTAGGAACGTAGATTGACCGGAAAATCAAGAGCTTCGCCTTGCAGCTCAGCTGCTTCTTTCCCAGACTGGTACATAACTGCAGAAGCTGCACCGATCCGCCTGTCAACCTCATGCTCCCACCTTACCTCACTCGTGAACAAGACCAAGATACTTGAACTCCTCCACTTGAAGCGGAAGCTCTCCACCAACCTGAAGGGGGCGAGCCACCCTTTTCCGACTGAGAACCATGGTGTCAGACTTGGAGGTGCTGATCCTCATCACAGCCGCTTCACACTCAGCTGCAAACTGTTCCTTTAGCACACTAAAGGTCCTGGCTTGATGGAGCCAACAGGACTGTGGTCCCCAAACCAGACTCCCTCCGGCCCCTGGCTGCGCCTAGAATTCCTGTCCATAAAGATAATGAACAGGACCTGTGACAAAGGGCAGCCCAACCGGAGTCCAACATGCACCAGGAACAGGTCTGAATTACTGCCGGCATTGCGAACCAAGCTCCTACTCCGGCTGTACAGGGACCGGACAGCCCTTAGCAAAGAGCCCCGGACCCTTCCAGAGCAACCCCCACAGGGCGCCACAAGGGGCACAGTCGAATGCCTTCTATAGATCTACAAAGCACATGTGGACTGGTTGGGCAAACTCCCATAAACCCTCCAGCACCCTGGAGAGGGTATAGAGCTGGTCCAGTGTTCCATGACCAGGACAAAAATTGCAGCGGCCACCTAATGCATCTGTAAACTACGCTCATGAGCACAAACTCAACCGTGTGCCGCCGTATATCGCTCTGATGATGTTTGCAACCAGACATGCAGAGGACCTTCCCAACTTCCTCAGTGACTTCAGCTTGGGCGATGGACGAGTCCACTTCTGAGCTCCTCGAAGTATTCTTTCCACCGTCCAATGATGTCCCAAGTCAGCCACCTCCCACCTCCACTGTAAACAGTGTTGCCAGAGCACTGCTTCCCCCTCCTGAAGTGCCGGACAGTTTGCCAGAATTTCTTCGCGGCTGATTGATAGTCCTTTTCCATGGCCTCACCAAACTCCTCTCAGACCCGAGTTTTTGTCTCCACAAACACCCGGGCAGGAGTCCACTTGGCCTGCCGGTACCTGCCTCAGGAGTCCGACGAGCCAACCAGGCTCACTAGGTCTCCTTTTACAGCTTGACGGCATCCCTTTCTTCTGGTGTCCACCACCGGGTTCTGGGGTTGCCGCCACGACAGGCACTGGAGACTTTACAGCCACAGCTCCGAGTGTTCGACAATGGAGTCGACAATGGAGGTGGAGAACATAGTCCACTCGGAACATGGTCCACTCGGACTCATGTCTCCAGCCTCCCTCGGGATCTGATTCAAGCTCTGCCGAAGGTGGGAGTTGAAGATCTCTCTGACAGGGGGTTTGGGTCTGCCGAGTCTGTCCAGCTTCCTCCCCCGCCATCGGTTACAACTCACCACCAGATGGTTGACAGTTGACATCTCCGCCCCTCTCTTCACTCGAGTGTCCAAGACATACAGGCAGAGTCAGATTAAACAACTACAAAGCTGATCATTGACCTCCTGCCCAGGGTGTCCTGGTGCCACATGCACTGGT
This sequence comes from Perccottus glenii, assembly GCA_024416835.2. NCBI lineage: Eukaryota > Metazoa > Chordata > Actinopteri > Gobiiformes > Odontobutidae > Perccottus > Perccottus glenii. The sequence continues at coordinate 4,903,409 of CM044557.2, forward strand.
GGACACTCTTATGCTTTAACATCGTGTTTGTTATGGACAAACTGTGACTAGCACAGACGCCCAATAACTGAACACAGCTCAGGTTCAGATAAGGGGGGCCGTTCCTCCCAATAACCCCCGTCCAGGTGTCACTGTCGCTGCCCTTCTACGTGAGCATTGAAGTCCCCAAGTAGAACAACAGAGTCCCCTGTCGGAGCACTTTCCAGCACCCCTCCCAGAGACTCCAAGAAGGCCAGGTACTCTGCACTGCCATTTGGCCCGTAAGCACGAACAACAGTGAGAGACCTATCCCCACTTGAAAGGCGCAGGTTCACCGGGGTGAACTCCTACAGATTGCGGCTGAGCTGGGGGGCTATGAGGAAGCCCAAACCAGAACACCAGTAGTAGTGGAGTTGGGTTCCAGAGCCCAAGCTGTGTGAGGAGGTGAGCCTGACTATCTCTAGTCGGTATCTCTCAACCTCCCGCACAAGCTCAGGCTCCTTGCCCGCCAGCGAGGTGAAATTCCATGTCCCTAGCGACAGATTCTGTGTCCAGGGATTGGGTTGACGAGGCCCCCGCTTTCGACAGCCGCCCAATCCACTTTGCACCAGCCCCTTATTTGTTATCTTAACAAATCTCTTAATGGTTTAGCACCAGAATATATCTCTGACATGCTAGTTGCTTATGAACCTCCTCGGACTCTGAAAACATCTGGGACAGGCCTTCTGCTCGTGCCCAGACTTAGAACTAAACAGGGTGAAGCAGCGTTTAAGTTTCATGCAACAAAAACCTGGAACAAAAACCTTAAAAACCTTCCTCTATAGCCCCGCCTATATTACAACTAAAAGTGTTTTTATCTGCACTCTTCTTTTAAAATGTTTAAATTTTTCGTATGTTTCTTAATCTAAATCTTGTAAATTGTGTTTTATTCCTGTAAAGCACTTTGTGTTACCCAGTGTATGAATTGTGCTATATAAATAAAATTGCCATGCTTGCCATGAGATTATTATGTTCAACGAGAGAAAATGATTCATCTGATGGAGGCAGCAACAGTGAGTGTGATTGTAAAAACACAATAACAGTTGTTTTGATAAAATAGTGACAGGATTAGTAACAAATATTAGCCTAATAATATGAGGGGGAATCTCTTTGTCAGCTCACGTGTGGTTGTTTTGGTCAGCAGATGTTTAGCGTATAGATTTATTGATGTTTGGGCATTCCTTTTTATAATAGACTTCCGGTATCGTATCGGATCAATATCGCAATTTTTTCCCTGGTATTTTTTGGTATCGGATCGAAACAGAAATTACTGGTAATTGCCCATCCCTATGGCAGACAAACTGTGAGAATACTGTAGAAGAATATTCTTTGATCATTAAAACAATAGATTTTACCAAATGACAACATTAAACAAATACATGTCTATCAACTAAATTGTGTATTAATCAAGTAAAACTCAACCACACTGTGAGTAATTAACTTTTGGGACAATTTGGGGAGGCTCCTGCATTGTGAGACTGGGACAGTCCCCTACCAAATAGGGCATCTGGTCAAGTTAAAGACAAGGCACTTTTTTCTAGATTCCAGCATATTTGACCCAAAAGGAAAGTAACAAATGGCTAATGTCAATCTTATAATCATATTGGGGCGGCAGTAGCTCAGTGGTAGAGCGGCCATCCTTCAACCGGAAGGTAGTAGGTTCGATTCCCGCTCTCCCCACAGTTCATACTGTCGTTGTGTCCTTGGGCAAGACACTTAACCCACCTTGCCTCGTATGAATGTGTTAGAATGTTGATGGTGTTGGTCGGAGAGGCCGTAGGCGCGGAATGGCTGCCACGTCTCTGTCAGTCTGCCCCAGGGCAGCTGTGGCTACAGTTGTAGCTTACTACTACCAGTGTGTGACTGTGGAGTGAATGAATAATTGATATGTAAAGCGTCCTTGAGCTCTGGAAAGGCGCTATATAAATAAAACTATATATATATTTCTTGTGAACCTAACAGCAGACCACTGCCAAGCCTCTATTACTGAGAAAATTATATATAGAGGAGCTGTTACCTCGGGGTAAAAACAGATGTCCGGGACGGCCGTTGACTCGTTGTATGTCTGGTTCCTGAACGAGCTGGACTTATCAAAGTCACACCACAACTGCAACACAACAGAGGAAACAGAGGAAATATTGATGTGTTCCAAAGTTAAAGTTTTGAGATCATAATCAAGGGTATGCACCTCATCTGTGCGTAGAGCTTGAGCTGCACATTTTCATAAAAATCCATAGAAGGTATTTTGTATTGAGTTCTGAAGTTAAACGTCTAAAGTTTAGAACAGTGGACTCACAATGTTCATCATAGCGGCCAGGAAGTTGATGAGGATGGAGATGAAGATGATGCCGTTGCGAGCAGTGTAGGTCTCGTTGATCCAGCAGCAGGCTTTTCTCAGGACCAGGGGCAGACATTTGTAGTCTTCTGCCGTTGTGACCAAAACCAGACTGGAGTGAAGCACTATCAGGACCGAAAACTGGACCACCATAGTCACCATGCTACAGCAAAACAAAACATGCTCATGTTGACTCGAACGCTTGCTTTAATCTGGAAGTGCTGCCTTTTAAATACATATTTATTTACATTATGTATTCTAACAGCTGTAGTGGTCCATTACACACTGAATATGAACTATTGCCATTAAATAGAAGGTTTCGTCCTCCTCGCCGTTGACTGAACCAATTCAAAAACTCCTTTGTTCTTCAGGTTTTTAAACAGTAGCTCATAACAGCTACATGAGACTTTTGGGTGTGTTTTTTTTTTTTAAAAAAAGGGCATTTAAAACTTTGTTATCTTTAGTATTAATAAGTATTTAATAAGTATTTTACTATTGTTACTCATATTGTGGTGTGGCTAATGTGTTCTGCTTTTGAAAGATAATACATTTATTGAACTGTGCAGGCTCTAGCATGGGTAAGAGCCCAAGACAAATTTCCCACCTGCGGATCAATAAAGTTTATCTTATCTTGATGAAGCACCATGAACGGCATTGACGTTTGCTCTGTGAATTACAGTAAAGTCAGCCGCATCGAGGAGTAAACATTATGACAGAAATTAGATTTTTCCATGATATATGCCCATATAGAGTTTATTTTATTTATTTTTTTAATTACATTCATAAAAGGTGGTTTCTTGAATTGTTTGACACCACTTTATAGCCCACGATTGTGTTTGTGCTGTTTTCTCTTGAAGCAGAACCAACTGAAGTCACTTGTGTCTCTACACCTTTCCTGTTGCCCTGCAGTAGATCTGGAAAGTGGCAATTTGTGCTAAAAATGTTTTGTGACAACACTGGCATCATCAGGTAGCCTGGCTCCGCCCTCCTACGTACTTCTGCTCAATTTCATTTCGCTTTAGTACTACGTCTGGGATTGCTGTATATTCTTAGGTTTCCAGAAATCAATTTTTTGTAGGACCAATCAGCGAACAGAGGGAGTGGCTGAGAACGATGACGTTGATGTAGTGCGTCAGTTTGCGTTGGAGTAATGGCAGCGATTGGCTATGGCAGATCCTGAGTGACTCTGGGCAGATCCAATAGTTTTAAACTTCAACAGAGTTCCCGCATACAAGGAAGTAAACGCTTGTCAATGGAGCGAGGCCAGACTCTCTGTACAAATGAAATGTACGAGAGTCTGGTAGAACCAGGCTAATCATCAGGCCCCAAATCAATAAAATATTTGATTTGTTTGACAGTAATGTTTTGAGATCACTGATGATTGAACAATGATTTTCTATTCATTGTTATTACCAGGGGTGCACGTGGCAGAGTGGTTAGCACTCCTGCCTCACAGCAAGTAGGTCTTTCTGTGATGAGTCTGCATGTCCTCCACGTGTTACCGTGGATTCTCTCCAGGTACTCCAGCTTCCTCCCACCGTCCAAACACATGCATGTACAGGTTAAATGGAAACTCTAAAGTGTCCCTAGTGAAAGAATGTGAGAGTGAGTCTGTCACTGTCTGTCTCTAAATGTTAACCCTGCGACTAACTGGCCACTGTCCAGGGTGTACCCCGCCTCAGGCCCTTAACGGCACTAAGCGGTATAAAATGAATGAAGGAATGAATGAATGTTATTCCCAGTCTGTAAAAACATCATGTTCATGTTGATGCTCTTTACCTGCTTTTATTGTATGTATTTGTTTTTGCAAATTCTTAGTGGATTTAATAAATTTTTTTATTTTTTTCATTAATTTATTCATTTTCCACCGCTTACTTCCATTAGGGGTCACAGGTGACTGGAGCCTACCCCAGCAGCTTTGGGCTTTAGACAGGGCACACCCTATTTATTTAATATGGACAACACAAACACATTGGACCAAACCAGATTCATTGTTTGTGTTTGTGTATAACACACATACAATTTTCAACACCTGTCCATAGAAGGCCTTTTAGGAAAAAAGTAACTATTTTATGTAAATTATTATATTATTTTTCTATTTAGTGTTTTGCACCAATCTGCCAAAACAAAACTTGTACTGCGTAAACCTGTTTCACTTTATCTGGCAATAAACAAGATTCTGATTCTACTCATCCAGTGTTATGTCCTTAATTTAAGCATGTTTAAACATGATCTTTACACATAAAATCATCTTTACACATAACAAGCAGTCTTCTCAGTCTTCTCTCAACAGAAAATGTAAGGCCCTTAAATGAATCACAGTTGCAGCTCTTTTCAATTTTCTTTTAATTTTCAACTGGAAGGGTATTTCTTTGATCTTATTATTATAAGACTTATTATATTACTTATTATTTACCTGGCAGAGGGCAGCAGGCTTTGGATGGAGGTGATGAAGATGAGAACGATAAAGGCGCACACCAGGTTGGACTTGAAAACTTCGTCCCTCATCTGGGAGTACTATAAGAAGACAAAAATCAACAATATAGGAGCAGGAGGTCAGTGTGAGATTTAGAAATACATTTAAAGACAATAAAAGTGACTGAAACTCACCACAAACACTACACGATGCATGCAACAGGCCAAAGACAATCATCAGAGAGACAGCAGCGGTTAGCAGGGTCCTGGGGATATTAGCATTAACCTTAGACACTGATGAGAAGCCTTTTATTGTTCTTTGTGTTGACCAGTCCTACTGAAACTTATCCTGAAGCACAGTCATCAGCACCAGTCCACTGACCGGGCACATGCACATGAGAATTCATCAGTAGTCGAGTGATGATAGCTCATTTGAATTATTAAGCATGCAAATATTACAATTTTAATGGCATTCTTTATATTCCATTTTTATTTGTATTTAAATTTAGAGACATTTACAAGAGATGCCATAAGAATGTGGTAAGAAATTATTAGAAAATTGAGGAAATGTTTAACACTTACAATTGGTTCCAACTATCCGACAAGTACAAAAGCATAGTTTTTACTGGTTATATTCGATCACTGAGGACATTTACATTTAGTCATTTAGCTGACACTTTTATCCAAAGCGACTTAAATTAAGGTTTCATTCACCAGTGTTACAGCTGGAACACCACTGGAGGCAAGGAGGGTTAAGTGTCTTGCCCAAGGACACAACGACAGTATGAACTGTGGGGAGAGCGGGAATCGAACCACCAACCTGAAGGACAACTGCTCTACCACTGAGCCACTGTGTTCAGTCCTACATACCTCTATGTGGAGTCAATCTTTTACACAGTTTTCATTCTGCTTTTATTGCTTTTACCAGAGCATCGTCTGTATATCCTTATTACAGTATTAGTTGAGCAGCTTGATTGTCTGTGGGATTAAGTCAGCTCCAGATCCATTTCACTTGTCTTTTATTTTGATATACTACATGTCTGGTGGCTGACACTGACGTTTACATTTGCAGTTGACGTAAGACGATGAGTCATGGTCTGAATGACTCACTGACTCAACACTTTCTTCCAAACTAGATTAACATCAAACCAAAGCACAACTTAAGAAATAAGTAATAAATCTCAGACAGAAAACACATCTAGTCCTGGTTAGACCTGGCTCAGTCCTGGTTGAAGACTGGCTCTAGCGCTTGGGAGAGTTTAGTTTAGTTGAAGGTAGTTCAGGTTCAGACCCCCAAAAAATGAAACACAGACCACTGACCGATCAGTCATATGTTACACTGAGGAACAGTTCCTGTGATATCATTTGACCTTTGTTAACCCTTGTTCTAGACTTTGCCGCCCTGTGACCCCTGCTGCCCCTTGTTTCAAACGGCTCAAAACAGCTGCTGGGAAATTAGCAAGAGGGTTGCTTCTGTATAGGCACAACAAAAAAAAGAAATGATAAAATAGGGAAAAAAAATAAAAACACCAAATGAGGGAAAGGGAGAGAAGCCAAGAGCAAATTACTGCACAATGAAGTGTAGGAGTTTAAACCAAAACACACAGTGAAGACTGAGGGGGAGAGGCCAAAGGTCAAGATATGTACAGGTAAAAACAGAAGTGCATTACAATCACCAAAGGATAAAAGAAGTATTACTACTCTTGTATCTCTATTGAAATATTACATGACAGGATGATGTCATCACATTATCATAAGTCTATGTATTTACCTTCAATAATGACTATATAATAAAAAAGTTTAACTGTGTGATGTCCATACAGTTACACATTTGTTAGATATAGTTAGTTGCATATATCTAATGTGATTTTTGGGTTGACTTACAAACGCTGCTGTGTGTCATAAATAGTGATACTTCTGCTGGATTTTCTGGAAGTTCATTTGAATAATCTGGTGATAATAATTGAGTCACTTGACTTATGCAGACTAATATCATGTTTCATAGCGTAGCTCTTTGGTCGTGGGTAAACTGAAACAGCTTTCTGGGCCCCGCTGTGACAAACTGTGGCAGAAGATTACAAAATAAATCAGGGTCTGATCAAACACAAACTTGGATCCTCAAGAGCAATGTGACTGTCTGCAGAAGTCAGATTAAAACACGTTTTGAAAACTACTTAGTTTACTCTCCTTAACTGAATGGTTGAATTGCTCTATGTGCCACGTCATAACTAGAACCTACCTGCTCCGCCCCTAATGTGTTCCACCTGTGCCTCGTTGTCTTCCCTTTATAGTCTGTGTGTTTTCCCCTGTCCGGGGCCACATCTTTACCCCTTGTGTGAGCACTCTGGCAGTTTCGTCGTGTTTACTGTACCAAACTTCTAGTGTGTTATGACCCAGTGTGTGTTGTCTTGTGTCTTCGTCTCCCTCGTGTGGTCATGTCTTTTGTAGGTCAAGCTGGTGGGTGTGGTGCAACAAGCAGAGGCAGCTTTATCTCATCTCCTCATCAAACCCAGTATAAAAACCCGAAGCTGACTTCCACTCATCGCCAGATTATTACGTCCATTCAGTGGTCGAAATCTACGGCCAAATTAAATTCGGAATGTGAGTATTTTGCCTGGAAATTCTAATTGTGTCTTTCAGTCCAGTCTCACCTACCTGCCTGTGGACTCTTTTTGCCAGGACTAAGCCACGCTTCGACCACGCCTGATCCTTCACTTCACCCTTTGTTAGAAAAAACTCTCTTCTAAACCTACTACCAGTCTGTGTCTGCTTTGGGGTCTTGCCTTCGGCATCCTTAACAGAATAATCTGGCCAGACATGGACCCCGCGGATGAAGTCAATCATACTCACTATTCACTGAGGAAATAAAGCGTATTTTTGATCACCCCATTCAGAATAAGGAAACGAGTCAATTTTTGTTCCCATTACCACAAGGGCAAAATTCAGTTGCTCGATATGCTCTCAGGTTCCGGATTATAGCTGCAGAGAGTGGGTGGGATCAGATTGCGCTTCAGGGAGCGTTCTTTCATGGCTTGCAGGAACAACTCAAAGACGAACTGGCAGCCAGAGACGAATGCCCGGATTTGGAGGCTCTAATATCTTTGTCCATTCGCCTTGACAATCGTATGAGAGCCAGACGTCATGAGAAAAGTTTAAAGGTCCCTAACTCACGCACCCACTATAATCTTTATCCATCTACTCACCTAGAACCAGAACAACAAAGGGCTTCGGCCTCTCCTCCCCCTGAAGAGCCTATGCAGCTTGGACATCTTCATTCGGATCCAGCACAACGTCAGCGTCGCAAGATATCCAATCTGTGTTTTTACTGTGGAGCTTCAGACCATCTCCGGAACCACTGTCACCTGCGGCCAAAAGATGGGACTCATCAGTAGGTAAGGGGTCGCTGATGAGTCACACTTCAGTCACCATAAAATCCCCTCCTCGTCGCCTCCAGCTTCAAGCCACCATCCTGTCTAAGGGGGAATCCTTCCAAGTTATCACCCTTATCGACTCTGGTGCAGATGATAATTTCATAGACGCCAACCTAGTAAAACAGGCTGATATCCCCATCATCCCCCTTGAAGAACCAAAACCCGTTCGGGCTATTGACGGTCGACTCATTGCAAATGTCACATACTGTACACTTCCCATAACCCTTATCCTCAGGGTAACCACCGAGAAACTATTGAATTATTTGTATTACCCTCACCTGCATCACCTGTCATCCTGGGAATCCCCTGGTTATCTAAACACAATCTACAGTTCAACTGGTCCAGTGGAGCTGTTACATAAAGTTCGTTTTGCCATGCCACCTGTCTTCGTTCTGCCCAGACGTCGGTTCAGGTTAGTGCTCCACTGCCTGAAAGAATTGACCTGTCTCTGATACCACATGTTTACCATGAGTTAGCGGATGTTTTTAGCAAGGATAAGGCACTGTTCTCCCGCCTCACAGACCTTATGGCTGTGCCTTTGACCTCCTTCCTGGCGCCCCCCTACCGTCCAGCAGGCTATACAACCTGTCACGTCCTGAAGGTGAGGCGATGGAAAAATATAGGACACATCAGACCCTCTTCCTCTCCTGTTGCGGCAGGGTTCTTTTTTGTGGACAAGAAGGACAAAACCCTACGGCCATACATTGATTACAGAGGTTTGAATGACATCACTGTCAAAAACAAATATCCTTTTCCTTTGATTAATGCTGCTTTTGAACCTTTGCACAGCACCACCATCTTCTCCAAGCTGGATATCCGCAACGCTTATCACTTGGTTCGAATCAAAAAAGGGGATGAATGGAAGGCGGCATTTAACACAACACTGGGACATTTCGAATACCAAGTAATGCTATTTGGACTTACTAATGGCTTACAAACCGCAAGCAACCGTAAGCAATTGCAACGTTTTTTGGGCATTGCCAACTTTTACAGGATATTTATCCGGAACTACAGTGGAGTGGCTTCTCCACTCACCCAGCTGACTTCTATCATTTTGCCATTTGCCTGGACCGCGGAGGCTCAAGGTGCCTTCGAACAACTCAAGGTTTTGTTCACCACGGCCCTGAAATGTCAAACCCGATGCCCTTCACTTAGGAGTCAGCTACAGCCAGCCCAGAACCCATCCTTCCCTCTCCTTGCATTGTTGCGGCGGCTCACTGGGAGATTGAGGAGGTGGTTACAGGGGCTTTGCGCGCCGAGCCAGCCCCAGACAACTGTCCAATTAACAAACTGTTTGTTACGACATCTGTTCGTGCCCGAGTCCTCCAGTGGGGTCATTCCTCAAAGCTTTCCTGTCACCCCGGAATCCATCGGACCAGAGACTTCATCTCCCAGAAGTTCTGGTGGCCCGCTTTGACAAAAGATGTCCGGGAATTTGTCTCCGCCTGTGACATGTGCGCCTACAGCAAATCGTCACACACCCCACCTGCAGGATTATTGCACCCTCTTCTTGTGCCCCTCACCCCTGGTCCCACATTGCGGTGGATTTTGTTACTGGTTTACCACATTCAGAAGGTAATACTGTTATGTTGACCGATTCTCTAAAGCTGTGCACTGTGTTCCCCTGTCCAAACTCGCATCAGCTCTAGACCGCGAACATCCTGGTCCAACATGTCTTCAGGTTACACGGTATACCAACTGATATAGTCTCAGATCGGGGGCCCCAATTCTCATCTCAGGTGTGGAAGGCATTCTGTCGAGCCCTGGGAGCCTCGGCCAGCCTCTCATCTGGTTTCCACCCACAGTCTAATGGCCAAATGGAACGAGCGAACCAGAGCCTGGAGACAGCCCCGTTGTGTGGCAGCTCGCCATCCTTCGGACTGGTCCTCTTTTCTCCCATGGGTGGAGTATGCCCACAACTCCATGACGAGCTCAGCTACCGGTATGTCCCCCTTCATGGCTTCCCTGGGGTTCCAACCACCTTTGTTCCCTACACAGGAAGAAGAGGTGGCGTTTCCGTCTGTCCAATGTCACCTTCACCGTTGTCGACGGCATGCGGTTTGTGCTCCCCGAAATCGACAGAGCGCGGATCGTAAACGTACCCCTGCTCCAGCATACGTACCTGGTCAGAAGGTGTGGCTATCCTCCCGAGACCTACCACTACAAGTGGAAAGTAAAAAATTAGCCCTGAGGTATGTTGGACCATACGAAATAGAAAAAATTGTCAATCCGGTGTCAAACTGAAGTTGCCAGCGGCCCTCAAGGTTCATCCTGTCTTCCATGTTTTCCTAATCAAGCCTGTCCTCACGAGTCCATTGTGCCCTCCCTCCGAACCCCCTCCACCTACCCGAGTCATCAAGGGCATGAAGCCTTCACTGTCAGTTCTCTTTTGGATGTCCGCCGACGGGGGCGGAGCTACCAATATCTAGTTGACTGGGAGGGTTATGGCCCTGAGGAGTGCTCTTGGGTTTCTCGGAAACTTATTTTGGATCCTGAGTTAATCAGCGACTTCTAACAGAGATAGACAGAAAAGCCTGGGATTCGTTGAGGCCTGGGAATTCTAATTGTGTCTTTTGTGATTTTTCTGTCCAGTCTGACCTACCTGCCTGTGGACTCTTTTTGCCAGGACTAAGCCACGCTTCGACCACGCCTGATCTTTCACTTCACCCTTTGTTGGAATAAACTCTCTTCTAAACTTACTACCAGTCTGTGTCTGCTTTGGGGTCTTGCCTTCGTCATCCTTAACAACCTCAGCCCTATTTAGACAATGTGATTTGGATTGTGATTCTGTACCTTTGCCTCGGAAATAAAACCATTTAAAACATCTGTCTATTGTGGGATCTGCATCGTGAGTGCTTATGCCTGTCCCTGATACTCTGAAGTCCCATCTATGGTCAAGCTAGACCCACAACACCTCTTTTTCTGGGACCAAAGACAAGCTGCTTTGTTCAAACTTGGGTCAGAACAACTAAATAAGTACAAACCCAGAAGGACAGCTGTGGTGATAATCTGGGCAGTTTAAGAGGTTTTGGAAAAAGGAGCACTGGACCAAATAATTTTCTAAACAAATAAACTCTTGTGCCTTTTCTGTGTCGTGAACCTTGAGTTTACTCATGAAAAAGTACAAATGTATTAAACAAGTTGCTGTTTGGATCTTTAAAAGTGAGGAGGAAAAACAGAGCAAAGACTGTCTAAAACCCCAGCTACCTTCTGTTCCAGGCTGGAGACTTTAAACATCAGTGAGAATGGCTTGATATGCTCTCGTCTCAACTTATCGCCACTCCGTAAGTCGATGGCACTCTCTATTTGCTTGTTAATTTCCTCAGGACCACAGTGGACATGCAAAGCTTGTGCGAGATGGTTTGGAAGCAGATTAATCGAATTTCTCGTTAGGGCAGCCAGAGTCTATGGGGGAAAGCAAATGCACACAACAGAATTAACCTGCTTATCCCCTGTTGTGTTGTTCAAATGACAAACAGTTGTTGACACAGCCACTAAAAAAATTAAAAATAAAATGGAGTGAAAAGGAACAGGGCAACATGCATCAGTCATTTGCAGCCAGCTCATGTCACGTTAAAGCAGACATAGTTGTAAATGAATAGGACGAGAAAACACAGCAAAATAACTTCAGTTCATTCAAAGCACTATTAGCCAGTCAATAAAAACCTGTGGATTTATAAAAAAAAAAAGACTGGAGTCTTTGGATTGTCTAACTTTGTGTGCGTGTTAAATCTAAACTACTAATAACACTGACTTTATTTACATTATCAGCAAAAATTCTCAATAGTCAAAATATACAAGTGTCAAGTGTTTTGATTCTGTCAAGTCATTATTTTGCTTTTTAAAAGGAAAATAGTGATTACACTATTTGTTATCTGCAGCCTACATAGTTGGGTTATACTAACACTTTTGACAGCACAGATATCTCTTTAATGTTGCCAAGTCCTTCAGAGAGTTAATTTTGTTTGCTTCCTCTTCTCAGGAATACAGTTGATGATGAAAGTTTAACTGTCACCATAAAGAACATTTGTGTGCTGTAGACAAACACCACACCCGTCTCGACAACACATCATCATTCCTCAGCATCACTCAATGTACACAAAGTTCATCTATGGTTTATTCTCTGTTAAATACAAATTTACAGCTATAATTCACAAACTGAATTATAGCTGTAAACATGCCAGCAGACGTTGGCATGTTTAAGGCAGATTTAAGAGTGCTCTGTGTTTGAGCTTAGCTGGCAGCCAGCTCTTTTCCACATTGTCTTTTCTGTTCGCTATCCCTTATACTTCACAGTGTGTGTGGCACAGAGCCTGTCCCAGCTGCTTGGGGTGTGCAGCGGGGGACACCCGGTGGGGAATACTTGAATATCTGTGCAGAGGGTAGAGGCCAGAGACAGTCCACACAGAACAAAACACTGATGGTCAATCCCACAGCCAGGTATTGTATTGTAAGCGTAAATTCTCCTGTTCAGTTTAAGGCAGTGACGAGCTGCTTATGATAAATCCCACATTGTCTCCTTGAACGTGTTTGTATCAGCAACATTTGACTGTGTTTACAGTGAGAACCTGTGATACGTCTTGTAGATGTAGCTCATTTATCCAAGTGAGAGCAGACTCAGTAAAACAGCTCAGAGCCGACAGCAGAGAAGACAGAGATGCGCCGAGGATGGACTTGACCGATGGACCTTTGTTCAATATAAATGAGATTGTGGCTGCATTAACATATGTGCAGACAATTGTTGACATTTGGACCAATCCAAAACAGAATATCAGGGGTTTCTGGGTCAACAGGCTCTTCAAATCAGCCCATTCATGAATGAAGCTGGCCGTTAAAAATAGATCCTTCTTTTCCGCTTGTTTGAGGCTTAATACCTCTTTGGGGGATCTAGTTTACATGCTGAACTTTTTTTGATTCAGAATGCACCAGGTAGAAATGGTATCCATATCTTGGAGGCATGACAAATGGAGGAAAACCTAAAATGACCTAAAACTGAAAAGAGTGCAATGTGAAAGGTTCCTGTGCTGATCTGTTCTGATGTGATGTGAGTAAATTGGTTCAGGGATTACTCTGCTGGGGCTGGGAAAGAATTAAGGCTGCAGAATATTAGGAAAACATGCAGATGACAGATATGTTGACTTATAAGGGTCAGATCAAGAATAACCTTCACTGATACACAATCCAATACAATAGGATTTAAGGCTCAGATTGTGAATTTATTCATTTATTGCAGTTCAGTTTGTTTTATGTATACAGTAATAGACATGTCGATATAATGAAATTTGCAATATAGTATTGCTCGTATAGTCTTGTGCACTTACATTCTAATAAAGCCAGTACTGAATAACTACTGTTTATGACCAAAATGAAAGCCAAATGGAAGCAGGTGTTGAAATATCATTCTTTTTGAGGCAGATAAAGGCTGTAATGGGACTAGTGCTGATCAAGACCTAACTTAATAGTCTTAGTTACTAGTCCGGGTTTTAGTCATTGTTTGGTTCAATCTCAGAGCTGCTCTGAGAGCTATTCTGGCCTAACATCACAAAGAGGGTCTGTTTATCTCTAATGCGTCTAAAGACTTTTGTACAAAACTGATTTTAACATATATTAAGGGAGAAAGATAAACCGTTCTTTGGACCTTTGTTCATTTTGTTCATTTCAGTTCCAGTTTTCATAGTAGATTCAGCCTGCACAAATGCCACAAATTGTGTTTTTTTCTTAAATTTTGGTCCAGTTCTATGTCCGTTATTGTACTTTTCCCAAGTTGCATCCGTCTGTGAGCATGTGCCGTCGTAAACAAGCAACATGATACACTATACGCCCCCAAGCCTAATATGGAAAAGCCGCACATCAAATTACTCAGCGGAAACTAAAAAAAACAAATAACATGTCAAAGTGTGAATAGTGCCACCTACTCAGCCCAGTCGCGAACAGCTGGTCACTCGAGCCAGAGCTCAAATTAAACAACAGAAGCTAACAATTACATTGATGCCAAGCAAGCTAAGCTACTTTCAAATAAAGGTAAACCAGCTGCGAAAGGTCAAAATGACCGGGATATAAACACTTTCTCTTGATTCTACGGCTGCAGAGTAACAGCCGCGCGCATCAACAGCTGCGTAAAAGGCACAGAAGGAAGAATGCAGACTGAAAACACATATAAATATATAGAAGTCTGCTTTAAGTTCTCAAAACTGTATGTAATGAACACCATTAGTGATATAAACATGACATATTTAGTATTTACATTATTAAACTGAAATGGAACAGACTGGGCCAAAGTGTGCCTTTTGGAAATCTCGCCTAATCTGTCTGTCCTAAAATCTCTTGACTTTTATTCTTCTTCACATTATTAGTTTCAAACTTTGCAGGGATAATTTTAACATGTTTAATTTACATGTTATAAAGTAAAGGAGTTGCAACAGCAGCATTCCAAAGAGTTACTCATCATAAAATACTGTTTTTTTAGGCGGAACTAAATAAAATACATTTTAGCTGTGTGCCATCTTCATTTTCTCTTTATTAGTAACACATATTCATATGATAACACTTTTTAACAAATCTCCACAATGTTCCGTTTACAATGACACCAAAATTATTCAAATATACACCTTATAGTTGCTGAAATATATACTCATTTCTTTATTGGTATGCATTTTTCGAGCAGTGGTCTTGAAAATAGGCCTTGGGCTTAAAGGGATAATGAATAATGAATGCACAAGAGAAAATGTAAATAAATTCTTGCAGTTGGCAATATCCAAAATATAGATAATATAGGTATGCCACAAAATTTACATTTATTCAAATGCAGCTCTGATTTAGGAGTTGTGTGAGTGCAGAAGCCAAGTCCACAATCAGACCTTCTGAAACAAAACTACATTGCACTGTTCAGGTTCTGGTCCTGGTCTGGACGTCATGTGGTGATGCTAGTTTCCTTGTAACAGTGTGGATTTAAAGAAGATATGCTGGTCAAAATTCACTAAAATAAGCCAGGACAACATGCTTCATGAAATAGCGCCTGAACTATTGAGCCCAAAGCTCTGCTGTGGGATCAGTCTGTGTGAGGCACATCTGAGCCTTGTTACAGACATCTGAAAATTGAGTCATCTATCAGACATTCATTCTTTTAATTAGCCCTGGCTCTGTTTAAGCTCAGACCCTTCACTTCACACAAGAGCCGCATTAGCTGTAGATGACTCATCGTCTTCGCTGCGGTGTGACTCGGCAGCTGGTTGGGAGCAAATGACTCTGTCGATTTGAGCTGACAATCAATAAACAACATGTGCACTAAACTGTTCTGGCTAAACAGCGTCACTTATTATAGTTGGGAACCTGAGAGTGTGGCTTCATGGGCAACTGTTGTAGAGGAGAACTTTGCTCTAGATGCCAAGCTGTCTTGTTTTTATTTACCGTATTTTTCGGACCATAAGACGCACCCGACCATAAGACGCACCTGGTTTTTAGAGGAGAAAAATAGGAAAAAAAATATTCTGAACCAAATAGTGTAATAAAATATTTAATAAAGTATAACAGAATAATATTTGAATTATATGACTGGAGTGAAGGGCATGCGCACTGCTGTGTACTGTAACACCGCCTACTACATGCTATCCTCCAATAGCATACGGCGGTGACACAGTACAGCAGCATCGCGCCTTCCTGCACACATCGGCTTCCGTAAGGAAGGTGAGGGAGGACCCGCTGCCGCTCTGCCACTACGGTAAGGCAAGGCGACACGAGGGGGCGCTGCCACTCTGCCAGTATCTCAGTGGACTACTGAGAAGCCTGGACACGGGCGGGGAGGGATGATGCAGTTTCAGGGACACGGAAGGTCCCGGGGGACCCGCTGCCGCTCTGCAACTCGGACCATAAGACGAGTTGCAGAGCGGCAGCGGGTCCTCCCTCACCCGCTGCTGCTCTGCAACTCGTCTTATGGTCTTCTATTCGGACCATAAGACGCAGGCATTTTTCCTCCCACTATTTGGTGAAGAAAAAGTGCGTCTTATGGTCCGAAAAATACGGTAAATGCAAGAACTAAAGTTTTTGGCAATTCCTTGATGAGTTCATTTTTCAGACATAGAGGTTTCATTTTGGTTAAAATGAGATCCTTAATAGCATTTAGTTCTGGCCAATAATTAATGATTGAGCAGAACTCAGACGACCATTGTGCACACATTGGATATTGTCATCATAAAAAACATAAAAACAAGTGTTGCTATTCACTGAATTATCTACGATGTTTTCAGTGTTTTTCCTCTGGCAATGCTAAAGAATAATTACTTGACAAACAAATTTACAGGTTATATCAACTGGGTTGGAGTAAAGACCACATTTAAAGCAAGGACAAGACTTTAGGGACTAAGACCAAATCAAAACCTCAACAAAGGTAAAATGTGTTTCATTTGACGTACTACTTTTAATCACAATCTTTGAAGGTGGACAGAGGAAAGTGTTGGGGTCTTGAAAATCAAAAGTGCACAAGTTTAGGACAAGTTATAGGTTTTTGTTTAGTCCTTTGTAGTCCCTTTCAGACCGTCCCTCATGTTGTTTACCAAGCAAAATATTGAGACACGGACAATAACATGACAATTGTCTTTAAGGCCAGTGTGGAGACATTGTTTCATGATTGGAGCTGATGCAACATGTTACATAGGGCTATCTTTCTGAATAAAACGCAGGTATCGGGCGGAGACGGAAGCTCACTGAAGGGGCGTATCCAAATCAACTTTTTTGTGATTTGGATAACCGTATTCCAGGGTGAACACAGGTCTCAGAGCAAAGTGGAGCACAGACAGAGTAGACAGGTGTCACACCTGTCAGGACTTGGTCTAGGCCCAGACAGAGATGAGGAGTGATAATAGCAGCATCAATGAAGTCGGTGTTGTATTTTCATGATGCTCCAAACCACAGACCCAGCTGCATCCTGGTGAGTTTTGTGTGTTCTGCTTCTAAAGCCCCGCTTTTTCCTTATTTAAGCTAAAGCTTCCCTCTTTTTCTATAACGTGTAGGTTTTTATTTAGCCATTTGCTGTAGCATAATGATTTCGTTTTTGAAGCAAACCAGTGCTTTTGTACTTCAATAAAGTCATGGTTGTAAAGAAAAATTACATAAAAATTATTGGTAGATTAGTCATTCGTTAGTAATGTTTCAGGATACAAGCCCAAATTATTTAAAGGAATATTTTAAATTATTTTTTATTTATTTTACATATTTAAAAAAAAAATGAACATTGTATTTAATAATTAGCAATTTAATACATTTGATTTTTTTTCCCTATTTTTATTATATCAGAGACGATGTGTAATAATAATTAAAATGTGCGTGGCAATAACGTCCTAATTTAATTTAATGATGTCTGCTTCAGTCCGTGCTTTGACTAAGATCAGCTGTTTTACCCCCCTGCGCCATGCCACGCCTCGCTTTTTTAACCACCACCCCTCACAGCGCTGGCAGTGCCGCAGACAGGCACAAGGTAGCTGCGTCAGGCACAAGATACCACCATCTCTATCACCGAAAGACCTGCGCCGCTGCAAGATACAGCCCATAAAGTTTAACATGTGTTTTGCAAAACCCAGACAGGCATTTAAAGCTAATGTTCTTTTTTGAGTCTGGTTGCTGTCATGTCCCAAACTTGTCCGTTTATGTAATGTATTTAATTTACTGTGTTTTATTGTGAAGAGTCTTTCCCCCAGTCTGTCTGGCAGATTTACTTCCTGTCTTGTCTTTTCCCTCCGTTGTGATTACCTGCTCCACCCTAATGTGTTCCAACTGTGCCTCATTGTGTTCCCTATAAGTTCTGTGTGTTTTCCCCTGTCCTTTGCTGGATTGTTGATTGTAGTCCCTGAACCACTAGCCTCAAGTCTCTGAATTGTAACCTCATGTCGGAACCGGTATGTTTGAAGTCTAGGGTGTGGTCCCTATTGGCTTTTTTGTTCATAAGCCCATGCTGGATGTGTGTACCAAGTTTCATTTGCCTACGACAAACTAAAATTTTCACTTCCCATTGACTTTTTCCACATATTTGGGGCGTTGCTATGGCAACACATTTATAGATAGGGGGTGGTTGTCATTGGCTTTTATGCTCGTCATGACATAAGAGATGTGTGTACCAAATTTCATGTCTCTATGACAAACTAAATTCTTGGGTCCCATTATAAGTTTGTAGGGGGCGCTGGAGAGCCATTTCTAAAGATAACCCTTTTATTTACATATTTTTGTGTTCAGGTCATGAATGTGCACAAACGCCTTTTTGGTTCCAACTCGATCTGAGAAGGCGTTTGAGAGTGAAGAGACATTTTATTTTCACAAAAATGGCCACCTCGTTACAAGCTTGCTACACCCATACCCGATAAGATATCAACAACAAAGTCACAACTTTGGTTGGCACATGTGTCTAGATGATACTCACCAAATTTGGGGCCATTTAGATTAAAACACAATTAGTTCAATCTTTTGCGCAAGGGGTGCGATTTTAGTGGCCATGCGTTTCACCCCACATGGCGGACTTCCTGTTAAGTTTAGGGTGTGGCTGTCATTGACTTTTCTGTTTGCCCTGAGGTGTTCTATGGATGTACCAAGTTTCATTTTTCTACGTTGGAAAAAAGTTACTTAGGGCAAACAGAAAAGTTTATTACAGCCATACCGTAAACTCAACAGAAAATCTACTATGTTGGGTGGAATACATGACCACCTAAATCGTACACTTTGTGCTAAAGGGTTTTCATCTAAACAGCTCCAAATTTGCTTTAAAGCACGACATGCAATCCTCCGAATATATGTGTCCCCGCGGTCTCAAGGGAGTCGAGGGCCTTTATCGCCGCTTGCGGCTTTAATTATTATTATTATTATATTTTTTCTTTTTATGTTACATTTTTGTTTTGTTTTAGTTTTTTTGGGAAGAAAAGCAATAGATAGAAAGGAAGTAGAATTCAGTATTTGTTAGTCAGGTGTTGATGGAAGAGATGTGTTTTCAGGCGTTTTTTAAAGATTTTTTTCTTTTTTTTAAATGAATTTATTTGATTGGGACAGTGCATGTTAATTAACATACATGAGACACAACCACATAATTGTAAAACATGCCAGACTGTAATTTCCATCCATTGTACCAACATTTTTACGCATTAATAGATGGCTACAGAATCTGCTGATCTTGTAGCACCATGTAGATTATTCAGATTAACAGATCCAGAGAAGGTACGTGAGAGTGATTTTGTACCTTTTTGGGACGGTACCACCAGACGTTGTTCATTTGCAGAGCGCAGGGATCTGGTAGGAACGTAGGTCTGTATTAGTGAGTGGAGATATGGGGGTGCAGAACCAGAGGTGGTCTTGTAGGCCAAGAGCATAGCTTTGAACTTGATGCGGGCGTCAACCGGGAGCCAGTGTAACCTATTGTAACCCTGGCGGCACAGTGGCAAAGTGATTAGCACGCCTGCCTCACAGGTCCTGGGTTCGATTCCCATCCACGGCAGGGCCTTTCTGTGTGGAGTTTGCATGTTCTCCCTGTGTCTGCGTAGGTTTCCTCCGGGTACTCTGGTTTCCCCTACCACCAAAAACATGTACAATAGTCCCCCCCAAACACACATGGAAAAGATATTTGTAATCTCAGTGGGACTATCCTGGTTAAATAAAGGTTAAATAAAATAAAATAAAAATAAAAATGAAGAGAGGAGTTACGTGCGCTCTCTTCGGTTCATTAAAGACCACTCTTGCCGCTGCATTCTGGATCAGCTGCAGAGGTTTGGTTGTGCAGGCAGGGAGTCCAGCCAGTAGGGCATTGCAATAATCCAGTTTGGACAAGACAAGAGCCTGGACTATAATTTGTGTAGAGTGCTCTGAAAGGAAAGGTCTAATTTTTCTAATGTTGTAGAGGATGAATCTACAGGACCGGGTGGTGCTGGCGACATGACTTGTGAAGTTTAGCTGATCATCAATTACCACTCCCAGATTTCTGGCAGTGCTGGACGGTGTAATGGTTGATGGGCCTAGTTGAATGGAGAGGTTGTGGTGGGTCTTTGGATTGGCCGGAATCACAAGCAGTTCTGTTTTTGCAAGGTTCAGCTGCAGGTGATGGTTCTTCATCCAAAGTGAGATGTCGCTCAGACATGCCGAGACGCGAGCAGAGACCGTCGGATCGTCAGGTTGAAATGACAGGTGGAGTTGAGTGTCATCTGCAGCAGTGATAGGAAAAGCCATGCTTCTGGATGACAGAGCCAAGGGATGTCATGTATATGGAAAAGAGTAGCAGTCCAAGCACTGAGCCCTGTGGCACCCCTGTATTGAGATGTCGGGACTCAGAGACCTCGTTTCTTCAGGATACTCTGAATGTCAAGTCCTGGTTTAGTCCTGGTTTAGTGCTGGTTTAGTCCTGGTTTAGACCTGGTTAAGACCAGAGGCTTATCTCTGCTAATTGATAAATTCCACACAGTTATGGCTCTTTTATTGCCAAGTTAGATTTTAATCTGGGATTGAATCTCTTAAGTCAGAAGACCTGATCTTTGAAACTGCTGACCTGTCTCACAGTCTTAGTTTAAACACTTGGAAAGATTAAACATAAACTAGCCACTGATTACACCTTCAAATGTTTGCATGTGTGTGTCAATTTGATCAAGAGACTGTCAGTGCACTCTAAATCTAATCAAAACTGTGCAAATAGTCTGTGAGAGTGATCTTCTAGATTTAGATTTACTAGAAGTAAGAGGCCGACTAATGACTCCAGGCTCAATGTTGAGAGGAAATGTCAGTGAGAATTTTGCAGGAAGGCGAACAATACAAGAGTCCCACCAAACCAGCAGCACACACCACCTCTTTTTGCTAAATACAAATTAATAAATAAATAATAAATAACCAAGCAAAAAGATCCCATATAAGGTCCATCTAAAAGGTCACAAAGGTCATATTGATTGGACATTTCTGATACATCACTATTGATTTGAGTTTGTTTAATATGGGCCAATCAATTGAAAGAATTTTTATCAACTTCTAAAAGTGAAGAAAAGATTTAAGCAGAGTTTTTTATTTATTTTTTTGGAGAATAATGTTGTGCTATGTTCCGTTGAGTTTTGCAGCGGTGCTTACGTTCTGTTTCCCCACAATGTTGTCAAAGGGCAGCTCAGGGCTCCAGGAGGCTTCGTTAAAGGTGGCTGTGCTGGCTCTGTGATCAGCCGAGCTGCCTGCCTCCTTCATGATGTCCTCGGGCAGACTCAGAGTGCTCTCCTCTGGCTGCTTTATCAGAAATGTCTCAATGTTGTGGCGGCGTAAAAAGTCATTCCTGTCTTTGCCGTGGCCCTCCTCCACCTCATAGTCTCCATTCAGACAGTCCAGAGCCGCTTTGGAAATGTGGATCCTCCTGCAACCATGGAAACAGAATAAAAAGTAAGTGATGTTTGTACCTTTTAATAGTTTATAACTAACATCCATTTTTCCATTTTTCTCCAATGGTCAGAGCGAGCTGTGCTGCTACAGGGTTCACACAGAGGAGGGGGGAGGATCACATGTCCATGTTTGTTACCTCAGTGGAAAAAGAAAGTGTCTATGAAAGACGGGTTATGCACTCTGTTTTCTTGTTACAAAACAATCAGAATTATTTGAATAATTTCTGGAGGGTTTATTAAAGTTAAAAAGTTGCAATGTAGCTTGAAAGATTTATAAAAGCTATACGTAAGGAGGCTGCTCTTGTTAAGTTTAATCTTGGGTTTTCAATGTTTACATGTTCTTTGTACTGGTTGAGACGGCATACTTTCAGCTTCAATTACATTTTAGTCTAAATGTTTTTTTTTTTCTTTTTACGTTACAGTGAGTTTAGCACCTTGTCAAGTTTTTTGCTGGGCTTTGGTCCAAAACGAAGCATGTGTTCATGCAATGTTCAGACTCAGACAGTTCGATGTATAGAGTGAACTCAATGTTGACTGAGGGCGTCACTGGGGTCAGAGGTCATGGTGGCAACATGTTCATTAAACTGGGAGATGTGGGATTTGACAAACACCCTTCATCTTGGAGGTTACAGTGGCAGGTGGGGGGGCAGAGAGGTCTGAGGCTCATTGGCAGGACATTTACAACCAGCAGCTGCACTCCCAGCATGCATCTGGCAACTCCCAACCATAGATTGTAAATAAACATGGATGTTGTGAGCCCATTGCTCCCCCATTCACCGATATTGGCCTTACTACAGGGCAATAAAATGGCGGTTACATCCAGGCTTTTCTGCTATTACTGCAGAGTAAAACAATAGTTTTTAGATAGCATAAACAGACATATTAATCAAAATATGTCCAGAGTTGTCACGTAGTAAAAACTTAGCTCTAGAGACCGGAGCCATCTTTTGTACCAGGCTGTAAACATGAGTTTTACTCTTGTAAAGTCGCCATTGGGTTTCTCCTTATATTTCTGCTTTTAGAGCCTGCCCTCTGGTGGACGGAGGTATATTGTTGGTGGCGCCCTTACTCAAGGCCCTTTTAAGAGGTTCCATGAGAGAGGCTCGCTCCCAAGCAGTCTGAAAAAAAACTACAGAACTCACAGGTTTTAGGCTGAAGTCTAGACTTATTGTGCATAACCCTTCTAACATTTAAATAAAAGTGCTATTGATTGAAAGAAAACAGCAAAACAATTATAATAAGTTCCATTTACTAAACAAAAGAGAAAAAAAACAATAAAAACAGATATTATCATGTCAAACAATTATTTTAATCCATTTTAAACATTATTTACTACATCTACAATCATAATTTAAAATACAGCAGACCTATCAAAAACCATCTTTTTATATATTTTTTTCAATGCTTGTGAAGTTACCACACTAAACATATTATTGTCCAGTCTATTCCATAGTATCACACCATTTCTGGTAACACAACGTTTCTTTAATGAAGTACGAACACACTGTACCTTTAAATTATGTTCTTTTTTAAAATTGTACCCCCTTCTCTATTTGGTATGTTCCTAGGAGGGAGTTGGTTGTTTTTAGCTTTATAAACAATTTGAATAATACTGAGATCAGCTAAATTGTGGAGTTTTAGAACATTACATTTTACAAACAATAGGATGGATCTCTATACCGACAATTACTGATAACCTTTAGAGCTCTTTTTTGTAAAATAAATATTTAAGTAAGTTTTGTATGTCGACTCCCAATATTCTACACAGTTTGTTAAATTTGGCACAATCATGGAATTGTACAGCGTAAGTAGTGCAGATTTATTTAAAAAAGTGTTTTACCTTATGGCAATGGCTTTTGCTATTTTTCTTAGAGATTTCCAACTCAAGTCTATATCAATTTTAACTCCTAAAAATGTGGTTTCCTTTACCCTTTGAATATCAGTCCCATCTATTTTTATTAATATATCAAGATTTTTCTTTTTGTCATTAGATAGAAGTTTTTTTTGTTTGTTTGTTTTAACTGAGCATTAAATTATTTAAATTGAGCTATTGTTTTACTTTTTCAAACTCTTTGCTTACCACCTTTGTAACTTCTTGTATTTTCCCTCCAGAATAAAATAAAGTTGTAAAAAGTTGTCATTGGCAAAAAGAATGCTCCCCAATGTACAAAATAAATAATTTAGGCCCAAGTACTGAGCCTTGGGGTACTCCCCAGTTGATGTCATACATATCTAATTTTTTATCTCTACATATTGTTCTATAATTTCCAAGTAGGTTTTAATCCACTGATGGGCTTTCCCAAACCTTTAAACTGTTTAAGTGCTTTGTGAGAAAAATAAATGAAATTATTTTTCTCACAAAGCACCACAAATAGAAAATGTAAAAATGAGTGATAATTCTGTTATAGCTCTGATCGTTTTAGGATGGTCATTGGATATAGCAGACCTGTAAAGTTTTATTGTCATTAGGAACCACAGCCCTGAAGCCAGAATCATTATCTTTAGCACTGTGATATTGTTGGTACTGATTTGGATGAGCAGATACTGACCCGGGGATGCCTCCAGACTCCAGCTTGTTGGCAATGTCGACGTCCCAGGACCAGACGTCAAACTGCCATTTCCTAAGACCCAGGACTCCACACAGAACCGAGCCAGAGTGGATCCCGATCCGCATGTCAATGTCATGTTTGGTACGAGAGCGCACAAATCTGCAAGAAAAACACCGGTTTCAATCAAGACATGAGCCTCTGTTCACTGGCCTCCCATTAAATAATATCAGTGCTGTTAAGAGGAGGGTGTGGTGCCTTCCTGGGACACACTAACGGAGCAGAGACACTGTGGGATGGCTCAGTGTTATGAAAAAACAATATCACAGACCAAGTGTGTGTTTAACACACCACATTCATGTTTATTTATGCAAAGTAGTCATGTGATAACGTTTAGACTATTCTGCATTGTTTCTGGCTTTTGTCTTGTGTAAAGACCTAAAGGATATTTATTCCTCATCCTCAAGTAAACCAAAACAGTCAAGTAGATGTGAGTGAGTAAATGTGAATAGTTTCTCTTTGCCTCTTATACAAACAGACATTTTCAAAAAGCATCTGTCGTGAATATTTTACAATGACCAATCACAAAAGCAGCACCTAATCTGGAGCAGTAAAATAATCCTACTGACAACAAAACACTGAAAGCTATTTGGATAAATAGTCACTCACGAGCCTTGTGTTTGGAAACAGTGCTCGGCCACTCATCTCTGCCTCTGAACACTTTCATTATAAACTAATGTGTTAGAGTAATGGCACCAAAGGACAATGCTATATATACTGTAAACATCCATAATGATAGTATAAATGTGGCTCTGAACCAGTGAATCCACACTGATTAGTGCAGGGCAGTGTGAAGGCAGCTTGGGCCTGGAAACAAGGTGTATCATGAGGGAGAAACTGATGGCAAGACCACAAAACTGCAAAAGCACAATTATTTCAAATACACTTTGCATCTAAAGCTAAACTCCGAAATCTGAAAAAGATCTCTCAAGAACTTATCAGTAAAAGAATGTTGACATGAAACATGATTAGCTGGAAAAAAGCAAATATCTTCTAGGTTCTAGTAAATTATACAGAACTTTCAAAATGTATTTTCAAACCAACATGTCTTCTAGGTTATTTAGGTCTTTATAGAGACATAAGAGTTGAGCTAAAGCTCGTGATGTTCAAGCACAGATCCATGGTGTCAAAAGTATTCCTACCTTTAAAGTTTTAGTTGCTAAAGTGTGAGGAGCAGCAATAACCCAGAAAACACAGCCATCTGTGGCTTCTGTAGGTGTTAGGTGTTAAACTGTGGGAACCCTGCATAGGTGACTTGGGTCTGTTTGCCCTTGAGGCAGGTCATACACTGGTGCTGTGCTGTGCACGTTATGCCCTAATAAGCTCATTACAGCCCCCTACTGTCCAGGTAATGGAGTCAGGTCATGTGCAGCTCCACGTTGACAGAAAAAGGATAAGCCAAATCCATTTTTACATAAATAAAATAAAATATAGAATAGACAATCACAAAGTCCTTCCTGTTCTTAAAGTGTTCTTAAAGTGTTGTGGGACAGTGGGGCAGTGTCTTATTATTCTTTCTACTAAATGTATGTGGCTGAGTCTTAGATGTGCTTATTTCCTGTGTATCACAATAGCTTTAACACATGATGAGTGATGTACTAATGGAGCACTTTTAAATGTTCGTTGTATATATGACAATGACATTAAAGATCTATCTATCTATCTATCTATCTATCTATCTATCTATCTATCTATCTATCTATCTATCTATCTATCTATCTATCTATCTATCTATCTATCTATCTATCTATCTATCTATCTATCTATCTATCTATCTATCTATGTTGCCACCATTGTATGTTATTTCCTTTTATTCATTTTATTGTCTACAGAGTCAGCTCCTTCTCTGCTCACTGTGAATCCTGGGGGTCTCACCTGATGGCCTTGATCATGCTGAGGCCCATCTCTACACAGCAGTGAGCGTGGTCTGGTCTGGGCTCAGGGAGTCCGGACACACAATAGTAACAGTCCCCCAGGATCTTAATCCGCAGGCAGTGGTGCTCCTAAGAAAAACAGCCTCACTTCAGAACTTCAGAACCACTCCCACTGTGACTAGCGTCCGTCTTAATCTAGTCCTATTTTAGTCCTGCTTTAGTCCCAGGTTTTGTCCTTGTTTAAGTCTGGTTTATTCTTTTTTTTTTCTGGTCCAGTACTATCCAGTCGTGTGTTTAGTCCTGGCTATAGTCCGGTTTTCTGGACCGTCTGGACTCACGTGTGCGAGGCGGTCAAAGCGTGCAAACAGCTCGTTTAGCATCCGGACCAGCTCCTGAGCCGAGAGTGTGGTTGACAGGTTGGTGAAGCCTTTCACGTCTGCGAAAAGAATGCTGAATAAAATATGGAAATGTCACTGTTGTGCCATCATTACAAATATACTAATAAAATATCAACAAAATGATGTAGTCATTTGGTAGTTTTTTGGGAAAAATGTATTCATTAATGTTTCAATTCATTTAATGTTTTTATTTGTCATATTTATTGTTCTTTATCTGTCTGAAATAAATCTACATGGAAATGTCATATGAATATTTTTTCTTCAATAAAAATATAATGTAGAAGAAAGAAAAAATAGGTCAAGGTTATTTCCATCTAAAAATATAGGCCTGTCCTTTTCAACAGTCCTTTTCAACAAATCCAGAATAAATAAATCTGTTTCACTTGTTTGATTTTCAAATCGAAGCCCCGTCTCTCACCTGACATTCTCGTATCGGTGGATGTAGATTCGGTGAAACTGATGCTGGAGATGTTCGTCCTCCACGTTTGTCATATCATTGATCATCTCCAGAACCACAAACCGAGGCAGGACTGACAGCACCAGTCTCTCCTGTTGGGAGAGCACAAGACGTCCAGTAATTAACTCGTGACTCGTGACTCGTGAGATGCAGCATCTACCAAACTCAAACAGTACAGTTGTTCAGTACTTTTTCAAAGCAGTTTGTTTGATTGTGTATGGATGAAGGTTTCAGTCAGACACCTGTGAGAGTCAGCAGATGAACAGCAGCTGAGCTCTGTCCATGGTCCTGAAGCACAAAACTGAATGTGGAACAAACCTTTTGAAAGTCTTTAAACAAAAAAAAAAAAAATCCTCAGACACTTGACTCCATATAAGGCCACTGTAACTGATGTTTAACCATCAAATATCAGCATCTCCAAAAAAGTTGGGTTAGAAAGGTGTGTATGCATACAGAAGCAGACATGGAGGTAATAGTAATAATAATTAAAGCCGCAAGCGGCGATAAAGGCCCTCGTCTTCCTTGAGACCGCAGAGACACATGCACTCGGAGGATTGCATTTCGTGCTTTAAAGCGTAAACTTCACGGTAATGTCAAATAACCGGGCCTGTGCTACTGCTGGGGCCTGCTACACCACCTTGTAATTTAGAGTTAAAGGTCTCCACAATCCCTGGTTTTCCTGGGAGCTGTCTGAACCTTTGAAAATAATAGATTATGCTTGGGCTAAGGCGAGAAAAACAAAGTACTGGCTGAAGATTTGAGATGACTCAGGAATCGCTGCACCCCCCTGTTTAAAAAGGCAAAATGTAAATATAACTTGTCTAAAAGTACAAGGTTACAAGTTCCAAAGGATTCTGATGAGTTTTCTAAGACTCTAGCCGTGGCTCTGGAGGGGCCTCCTCGAAAGGAAGGATCCTGGCAATTGGGAAATGGCATTTATTTCCCAAAGAAATGGTTGCCTCTTCACAGACTCATTACGACCACAGCCACAAATGTATCAAAAAACAAATTGATAACTTTTTTGGCACACGTGTCTAGATGATACTCACCAAATTTGGAGCTGTTTAGATGAAAAGCCTTTAGACACAAGGGGTGCAATTGAGGTGGTCACGCTTTCCACCCAACATAGTAGATTTCCTGTTGAGTTTACGGTATGGCTGTAATAAACTTTTCTGTTTGCCCTGAGGTGTCCTATGGATGTACCAAATTTTGTATTTCTACATTGGAAAAATTTACTTTCATTTTCCATAGGCCCAATGTAATTTGACTTTTCTAGGGGTCGCCACTGAGTCATTTTTTGTGTTTTTTGTATTTTCCGCCGAGCTTGAAGTCTGGTACCAATAAAAATGACTTTTTGTGCATGTTTACTGGGTCAAATTGAGGATCATTTTGCAGAAAAAAAAAAAATAAAAAATAACCCGAGCAAAAACAATAGGCCCTCCCGGTCATCACCGGCTCGGGCCTAATAATTCTTACAGATACAATAGAGCCCTTGCCATCGGTTAGTGGCTCAGGCCTAATAATAACTTGAGCTCACACATTTACATAAATGTAACAATAACTCGCCAGGTCGGGCCTAATAATATAGATCCCGTCGAATTACAACAGTCCCTCCTGGCTATCGCCGACTCTGGCTTAACCCTCTAAGCGCCAAAGTCGCAAAATTGCAACAAGCAACTTAACTGGAAAAAACAAACGCTACTTCCGGTTTATGTGCTAAATTATGTTTCCACTCCCTTCCACCAGATGTCAGACAGCGTGTACTTTGTTTCTAGTCCACTATTACCATGTGTTGCCATTAAAAATATTTGTAGAAGAAGACTTTAAACTCAGTGGGAGTGTTATGACCGGCTCAGGGGAAGCCTCATTCTCTACATGTGAGCTGGTAAACGCGAAAATTACAAATAAAAAAATACACCTGTGAGGAAGATTTGGCTTTAGTAATGGCTGGCTCTGATTCAGAGGGAGAACATCTACCTTTAGAGTCTTTTCAGTGAGAATGAGAATGAATGTGTAACTTGGTCAGTGGCGGCGCTGCTCGTGCCTTTCTTAGTGTACATAAAGCACCCGCCGTTTTTCCCACACTTTGCCCAACTTTAGCCCACATCTTTCAGTGAAAGACATGGGAGGAAACCAGTCGCTCTGGCCGCGGTAGTAACGGGGAGGATGGGAAGGGAAGCTGTGTGCGCGTAGCACCTGCTGCTTGCAGAGGTGACAGAAGCAGGGGCGGGTGTACTCGCCGTGGCTGCGGTAGTGACAGGGGTGTCGGGAATAATGCGGCTTTCAGTGACAGCCGTGTGGGAGAAATACGTGTTATTCATCCTGACACTTTACCCAGTAGAGGAGGGAGAGGCAGAGGTAAACATAGTCAGCGCAAATCAAAGCAGCGATAGTAATAAAAGTGATGGCTGTGTGCTGTGCTTTATGAGAGGTCCCACACTCTCTAATAACTATTAAACTATTATAATATGTTCATTAGTCTATATGTACTGTAAATAACATAACTGCCAATAAATAATGCCATGGTATGCAAATTAGATGCAAATTAGTTGCATAAAGGGGAGGATGGCGCCGCTGTGTATGGCTTGCCGTCCACGTCTCTTGACTTTCCTGCTAATTATTGTATTTATCCTGTGTGTCATTAATAATGTGTCGTCGCTATTGGTGTATGAACGCCTGACCCTGCTAAAAATACGGGATACGGTGAACAACCTGTCTGATTTTGTTAAATATGGACATTCAAAAACGCCGCCGCCTCTGCTAGCCGCTGTGCCAGCCTATCTGTGGCGTCCTTTCTGCACGTTGCCTCGCAACAAGAAGCGGAGACGCGGGAAAAGAGGAGGGGTGCTCGTAAGATTCAAGGCTTACCTGGCTTCACTATGTACGGATGTTTCTGGCTGTTCGCTGAATGGAAAATCCACGGTGTGCGGGAAATTTGACCTGCGCCGCTCCTTAGAGTTCAGCTATCGGTGGCTCCGACCAGCTCTCCCTGACGCTGGGTGCTTGCTTCCGTGTTGCCGGCCGGTGAGGATTCAGGTGCGGGGCTGCGTACGAGGGAATCTCCGCCCGCTCAATCATGCCGCTCTGCAGTCGGTGAACTGTAGGTCGGTGCACGCAGCTTTGATTAACACCCGATCGCTCACAAACAAGACCTTCATCCTGAACGACTTGATTTCCACTCACGACCTGGATTTTCTCATGCTCACAGAGACCTGGCTAAAACCAGGTGATAACAGCGCTTTCTCGGAGCTCCTCCCTCCCGGCTACTCTTTCCTAAGTACGCCGCGAGTGTCCAGTCGTGGTGGTGGTCTGGCTTCTGTTTTTAAACAACACTTGAACTGTCGTCTACTTCCATCTAAGAACTATAGTAGCTTTGAGCTTCAGCTATTCCTGGCTCCATTTGCATGTCCTCTACTGTGTGCTGTTGTCTGCCGACCTCCAAAATATAATAAGGATTTCATTCCGGAGTTCTCTGAGTTACTTGGGGAATTACGAACACAATATGACAGTTTATTAATTTGTGGTGATTTTAATATTCACGTTTGCTGCCCATCAAGTCATCTGTCCAATGACTTTCAGAGCCTTCTGATCTCTTTGGATCTGACACAATCAGTGAACGCTCCCACACACCAGCACGGTCACACATTGGACCTGATCATTTCTCACGGACTCACTGTATTAATCTCAGAAATAAGTTAAATTTGACATTTGCATTTCAGACCACCTTCCTGTTATGTTTGAATTCAAAGGCCCTGTCCCTGCAGCAAAATCCCTTACTCCAGCCGGTCACCGCCGCATCATCACTTCCACCACAGCTGGAGAATTTGCTGCTGCCTTTATGAACACCACTCTTTACTCTCAGGACGAAGTGGACTTCCCACTCTGCACAGAAGTCTTCATCTCCTCCTTCAACTCCACCTGCTCAGAGATTTTTAACATCATTGCTCCTTACAGGTGCAGAGCTGTCAGGACTCATCTAGAGCCTTGGCTTAATGACACCACCCGTGCCCTTAGACGGAGGTGCAGGCAGGCCGAGCGCAAGTGGAAAAAGGACAAGCTACATGTTTCACTGGGTATATTGAGGGGCAGTCTTACTGAATATCAAAATGCAGTCAAAGCAGCTAAATGTCAGTATCTGTCTAATGTCATTTCCACCAGCTCTAATCGTCCTAGAGCGCTATTCAATACAATTCAGTCTGTTATAAATCCATCTAATAATGCTCTACAGCAGGCCTCAAAGTCAACCTGTAATGATTTCCTCCATTATTTTGTTGATAAAGTAGCCTCTGTTAAACAGAGCATTAAGAACATGTCTAACACTTTTGACTTGTGCTCTTCTCCTGTCCTCTCTGTGTTTAATGTGTTTGAGCCAGTGTCACTCCCTCTCCTCTCTGAGGTGGTCCAGGGGCTGAGACCGACCAACTGTCCTCTGGACATTATCCCATCTAAAATGCTTAAACAGGTTTATAACACAGTGGGCCCATGCCTCCTCTCATTTATAAACAGCTGCCTGAGTTCAGGTTCTGTACCAACTGTATTCAAACACGCAGTGGTCAGGCCTCTGCTAAAAAAAACAACCTTGATCCTACTGTTCTGTCAAATTTTAGACCTGTGTCCCATTTACCTTTTCTATCCAAGGTTTTGGAAAAGATTGTTTTCTTACAGTTACAGTCTTTTCTGGAGAACAATCAGATTTTTGAAAAGTTCCAGTCTGGCTTTAGGACACGACACAGCGTGAGTCCGCTCTTCTCAAAGTACAAAACCACATTCTCGTGTCCCTTGATGAGAAAAAGCCAGTGCTGCTCATAATGTTGGACCTTACTGCAACATTTGACACCGTGGACCACTCAGTCCTCCTGACACGTCTGGAACAACAGGTTGGGCTTCAGGGACCTGTGCTGCAGTGGTTTAGGTCGTATTTAACAGAGAGGACTTTTTCTGTTAGGATTGGTGACCTCTCCTCCTCCTCGGCTCCCTTGACCTCTGGTGTGCCACAAGGTTCCATTTTGGGCCCTGTTTTATATTCCTTGTATATGTTGCCGTTAGGTGCAGTTATTTCAAAGCACAAAATGTCTTTTCATCTGTACGCAGACGACCTACAGGTTTACCTTCTGGTTGTCCCTGCTTGTCCTAATAGTCTTCAGTCCATCAACAGATGCTTAGAGGACATCAGATTGTGGCTGTCCCAGAATTTCCTCTGTTTGAATGAGGATAAAACTGAATGTATTGTGTTCGGCACATCCAACCTGCCCAGTGTCTCAGCTCCTGGTCTTTTTGCTTTGGCCCCTCATCTCCACCATGTTGTTAAACCCTTTTTAAGTTGTGCTGACCTGGAGAAAGCCATCCATGCTTTTATTAGCTCCCGCATAGACTACTTTAATGCGCTCTATGTGGGAGTTAACCAAACTGGACTTCACCGTCTGCAGCTTGTGCAAAACGCTGCTGCCCGACTGCTAACTAACAGTCGTAAACACGAGCACATAACACCTGTCCTGTACTCCCTGCACTGGCTCCCTGTCCAGTTTAGAATTAATTTTAAAATCTTAATGTTTGTTTTTAATGCACTCACGGGCCTTGCACCTTCATTTTTGTGTGAGATTCTGACCCCTCACAAACCCAGCAGAGCTCTACGTTCTGCTGGACAACATCTGCTGAAGGTGCCCCGGTCCCGGTTCAAACAGTGGGGCAATCGTTCTTTTGCAGTGGCCGGTCCTAAACTCTGGAACTCGTTGCCCATTGAGTTACGTTCCATCACTGACCGGCCTCTGTTTAAAGCCAAACTTAAAACCTTTTTTATTTAAAATGGCTTTTGGCACTTAATGGCTCTGTGACACTGATCTGTTTTTATTGTGTAAATATGTTTTAAACCTATTTGTAAATATGTTTATTTTTTACTAATGTTGTTAAGCACCTTGGTTCAATCTGTGGTTGTTGGAAGGCGTTATATAAATAAATATTGATTGATTGATTGATTGATTGATAAAATTATTTTACTCATAAACATAAGGTCATACCTGACATTTTTTTAGTTTAGAGTAGGAATCTATCTCTCATCATTTTCAAACCACAAATTTGGATCTCAAAATTCTGTATTTTTTAAAATAAACCCTGTCGCCTAAAGGGTTAATAATAATAATAACGGACGAAAGCAGATACAGTAGGAGGGTGTCCGGTTTGAGGACGACATGATTTTGACTCTGCTTTTTGCAGATGATGTTCTGTTGGCTGCATCAAGACAGGACCTTCAGTGTGCACTGGGGCGGTTTGCAGCCGAGTGTGAATGTGGGATGAGGATCAGCACCTCCAAGTCTGAGACCATGGTTCTCAGTCGGAAAAGGGTGGTTTGTCCCCTTAAGGTTGGTGGAGAGATCCTGCCTCAAGTGGAGGAGTTCAAGTATCTTGTTCACGAGTGAGGGAAGGATGGAGCAGGAGATTGAAAGGCGGATAGGAGAAGCTTCTGCAGTGATGCAGTCGATGTACTGGTCTGTCGTGGTAAAGAAGGAGCTGAGCTGTAAGGCAAAGCTATTGATTTACCGGTCAATCTCCTACTCTCACCTATAGTCACGGGCTTTGGGTCAAGAATAAAATCCCAGATAAAGGCGACCGAAATGGGCTTTCTCCGCAGGGTGGAAGGGTACTCCCTTAGAGAAAGGGTGAGGAGCTCGGTCACTCGGGAGGAGCTCAGCTGAGCTGGCTTGGGCATCTGTTCCGGATGGCTATTGGACGCCTCCCTGGGCAGGTGTTTCGGACATGTCCTACAGTGAGAAGACCCTGGGGAAGACTTAGGACACGCTGGGGGTTTCTTGGCTGGCCTGGGAACGCCTCGGCTCTAGGAAAAGCTGTAGGAAGTGTCTGGGGAAGGTGAAGTCTGGGCATCTCTGCTTAGACTGCTGCAGAGATGAGTCTAAGCTCAGAGTCTTAAGAGTAGATACAGTCTCAGCTCTGACTCAGAGCCATTTGGCCCCAGACTGAGTCTGGAACACATCTGGTTGCATTGGACTGAAGATTCATTAAAGACTGCTGCAATGACATCAGCAAAAGCCAGCTGCTCCAGAGTGCAAACATGAACCATCATGAACCATGGGAATGCATCGTAAACATATGCAGTCATAATAACTGCATATGTTGTAGTCACTGTTGTAGTCATTGCAGTCACTGTATTGTTGCAGAACTGGGGTAAAGACAATCTGGCACAGGACAGGGGAAAGCACACAGACTATAAAGGGAATACAATGAGACACAGGTGGAACACATTAGGGGCGGAGAAGGTAATCACAGTGGAGGGAAAAACACAAGGGCAGGAAGACAATCTGGAACACAAACAGGGGTTAGTGATTTCACAATAAGACACAGGAAATGATACATAACATAGACAGACAGACAGACAGACAAACACAAACATGGGTGGGACATGACAGTAACCCCTTCCCTTTACGAGCTGTCACCGGACGGCCCAGGATCCTCTGGGTGGCGATGGTGAAAATCCCGAATGAGGTCCGGGTCCAGAATGTCTCTTGCGGGTACCCATGACCTCTCCTCGGGACCGTAGCCCGTCCAATCCACAAGGTACTGGAAACCTCGCCCCCTACGTCGAACTGCCATTAACTTCCGCACAGTATACACCGGTCCACCATCAATGATCCGGGGGGGTGGCGGGGGTCTGGAGGCAGGGACCAAGGAGCTCTCCTTTACAGGCTTATCCGGCTTACGTGAAAAGTTGGGTGGACCCTCATGGTTCTGGGGAGTTTAAGTCTGACAGCAACCGGATTTAAGACCTTGGACACAGGGAAAGGACCAATGAATCGTGGTGCTAACTTACGGGACTCTACCCATAATGGAAGAGTGGATAGCCACACCCTCTGTCCCGCCTGGTAAGTTGGAGCGGCTCTCCTCTTCCGATCAGCGACTAACTTGTATTGATCGGAACTTCTTTGAAGAGCTTGACGAGCCCTGCTCCTTGTGCGGCGACAACGTCGAACTAAGGCCAGGGCCGATGGGACGCTAACCTCTTGTTCAGAAGCAGGAAATAAGGGTGGCTGGTACCCAAACACAGATTGAAAAGGTGACAGGCCAGTAGAAGCATTGGGCAGAGTGTTACATTTACATTTACATTTATTCATTTAGCAGACGCTTTTATCCAAAGCGACTTACATTACATTACCAGTGTTACAGTCACTGGAGGCAAGGTGGGTTAAGTGTCTTGCCCAAGGACACAACGACAGTATGAACTGTGGGGCGAGCGGGAATCGATCCTACTACCTTCCGATTGAAGGACGGCCGCTCTACCACTGAGCTACTGCCGCCCGTGTTATGGGCGTATTCCAGCCATCCCAGTACCTTACTCCATGACGTGGGGTTCCGCAAGGTCAAACATCGTAGTCCAACCTCCAGATCCTGATTGACCCGTTCGGTCTGCGGTCTGTCTGTCTGGGGATGATGACCTGAAGACAGACTGGCAGTTGCACCCACAAGGCTGCAGAAGGCCCTCCAGAACTGTGCTACAAACTGCGGCCCTCGGTCGGACAGCACATTCCTGGGGAAACCAAAGATTCTGCAGACATGAGTTAATAAAACCTCTGCCGTCTCCTTAGCAGAAGGCAGCTTGGGCAGAGGAATGAACCGCACCATCTTGGAGAACCTATCCACCATAGTAAAAACAGTATTGTTACCCTCCGAAACAGGTAACCCCGTGACAAAATCCACCAGGATGTCCGACCAAGGACGATGGGGCACTGGCAACGGATGCAGCAGACCAGAGACAGGCGCATTTGAGGTCTTGTTACGGGAGCAGATAGCACAGGCCACAACATATTCAGTAACCTCCCTCTTCATACTTGGCCACCAGAACCTCTCTTGAGCTCTAAATATGGTCCTGCGCCCCCCAGGATGACAGGACACCCGCAAAGAACCTGTCACCATAGTGCTGGTGGTACAAACAGGCAATTAGGTGGGACTCCCAGAGGAGCCTCCGTGTGTCGGAGGGCCTCCTTGACTTTGCCCTCGATGCTCCAGGAAATAGCTCTCAGGAAACAGGAATTTGGCAGGATGGGGGAAGCCTCTGTCAGGGAAAAACTGTCTGGAAAGAGAGTCAGCCTTGAGATTCTTGGAGCCTGGGCGATATGATACAGTGAAATTGAACCGGGAAAAGAATAGAGCCCACCGGGCCTGTCGGGGATCCAGTTTCTTGGCTGCTTTAAGGTATTCCAGATTCTTGTGATCAGTCCAGACTAGGAAAGATTGCTGCGTACCCTCCAGCAGATGTCTCCACTCCTCCAGAGCAACTTTAATTGCCAGCAACTCTTGATCTCCAACATTGTAATTCTGTTCTGCCGGGGAAAGCTTTTTTGACAAGAATGCATAAGGATGTATATTTTCATCGTCTACTGACCTTTGTGACAGAATTGCCCCCACTCCCGAGTCCGAGGCATCCACCTCTACCATGAACTGACGGTTGGTGTCTGGAAGAGTAAGTATGGGAGCGGATGTAAAACAGTTCTTCAACCACTGGAAGGTAGCCTGGGCACTAGGGGACCAGGAAAACTGGACCTTGGAAGAGGTGAGAGCATGCAACGGAGCTGCGATGGAACTGAAATTCCTAATGAACTTGCGGTAGAAATTGGCAAATCCTAGGAAGCGCTGTACGTCCTTACGGCAAGAGGGAGAAGGCCAGTCAGCCACGGCTTGAATCTTGCCCGGATCCATCTTCAGCACCCCCTCTGCGATGACCATTCCTAAAAATGACACTGAAGGTTCATGAAATTCACACTTCTCAGCCTTAACGTTTAACTGATTCTCCAGAAGTTTGCCAAGCACCTGCTTAACGTGGACGATGCGAGTCTCTAAATCAGGGGAAAAAATGAGAATGTCGTCAATGTACACGAAAACAAACTTGTTCAGCATCTCTCTTAGTACATCATTAACAAAGGCCTGAAAAACTGCAGGCGCATTTATCAACCCAAATGGCATCACTAGGTACTCATAATGGCCACTAGGGGTGTTGAAAGTGATACGCATTTCTCAAGTCCAACTTTGTAAAAACTTTTGCCCCTTGTAACAGTTCAAAACAAGAAGCGATTAACGAAAGGGGGTACCTGTTCTTAACTGTGATGTCATTCAGTCCCTGGTAATCAATGCAAGGGCGAAGCGTCTTGTCCCTCTTATCCACAAAGAAGAATCCAGCCTGGGGAGGAAGAAGGACGAATAATACCAGTCTTGAGAGCGGAGGCTATGTATTCATCCATGACCTCACGCTCACGGCTGGATAGGGAGTACAGACGTCCCTTGGGTGGAAAGGTCCCTGGGAGGAGGTCTATGGCACAGTCATAAGGTCTATGTGGTGGAAGTGTGGTTGCCTTTACCTTGTTGAACACCTCTCGCAATTCCCAGTAGTCCTCAGGAACTGAAGCTAATTCTGTGCACTGGGTCTCCTCTGCTGAGAGAGTGTTTCCAGGCACATCTGAAAAGGAGGGTGAGGACTGGAAACACCAAGGGTTGCACCGAGAACCCCAGGATAATATAGCTCCAGAGGACCAGTCAATGTGCAGGTTATGTAGAATGAGCCAGGGGTAGCCCAAGATTACAGGGTGCAGGGATGAGTAAAACAGGAAAAATCTGATCTTCTCGGAATGATGATCCAGAAAGGATAGAACTACAGGACTTTTCTAACTGGACAGGTGGCGAGGAAATGGCCCAGCTGGCCACAGTAGATACAACGCCCCTCCATCATGCGTCGATTCCTCTCAGCAGAAGAGAGCCTGGTCCGGCCCACCTGCATGGGTTCTTCAGTTAGAGGAGGAGAGACAGGAGCGGACATCGGGGACACCGAAAGTACCTCATCCCTAGAAGGCCCCCTCCTTCCCTGGTAACTGCCTGGCTGAGAGCGGAATCTCTCCCTCTCCTGAAGTCGATTATCAATCCTAGAAGCCAAGGCAATTAAAGCGTCGAGCTCGGTGGGTAGATCAAGCGGGGTCAGATAGTCCTTAACTCTTTCTGAAAGACCATTGAAGAATGCATCCACGAGGGCTAGTTGGTTCCACCCACTGTCTGCTGCTAATGTGCGGAACTCAATAGCATAATCAAAGATGCTACGGCGCTCCTGCTTCAAAGTTACCAGCGCCCTCGCTGCTTCACGGCCAGGAGTGACAGTTTGAAAAACTTGGGTAAATGTCTGTAAAAACAAGGGCAGCGAGTTGCAAACTGCTGATTCTCTATCCCATTCAGCTGTGGCCCATGCTCTCGCACGGCCGGACGGATAGGAGATAATGTAAGCTATCTTGGCCCAATCTGATGGAAAAGAGGACGCCTGAAACTCAAAGTGAAGCTTACATTGAGACAAGAAGGGACGACAATCCCCCGACTCGCCCGTGAATCTCTCCGGACTGGACAGCCGGATATGTGATG
Organism: Perccottus glenii; assembly: GCA_024416835.2. Taxonomy (NCBI): domain Eukaryota; kingdom Metazoa; phylum Chordata; class Actinopteri; order Gobiiformes; family Odontobutidae; genus Perccottus; species Perccottus glenii. The sequence goes on from CM044557.2 coordinate 4,941,713, forward strand.
ACTCACGAGTGACAGTTCTCGGGGCCGCTTCAGCAGGAACCTGGTCAGTGGCAGCACACTCCGAGGACGCAGACGAGGCCTCCTTCCTCTGCATCTGTTCAATGACAAATCCAATTTGTGCAGAAAGTTGGAAATAGGCCCGCTCAAGGCCCTCTGCTGAAGCCCTCATCTCACGTTGGAGCAAACCAACCTGCTCCTCCTGAAGATGAATCCGTTGTCCCTGTGCCTGCAGGGCGGCACGCACTGGATCTGCGGAGTCCATGTTATTGGCCAGATTGTACTGTCAGGACCAGGCAAAAGGACCCACTGAGCAGATCCCACAAAAGACAGAGGTTTCAATATCTTTTATTTCCGAGGCAAAGATACAAATCCGAAATCCAAGAGACGTAATACAAAAACAAGGCGAAGGTCAAAAACACTAGAAACTATCAAACAACACACTAGGAAATGCTGGAAAGCTCACACTGGGGTAAAGACAATCTGGCACAGGACAGGGGAAAACACACATACTATAAAGGGAACACAATGAGACACAGGTGGAACACATTAGGGGCGGAGCAGGTAATCACAGTGGAGGGAAAAACACAAGGGCAGGAAGACAATCTGGAACACAAACAGGGGTTAGTGATTTCACAATAAGACACAGGAAATGATACATAACATAGACAGACAGACAAACACGAAGGTGGAACATGACATGACTAACTAACTCAAATAGAAGACAAAAGAGCATCAGGAACACTACATGTATCTGTAAAAATCCTACCCCTGTGGGGTATATATTTTATGAATGAATGTCATGTGGCTCAGTGGTAAAGCATTCGTCCTTCAACCGGAATGTAGGTGGTTCAATTCCCGCTCTCTCCACAGTTCATACTGTTGTTGTGTCCTTGGGCAAGACACTTAACCCACCTTGCCTCCAGTGGTGTTCCAGCTGTAACACTGGTGAATGGAACCTTAATGTAAGTCGCTTTGGATAAAAGCGTCAGCTAAATGACTAAATGTAAATGTGTGAGTCAGACTGGAACTGTGTGTGTGGGGTTTCATTTCATAAGAAATCCCTGGGTCTGACAGCTGTCGAGAGCTCTTTAAACCACGAGCACACAGTCACTCATTCAGTGTCTGCTGCAGACAGAGCCTCTCCAGGGTCAGTCTCTTTGGTTCGGTCTGATTTTATTGTAGATTTTATCATTAACATTAATGATGGAGTACATCTGGACCGGCAGTGTTTCTGGAGAAAAGCCTATTTTTTGTTGTTTGGTGCAGTTTAAATCCCAGTTGTGAACTCTTGGACCGGGGCTTTTTGCAGTGGACTGAAGCTTATGGATGGTTTTCTGCTTTGGTGCAAAGTAAATGAAATTGACTGTGAACTATGCACGCACCCTAAATAACAGGGCATACTAATGTTTAGGTCATTTAGAAAGTCTATAAATCCAAGTTTCCTTTGGACTTGGCTGTGATTGGCTCATTTGGCTCTGTGACAGTCATCAGGGACCATTCAGCCAAGCCTCAAGTTTTCTGCAGCAGGTTGTCAACACAGGTCACACCTAACTCTGAGTCCAACCATCTTTGAATAGTTTCACCGCGGCTCAGAATCAACTCATAGGGCAAAGCAAACCTGCAGGCATTAATCTGTACCAAAATATATAAGGGCAGTTAATAAAGTATGTTGGGGCATGAGCATAACACATGAGCAACCAAACAACATTGACAAGAGATGCAGAAGAAGCAGATTAGCAGCAGAAGCCTACAGAACTGTGTGAGTGTATGTGATTCTTGTCTTTTTTAACTTAGTGACGTGTCATTGTTGATAAACCGCGCTGTGTGTTACTACGACTCTGTCACGTGGTGCACCGGCATCTACTCTCACTTGCTAGCGGGCTGGTTTCGTTTGAATTTTTTGTGTCACCTGGAGGCGTGTCCTGCTGAATTCAATTACTTGAATCAGACGGGTATTTAAGTGTGGACCACCGCGGCAGCTGTCATCGCGTGAAGACCGAAGAGAATAAAGACCATCGACCTGCACGCAACTCCACCGAGCAGGGACACAGCGACAGGGCACCTGAGTATTGCACTTTTTTGTACTATTTGTTTGCACTGCTCTTCTTCAATGTGTTTTCAAATCCTACTGTCATTTCAGCACGGAAATTATCATCTGTTTCACGCAAAAGGCGATGCAACCATAATAATCTGCATGTTGTATCACTGTCAATAACTGCCCCTTCTACTTTCCCAATAGGTTTGTGGAACTGCCAGTCTGCTGTGAACAAAGCTAATTTCACTACAGCTTTTGTTCAACATTCTGGTCTTTCAGTTGTAGCACTTACAGAAACATGGATCAAACCAGAGGACTCTGCCACTCCCGCCGCCCTCTCCCATAATCATACTTTCTCCCACAGTCCTCGCCTCACTGGAAGGGGCGGAGGGACCGGACTACTTATCCCTACCGACTGGAAGTTCAAACAGCTATCACCCTTGTGTGACATAGGCTCCTTCGAGTTCCATGCTGTTACCGTCACCCACCCTGTTAAACTCATTTTGTAGTTATCTATCGGCCCCCAGGTCAGCTTGGACATTTCTTGGAGGAGTTGGATGTGCTTCTCTCATCCTTCCCTGAGGATGGTACTCCTCTGGTGGTATTAGGAGACTTCAACATCCACCTTGAAAAGCCACAGGCTTCTAACTTCAATAACCTGACTGCATCATTGGAGCGGGTCTCCACATCAGCAACCCACAAGTCTGGTAACCAACTAGATCTTATCTACTTAAGATACTGCTCCACTCAGCACACTCAGGTCACGCAACTGCACACGTCTGATCAGTTCTTCATTACTCTCAACCTTGACCTAACTTCTCCAGACACTGCAATTGTTTTGCCACTGGTCCCTTTCCGACACAACCTGCGTACACTCAGTCCCTCCCGTTTTTCCTCTGCTGTCTCTTCTGCGCTCCCCCCCTCTGAGGAGCTCTCTCTTTTTAACACCAACAACGCTACCGACAAGGTGTGCTCCACGCTGTGCTCCACGCTTACATCCTGCTTGGACAACTTATGCCCTCTTACATCTAGACCAGCCCGTACATCCTCGTCTGATGATCCAGAATGCAGCGGCAAGAGTGGTCTTCAATGAAGAGAGCAAATGTAACTTCTCTCTTCATTAGGTTACACTGGCTCCCGGTTGACCACCGCATCAAGTTCAAAGCTATGCTCTTGGCCTACAAGATTACTACCTGCTCCGCACCCTCATATCTTCACTCACTAATACAAACCTACATTCCTACCAGATCCTTGCGCTCTGCAAATGAACTACGTCTAGTGGTACCGTCCCAAAAAGGAAAAAAAAAATCACTCTCACGTACCTTCTCAGGATCTGTTCCACATTGGTGGAATGATCTGTAGCCATCTTTAAAAAAACGCCTGAAAACACATCTTTTCCATCAACATCTGACTGACAAACACTGAGTTCTACTTCCTTTCTATTGATTCCTTCTCTTTTATTTAAATAAATAAATAAATAAAATTATTTGTATACTGTGCTGGGTTTAAATTGACTGGTGATTTTGGTGCACTTATGCTTTTTGTTCCTTGTGTTGTTAAAATTGCTTCCGTTGTTTTCCTCACTTGTAAGTCGCTTTGGATAAAAGCGTCTGCTAAATGACTAAATGTAATGTAAATGTGACAAAATGGAACAAAATACTGAAACAAGACCAAGCATCATTCACACTGTCTCATGTCTGATTGTATTTATTCTCTCTCTTTTCCTAATAAGAACCACAATAGAGCAGCTTTAAAAATATGCACAAAATGGTGCCTTGTTCTCTCTTAAGAGCATGTGGTAACAGTAAAATCCTCCACATTAATGTCAGAATGACACTGTAATTATTAAAAAATAAAAAATGGCTACGTTTTACTTTTTCTTATTATTTGGGCATTTCTTGTGACTAGGTCATTGTTGAGCCAAAGACAACAAGGATGAAGAGACGGAAGCTCAAAAGGACTGAAATAATGCTAAATAGAAACAAACAGCTGATTGGGTGGTAGTTCAAAAGGAACCATCAGGATACACTGAGGGTTAGTGAAGGTACAAGACAGTAAGAGCAGACAATGAGACAGTGTTGCATCCATGAGATCAGTGCAGTGTGGTCTGAATGGAACTGTCCTCATTATGCCAACATCTGTCCTGTCAGATCAAATCAATCAGTCCCATGTCTCGGACACAGGACAGTCGTATTAATATAAGCATAACACCAGCTGGAGCAGACATATTCTACTGGTGATTTGATTGATCAAACCAGTAACATAAAAGCAGCATGTCACAGTAAAGTTTAAAAGAACACAAACCTGTTAGATTAAAATAAAAAATAAAATAAAAAAGACAATCAATATTATCTAAACAGTCATGCATCTGTCGCCACATTAGCCACTACTAAACAGACACTAAAAGATCTGAACATTTGGCGTGTCGAGTGTTACCTGTCGCTGGTTCTCGGTCTCAAGTCTGAGTCGAGCCTCGATGCAGCGCCTTGTTTCCAGAAAGGCCTGTCTCTGGGCGCGGTCCGACAGATAACTGATGAAGATCCCAGCCGTGTTCATACAGAGGAATAGCACGCCCAGAGCTGCCACCTGCAACACAGTACAACCATGGTCAAGACCGTGTAAACCCAGACCAGGATTATGTTTGAGAAAGAAGACATTTGGGATTTGATTTAGCACCAGTTAAAGATATTACCTTTTACATTTACATTTAGCTGACGCTTCTATCCAAAGCGACTTACATTAAGCTTCTAATTACCAGTGTTACAGCTGAAACACCCCTGGAGGCAAGGTTGGTTCCCAAGGAAACAACGACAGTATTAAGTGTGGGGAGAGCTGGAATAGAACCGCCAACCTTCTGGTAATAGGACGATCATTCTACCACTGAGCCACTATTACTAACATAATATCTCAGAGGAGCTGTGCAAGAGTCGCAGAATGGATTCTCAGTCTAAGTATGTGTATAGTTTTCTAAAGCGCTAAAATTTAGTTACAATAAAGATATTCTAATTGTGAGTACAATAACTCATACAACAATGAGCTGATCATTATCTGAGACTGTAAGCCGGTCCTCTTCCCAGTACAATGATGTTTCAATCATTGTGAAACATCATTGTGCTGTGACTCTTGAGTGAATGGTGTAATCTTGTTCTTTAATGCATCAAAGACCAAGTTTGATGTCCCTTCTCGTCTTTTTACATACATAATTCATTCCTAAAAACTATATTTATATCTGTAGACAGTACAAAGTAGACATTTATTAGACATTAAGTAGACAATTATTTAGCATCAAAATGGGAGTTTGGGGTATCCAGAGAGAACATGCAAACTCCACACAGAAAGGCCCTGCCGTGGCTGGGGTTTGAACCCAGAATATTGTTGCTGTGAAGCAGAGGTGCTAGGTACTCTGCCACCATGCCCCCCAAAACCTAATTCATTCTGCAAAAAAATGAAACCACTAAATAAAGACAAAATCCTGGACTCAAACTGAGACTGAAGTAGAACTAAGTCTAATGATAGTTAACGTGTACTAAAAGAGTACCAAAGCAGGACAGGATTGAGACTGAGTGAGGACCAAACTTTAGCGGTCTTCCTGGCTGTGTTCCAGCCTCTGCAGGTTTACTGTAACAGAGTCTGATTAGGGGCAGGTCTTCAGGGAGCGGCTCTGTTGTTCCAGTCAGGTCCAGACAGGTCTAACCATCTGCACTCTCCTCTGGGACTGTACTCACGGCTCCGAAAATAACAGTTTCCGACAGCTCTAACAGTATTCAAAGACAACTAACTCCTGTGTCAACTTTAATGACTATTGTGCTGCTGTGAGCGTCTGTGTCAAACCACTGCTCACCAGGCCACGATCCACAGAATGGATTTTCACTTTGGAAAGCTGACCTCTCCAGTTTTTCAAAATAAAACAGAAAACATTTGACAAAACATGCAATTATCTTCAAAGAAGCCTAGACATGAGACATTTCAACTTTGCACTTTGAACATATTTGACACTACATTAATGATCAGATGAACACAGTCCTTTAAATCCCCCCGAAACTCTGAGAGAAAAGATATGTTTAGGATGATTATGATTATGGTTTTAATGTCAAATAATTAAGTAGGAGTGTTTCAACGTTACTGTTGTGAAAGGACTAGGTCTAACATTCCCTCTGACATAACCAGGCACAAACCCTAGATGATCTCGTCCTACTCCTGATGAGTGCAGACGCACTTCTGCTTGCTTATGCCAGCTTTACTTTTCTTTTTAGATATTTTCACCTTTAGCCAATGATTTAATGATCAACTTTTTACATTACTTTTTACTTTATTTTAACTGGATTTTTATGTTTTTACTTATTTTTACTTTTTAAACAACAAGTTGTACCTGCTGAGCGACTGCAGCCTTGGTATCTATTTTTCAACATGTCAGGGGTAAAAACAACAAATTTCAACTACAAATTCTTTCTGCCAAAATTAGTGGAAATACCAACAGAAAATTAGTGTGTTACAAACAAAGATTTTAGCTTTGCATTTTATCACCTTAAAAACATTTCCAGAGTCAAAGGGATGATGTCTCAACCAGACTTAGAGAAACTTATCCATGCTTTTATCTCCAGCAGGTTAGATTACTGTAACGGCCTGCTCACTGGTCTCTCAAAACGAGGGTTAAGACAGCTGCAGCTTATTCAGAACGCAGCTGCTCGGGTTCTCACCAAAACCAGGAAGCACAACCACATTATTTATTTTATGTTGTTTATGTGTTTTTTAGGAAACATTTCCTCATGACATTCTTTACTAAACCCTCTACATTTACAAATTAAATTTACATTTAGTCATTTACAGACGCTTTTATCCAAAGCGACTTACAAGTGAGGAAAACAATGGAAGCAATTTTAACAACACAAGGTACAAAAAGCATAAGTGCACAAAAAACTAGTCAATTGAAATCCAGCGCAGTATACAATGCTAAGGATGATTTTTTTTTTTTTTTTTTTAAAGAAAGAAATCAATAGAAAGGAAGTAGAACTCAGTGTTTGTCAGTCAGGTGTTGACAGAAGAGATGTGTTTTCAGGTGTTTTTTAAAGATGGCTACAGAATCTGCTGATCTTGTAGCAGCAGTAGATCATTCCACCAATGTGGAACAGATCCAGAGAAGGTACGTGAGAGTGATTTTGTACCTTTTTGGGACGGTACCACCAGACGTTGTTCATTTGCAGAGCGCAGGGATCTGGTAGGAACGTAGGTCTGTATTAGTGAGTGGAGATATGGGGGTGCAGAACCAGAGGTGGTCTTGTAGGCCAAGAGCATAGCTTTGAACTTGATGCGGGCGTCAACCGGGAGCCAGTGTAACCTAATGAATAGAGGAGTTACGTGCGCTCTCTTTGGTTCATTAAAGACCACTCTTGCCGCTGCATTCTGGATCAGCTGCAGAGGTTTGGTTGTGCAGCAGGGAGTCCAGCCAGTAGAGCATTGCAATAATCCAGTTTGGACAAGACAAGAGCCTGGACTAGAATTTGCGTGGAGTGCTCTGATAGGAAAGGTCTAATTTTTCTAATGTTGTAGAGGATGAATCTACAGGACCGGGTGGTGCTGGCGACATGACTTGTGAAGTTTAGCTGATCATCAATTACCACTCCCAGATTTCTGGCAGTGCTGGACGGTGTAATGGTTGATGGGCCTAGTTGAATGGAGAGGTTGTGGTGGGTCTTTGGATTGGCCGGAATCACAAGCAGAGAACGTACGTGAGAGGGATTTTTTACCTTTTTGGGACGGTACTACCAGACGTTGTTCATTTGCAGAGCGCAGGGATCTGGTAGGAACGTAGTTTGTGAAAGAGGCCAGAGGTAAAGCATAGTCGTGTCTGGCTCAGTCTCCACGCGGTGTTAATCTCGTTATTGATCTGACTCTTTGTGCTGTTCCAGTGACAACGAAAGTGTCAGAGCAAATGAAAAATTTTGCGAGTGACGCTGCGCTTGCTCTGAAAGGCTATGAGCAGAAAGGAGCATGACAGTGAGTTTGATTCAAACGTGTTTACTGATGGTCACACTGGAACAGGAACTGATACTGTTCACCTGCCGCATGTCCACTGGGTTCAGTCAATCACTTCATTGTCAGAGCCTTTTCTTCTGGATTTCACTGGAACCAGCTGTCAATCAGTTACTGTAAAATGGTTTTGCACTTTAGTTAACTTTACACTCTTTGCAACAGAAAATATGAAATCTCACTGAATATTGGTTTGAGTGTTTTTTTCCTGCTTTAATACCATATTGTAACGTGGTTTTCCATAAGTCTTTGCTTTTCACAGTCATCTGGAGCATAAACCCCTAAGACTGTAAGATAAACCCCAAGGGTCACTGTGATATGTACACCGTTAGAGAGTTTGTTACTTGTTTTGCAGGTTATTTTTGGTTTATCTGTACAGCTACTAATTTTGCAGCAGCCACATCAGAAACAAGCTATACTTGTGATTTTCTGTGACTTAAGCCTGTAACCTTAAGAGTGGGGGAATACCTCAGAACAAAACCGAGGTTATAAGGGCTAATGTTAGGACTAAACTTAATTTTAAACCAAGAACTACATCAGAACTAAATCAGGATGAAACCCAGAGTCAAAACCAGAACTAGCCTAAGACTAAAGCAGTTGGATGTGCTTCTTTTGTGCTCTTTCAAACATACTGACATTTTATTTCCCAATTGCCATTGTGACATGTGACCTACATGAGCCTGTTGCCATGGCAATGTTGATCAGCAGAGACAATTGTGTCTATGAAGCTGCTGCTCCGCGTGAGATAATGTGTCCTTAGTATTTTACAGCAGCAAGTCGTAAACACAACAAACTAAGAACAACGCGTTCATGTGTCTGTAACTGCGGCGTCCGCAGGTAAACTAGCTTGTTCTTCTAATATTTTTCAACATGAGAGAGCATAATAACTGACAAACAGGGTATCCAAAGGCACCGTGACCATATACACAATACAATAAAATTTGTATGTATTGTAAAACAGGTGTTGGGTAACCTAAGGCTGTTTAATCTGTCCCGTGGAGCATTTACTAATAATTTATATATTTTTTATTTATATATTTATATAATTTATGATAATAACACTGCATGTATTTTCCCCTTTTTCTTCAATATTCTGCAGTAATCAGTTGATCCCTTTATACAACATTATACAAACAGTTAAAACCTTTCCTTTTTTAATTAAATTTTTGTATTTATGCAGCACCAAGTGACAGCATGAAAATATTTACAATATTTACATAAAATCTAGGAAGGAGGTAGGGATGGAAAAGAGGGGAGAGATGGAGGTAATAAGATGCATGTCAAACTGTCCAGTAGATGAAATAATTCTGTCTTAGTAATGTTAATTATTTGTGTGTGTGTTTTGTGTATTAGTGAGGGTGTGTGTGTGGTTGTTTGTGTGTGTGTGTGTGTGAACACGTGGGTATGTGTACAGGTGGGTGTAAAGCATGTTGTCAAAATCCTGAATTAAATTAATCAAATAATAAAAAAAACACACTGACTTTATGTTTGGACAGGTTATTTGCTTAGGTTTCGATTCAGATATGTTTGATATTATTGCTGTTACCCATTTATTAATTATTTAATTAATTACACATATTGTTAGGTGCCGGTGCACCTTTCTTTTTGCTTCTTTATATTGTGTAGTAATTTTGTTAAGTGTTTATCTTCTTTGTATCTTTTGGTATTAGGTGGTTTTCATAGTTTAAATATTTTTAGATGTTTAGATGTTTTTTCAGGCTCATTAGAGTATATAAGTCACCTGAGTAGGCTCGCTCGCTTGCTCTTGCTTCCGCCTCAGCTGTTCCGTTGAAAACGCTGGTGAGCGCTGCCGGCTTGCTCCATGCTCTGTAGTTCTTGTTAGCCTAGCCTTGTTTTTGTTTGGCCTGATGGGACCGGCTGTCTGATTTATCGTTCTTTATTTTGTTCAGGTTAGTAATGGGGGTTTGTGTTGTGTAGGGTGGTAGAGGAGTTGGCACCGGCTTCTACGGCCCTGTACAGGGTTGGCCCGGGTCGCTTCTTCCTTTATGTTCTGTTTGGCCGGCTCACCAGGTCCACCTTTTCTTTGATACTTTTCAGTCTTTTTTGGGCACGGGAGGGTTGGAGTTTTTTTAATAACTCTAAAGATTAAAACATCAAGATAAAACAAAAGCTTAACAGTCTAAAAAAATAAATGAATAAAAACAATTTTTGAAATGAACTGTTTTGCCTCCTGTGTCCTCTTTTAAATATGTTTGGGCCGTAACATATTTATGGGGGCTCGTTAAAAAAACAAAACCTTATCGTAGTTGTGCTGCCCATTTGATAAGTTACCTTTTGTAGTTGGCCTAGTAGAGATTTGTGGGTAACGTGTTGTGGCATTTTGGATTTTGTGTGGCACAAGAGTAGAGTATGTTTTTGTAAGCGTTTGAGCAGTAAATGAAAAGGACCTTGTGGTTTGTGTGGTTAAAGCTTTGTCTGTGCGTTAGCCTTTTGTTGTTTGGCTGCGTAGATTCCAGGTGTAAGGATGTCATTTAATCTGGGTGAGTTTATTGAAGCGCCCACTTTGGAGGTATTTCACAAGTGTTCAAAAGATAATTTGTTGGCATTAGCGGAGGAGTATGAGGTAGTTGTGTCGAGGCAGGATAAAAAGGCAGTGATTAAGGAGGAAGTGTGGTCTGTGTTGATTCAGCGTGGCATATTTCCGCCATCAGCTGGCCCAAAAAGCCCTCGTTTGTCCTCAATGGAAGATGCTATTCGTTTGAAGGAGCTGGAAATTGAGTTGCAACGGCTCTCTTTGGAGCAAAAGAAGGTCGAGCAAGAAACGCAACACAGCCGTCTGCGTGAACTCGAGGTGACCGCGCAGCTGCCTAGATCATCTGAATTTGTGAGTAAAAACATCCGGTTGGTTCCACAATTTAACGAAAAGGATGTAGATAAATACTTTACACATTTTGAGAGAGTTGCTGAGTCGCTTAAATGGCCTAGAGACGTGTGCCCAGGAGGCTTATGCGTCCTTGTTTGTTGATGATGAGTTTTTTGATAAGGTAAAAAGTGCTGTTTTACGGATTTATGAACTAGTGCCAGAAGCGTATCGGCAAAGATTTCGTAAATTAAGGAAAAGTCAGAATTAGACTCATGTTGAGTTTGTCAGAGAAAAGGAAATTTTCTTTGATCGGTGGTGCTCATCACAAAATGTGAAAGACTTTGATCAGCTCAAGCAGCTAATATTGATGGAGGATTTTAAAAACTGTCTCCCTGAAAGAATAACAACACATCTAAATGAAAATAAAGTCATAGACGTGGCTAAAGCTGCGGTGCTCGTGGACGAGTACGTGTTAACGCACAGATCGGGTTTTGTGGAGCGCCCTATTGGCTTTAACAGATTTGACCGCTTTGGTTATGGTAATGGCAGGGATGACGTGAAAGCTGTGTCTACAACAGCGGAGTCTGGTAAAAGTTTTGGGTCTAATTATGACGCGAGAAATAAGGAGCGTGACACAAAAGCTATTGATGCGATGTGCTTTTATTGTAAAAATAAAGGGCATATTGTTTCTAGCTGTCCAGTGAAAAAGAACAGTAAACCAGTAGCCCTGATTAAAACTGTGAGCCACGTTAACCAGCCAGCCTTGTCGGATAAGCCTTGTGAATATGCTGACTTTAAGCCGTTTGTTATGGGCCGGGTTTGTTTGATTTCTGGGAAAGCGTGAAAGTCCCGGTGAAAATATTACGGGATACTGCAGCCTCACAGTCTTTTATTCTGGAAGGAGTTTTGCCGCTGAACAAGGATACTGCAATTGGCTCTAAAGTACCGGTCACGAGGTTTTAATATGCAAGACATTGGTGTTCCCCTGCACAAGATTATAGTTCAGTCAGACCTATGGTCCGGAGAATCTATTGTGGGCGTGCGACCTGAGTTTCCAATTGCCGGCGTGACTGTTATTATGGGTAATGATTTGGCAGGAGGAAGAGTGTTGGTTACACCTGAGGTGACACCGGTTCCCGTTGTGACACACTCAGATGAGCTGGCGCACAAATATCCCAATGTTTTTACATCATGTGCAGTTACGCGCGCAGCTACAAAGCGTGAAGAACAGCGGAGTGAAAAGGAAGTAGATCTGAGTGATAGTTTTATGTGTGAGCTCAGTGCTGAGGCCGGTAAAACGCCCGTGTTAGCCGCAGAATGTGAAAATAAAAAAAATGAAACTGACGTACCTGGGTTAAGTGGTTTTGTTTTGTCAAAAAAGCAGCTAATTGCCGATCAGAAGTCATATGGTACTTTGGCACGGTTGTTTGAAGACGCTGTAACTGGTGACGAGAGTGAGACCATGTCGACTGGTTATTTTGTGAAAGATGGATTGTTGTTGCGCAAATGGACGCCATTAAATGTGTCACCTGTGGAGTATTGTTACACAGATTGTAGTCCCTACTCCATATCGTGCTGAGATTTTAAAGCTGGCACATGACAATCCATTAGCGGGTCATCTTGGTATTAAGAAGACATACAATCGCATTGTGCGTCATTTTTTTTGGCCTGGGCTGAAGGGTGATGTTACGAGTCACACTAAATCCTGTCATTGGTGCCAAGTATCTGGGAAACCAAATCACACAATTCCTCCAGCTCCTCTGTATCCGATCCCGGTTGTGTGTGAACCTTTTGAGCGTGTTCTGGTGGACTGTGTGGGTCGTCTGCCTCGAACTAAGTCTGGAAATAAGTTCCTGATAACTGTCATGCGCAGCCACCCGCTTTCAGAAGTCTTTCCGTGCGTAAAATCACTACTCCTGTTGTTGTGAAGGCGCTGATGAAGTTTTTCTCCTTGTTCGGTTTACCTCGAGTGGTGCAAACTGACCAGGGCTCAAACTTTATGTCTAAGGTGTTTGCGCAGGTTTTAAAACAGCTTGACATTCAGCACTGCCACTCTAGCGCCTATCATCCTGAAAGTCAAGGCGCACTGGAGCGTTTTCATCAGACACTGAAGACTATGCTTCGTACGTTTGGTTTGGAGTTTGAGAAAGACTGGGATGAGGGGGTGCATTTACAAATGATCGCTGTGAGGGAGGTGGTTTAAGAGTCGCTGGGTTTTAGTCCGTCGGAGTTGGTGTTTGCACACACTGTCCGTGGTCCTTTGAAGTTGTTAAAAGACCAGCTGTTATGCAAAAAGTCAGAACAAAATCTGCTTGATTTTGTGAGTAAATCCAAACTGAGACTGAACCGCGCATGTGAGATGGCGAAGAAAAATCTTAAGGTGGCACAGGCCAGAATGAAGTCTTTGTGTGACAGAAAAGCTAAAGTCAGGGAGTTTAAACCTGGTGATAAAGTCTTGATATTGTTACCTATACCTGGCTCAAGTTTACAGGCTCGATATTGTGGGCCCTATTCCATTCAGAAAAAGATTGGTGATCGGGACTATCTTATAATCACGCCTGACAGACGACGTAGGTCTCGTTTGTGCCATGTTAACATGTTGAAGCCTTATGTTGAGCGCGTGTCCCAGCCTGTTGTTACTGTGGCGGCTGAACGGGACCGTGTGGAGCTGTCTAGTGCTGAAGTGGCCGCTCCGTGTCTTGTCACACAGACAGTTTCAGGTGAGGCGCTGTTCAGTGAGAACACTGTTACGCACGCTGATGATGGAGGCGGGGTTCTGTCTGAGGCGTTGACTCATGGTAAACTGTTAAACTCGGAGGTATTGGGGGATTTACCTGCGTACTTGGCCCACCTTCCTGATTTGCAGCGTGATGATTTGATTGATTTGATGAATGAAAACTGTTTTCTGATGTGCCTTCGCAAACCACAATATTAATGCACGTTGGTGACACTGTGCCGATCAAGCAACACCCTTATCGAGTCAGTCCAGATAAACGTGTCCGTCTTAAGCGGCAGGTTGAGTCTCATGGTCTCACGTTAACTCATGGTATTGCAGAGTTTAGCTGTAGTCCTTGGAGCTCTTCCTGTTTGCTTGCATTAAAGTCTAATGGTGAAGATCGTTTTTGCACGGACTATAGGAAAGTAAATAATGTTACAAAGCCTGACTGTTTTCCATTGCCTCGTATTGAGGACTGTGTGGATCGAGTGGGTGGGGCTACATTTGTGTCCAAGTTAGATCTGTTGAAAGGTTACTGGCAGGTGCCGCTCACTGAGCGTGCAAAAGAAATCTCAGCCTTTGTAACACCAGATGATTTTTTTCAATACAATGTTATGCCGTTTGGCATGCGAAATGCACCGGCAACACTTCAGAGGTTGATGAGGATTATACTGTCGGGTCTGTCATTTTGTGAGGCTTACTTAGACGACTTGGTAGTTTGTTCCGATTCCTGGGTGGAGCATATTGAACACCTTCGGGTGGTTCTGGGTCGTCTTCAAGAAGCAAACTTAACAGTGAACTTATCAAAGTGTGAATTTGCCCAAGCAACGGTGACTTACTTAGGTAAAGTGGTTGGTGGGGGTTGTGTGCGCCCGGTGCAGGCCAAGGTGGAAAGTATAGTCTCGTTTCCTATTCCAACTAGTCGCACTGAGCTTCGACGTTACTTAGCCATGGTTGGTTATTACAGGGGGTTTTGTAGGAATTTTTCTGCTGTTGCCTCTCCTTTAACTGACCTTTTGAGTCCTAAGATAACTTTTGTGTGGACTGATCGTTGTCAAAAAGCCTTTGAACAAACTAAGACGCTACTGTTGTGCGCTCCTGTCCTTGCTGCTCCCTCGTTTTACAAGCCGTTCAAGCACGCTGTAGATGCTAGCGATACGGGGGTGGGGGCGGTTTTATTGCAGGAGGGTGAGGATGGAGTAGATCATCCGTTGTTGTACTTCTCTAAGAAGCTAGACCGCCATCAAAAGTGGTATTCGACCATAGAGAAGGAGACACTGGCTCTGGTGTTGTCGCTGGAGCACTTTCAGGTTTATGTTGGCTCTGCTTGTGCACCAGTAGTTGTTTTTACTGATCACAATCCTCTTGTTTTTTTACATCGGATGCGTAACAAGAACAGACGCTTAATGAATTGGAGTCTCCGGTTACAGGCCTATAATATTGAGATTTGTCATATTAGTGGCAAGAATAATGTGTTGGCCGAAGCACTGTCGCGCCTGTAGACTGGACAATGTTTTTTTTTCGCCCTTGTCCAGTATTTTGGGGTGGGGGTGTTAGGTGCCGGTGCACCTTTCTTTTTGCTTCTTTATATTATGTAGTAATTTTGTTAAATGTTTATCTTCTTTGTATCTTTTGGTATTAGGTGGTTTTCATAGTTTAAATATTTTTAGATGTTTAGATGTTTTTTCAGGCTCATTAGAGTATATAAGTCACCTGAGTAGGCTCGCTCGGTTGCTCTTGCTTCCACCTCAGCTGTTCCGGTGAAAACGCTGTTGAGCGCTGCCGGCTTGCTCCATGCTCTGTAGTTCTTGTTAGCCTAGCCTTGTTTTTGTTTGGCCTGATGGGACCGGCTGTCTGATTTCTCGTTCTTTATTTTGTTCAGGTTAGTAATGGGGGTTTGTGTTGTGTAGGGTGGTAGAGGAGTTGGCACCGGCTTCTACGGCCCTGTACAGGGTTGGCCCGGGGTCACTTCTTCCTTTATGTTCGGTTTGGCCGGCTCACCAGGTCCACCTTTTCTTTGATACTTTTCAGTCTTTTTTGGGCACGGGAGGGTTGGAGTTTTTTTAATAACTCTAAAGATTAAAACATCAAGATAAAACAAAAGCTTAACAGTCTAAAAAAAATAAAAATAAAAATGAATAAAAACAATTAACTGTTTTGCCTCCTGTGTCCTCTTTTAAATATGTTCGACTCTTTTGGGCCGTAACAATATACCTTTATTTATTTCCCTTATTTGATTTCTTTTTCCTCATCATTGCCGTTATCAGTATTATTTTTGTTATTACTCGCCCCCTTACACCCGCCAGGCCTGAAGAAACTTGTCATGACAAAAGTAGGTGTGAAATGTCATACTAAATTTACCCATTCAAAATTTGTAGGGGGCGCTGGAAAGCCATTATTATGGCATATCAGAGTGTTCAGAGCATCATTGTGCACAACCACCTCATTGCTTCCAACTCAATCTGACAATGTTTGAGCAAAGTACCGAATGTTGGCAAATCTCAAAACAAACACAAAGTTTGCCGCAATGCCACGGAAAAACCGTGAGACTTAAAAAAAAAGTGTAGCAAAATTTTGATAATCCAGTTCGGAAGATGATTCTGACAAAATATGGAGTCTTTTGGATGAAAACCCTAGGAGGAAAAGCATTTTGCATGAGGGGTATGATTTAGGGGGTTGTGCCAGGCTTAATGACAAATGTCCTGTTTCTCGAGGGGGCAAAGCCATAATAATATGTTTTGTTAGCCTTGTTGTGTAGAGCGTGTATTCTACATTTCAAACTCTAGACCCCCAAAAATTTACTTTAAGTTCCCATTGACAATGTATTTTTACTTTTCCAGCGTACGCTTGTTGTGTCTGATACTGAACCCCCAGCCATTAGAACACCTATGAGCAGAGTTCAATGTCTTAGAGTTTATTTATTGTAACGACAACAAACGACCCGAGTAGACTATCCTCAGCTCTACTGAAGATCTGCACACTGAACTTGGGGTTTTATACATTTTTCACATGACAGTTTACAAATTTATGCTTGCTCCTCAGGGGGACAGAAGTGGAGATTTGACCATCCTTCAAACTTTTGTTTCTGTTCCCCAGTGACCCCTTGTACCAGGCACCTGTCCTTATCTTGTCCAGATCTTCCCTGACATTCTAGTTTCTCTTTTCTATTAATGTGCTTCTAGATGTATTAATATAATATCCCCTACTTGATTTTTAAACCATACAAAAGTATAAACCATAAGTCACATAAGATAAGTGCACAGAAATAAAACACATATCATCCAAAATATTACACTACACGCTGTATACAAACCCTTTTCATGGGTTTGTATAGAATCCTTGGTGCAGTTTCAGTTGTTTACTGGGTCAAATTAGTACATTTAGCTCATTTGAATCCGACAAACTAAATTTCAAAGTATAATTTAAAATGTGTAGGGGGTACTGGAGAGCCATTTCAAAACATTGCCATTATTTTGGCATCTCAGTGTGTTCAGGGCGTCATTTTGCATACCCGCCTCATTGGGTCCGACTCAATCCGATGAAGTTTGAGCAAAATATTGGATGTTGGCAAATCAGAAAACCATTATAATTGTTATTTGTGGGATTGCCACGGCAAAAACGTAAGACTTACTCAAAAACTGCTAATAACTTTTTATTAAAAATTTTGTAGCATTTTGCATGACGGGTACGATTTAGGGGGTTATGCATTCCACCATCATGGTGGTGGAATGCACCTGACAAACCTTACTGTTTGTCAGAGGGCAAAGCCATACTAATATGTTTTGTTTGCCTTGTTGTGTAGAACGTTTATTCTACATTTCATGACTCTAGACTGAAAAAAAGTTACTTTTACTTTCCATTGACGTAATGTATTTTCACTTTTCCAGGGTGCGCTGTAGAGTCCCCCTTTTATGGGTTTGAATGGGACTATCAAAAAAAAAAAAAAAAAAATTTGCAGATCATAATAGGGGCGGAGCAGGTAATCACAGTGGAGGGAAAAACACAAGGGCAGGAAGACAATCTGAAACACAGACAGGGGTTAGTGATTTCACAATAAAACACAGGAAATTATACATAATACATAAACATAAACACACACAAGGGTGGGACACAAACTTCAATTAGGAAGGCATAATGCTCTTATACAGTTTGGTGTTTGTGCTGCTAATAAGCTTTTTTTGTTGTTATAACCTACACATTTAGACGCAACTTTTAAAGTTTTTCTTTTTTAGTAATATAAGGATAAATGTCTCTGACTAAAGATTCAGATTCAAGATTCAAGATTCAAAGTGTTTATTGTCATGTGTACAGACAGAAAGCATGTTTCCCTATACAATGAAATTCTTACTTTGCCGTCCACAGTAAAATGTCACACAATTAAGTAAAAATAAAAAAAAATAAGACAAATATACAAGTAATAATAATGGAAGTATACCAAAAATATACAAATATACAAAAAGTGTAAAGTGTAGTAAGGTGAGGTAGTGCAGTTGTGATGGTGTAAAGTGACGTGTAAAGTAAAGTGACGTGTAAAGTAAAGTGACGGTGTAAAGTAAAGTGAGGTAGTGCAGTAGGTAAACAATTGTTCATGTAATGTGATTGTGATTGTAGACTCCTATCTGCTGTTTAGGAGTCTTATGGCAGAGGGAAAGAATGAGTTCTTCATTCTGGAAGTCCTGCATTTCACACTTCTGTACCTCCGTCCTGAGGGTAGAAGTGTGAACAGACCATGTTGTGGGTGGAGGGGTCTTTGAGGATGGAAGCAGCTCTTCTGTGGACTCTGCGGTGGTAGATGCTCTGCAGAGAGGGCAGTGGAGTCCTGGTGATCTTCTGCGCAGTCTTCACCACTCTCTGCAGGCGTTTGCGGTCCATGACAGAAGTGCTGCCGTACCACACAGTGATGCAGCTGGTCAGGACACTCTCAATGGTGCAGCTGTAGAAGTTGCTGAGGATCTTGGGCGACATGCCAAACTTCCTCAGCCTCCTCAGAAAATACAGCCGCTGTTGAGCCTTCTTGACCAGCTGTGTGATGTGAGGTGTCCAAGTGAGGTCCTCATTGATGTGGACACCCAAGTATTTGAAGTTGCTCACCCTCTCCACTTCAAGTTCCCGGATGAACAGTGGCTGAGGCGTTCTCCTCTCCCTCCTCATGTCCACTATCATCTCCTTTGTCTTGTCCGTGTTGAGGGTGAGGTTGTTGTCTTCACACCATGACACCAGACTGGCCACCTCCCTCCTGTAAGCTGCCTCGTCACCGCCAGCGTCGTCCTATCACTGCGGTGTCGTCAGCAAACTTCAGGATGATGTTGTCCTTGTGAGAGCGACACAGTCGTAGGTGTACAGGGTGTAGAGGATGGGGCTGAGTACACAGCCCTGTGGAGTACCAATGTTTGTGATGGTGCTGGCTGAAGTCCTATTACCAATCCTGACAGACTGAGGCCTGCCAGTCAGGAAATCTAGGAGCCAGTCACAGAGGGTGGGGTGCAAACCCAGTGTGGACAGTTTGTGGGTGAGTTTATGTGGGATGACCGTGTTGAAGGCGGAGCTGTAATCTATAAAAAGTATCCGTATGTATGAGTCCTTGTTCTCCAGGTGTGAGAGGGAGTAGTGGACGGCAGTAGCGATTGCATCCGAGGTAGATCTGTTGGGCCGGTAGGCATACTGCAGGGGTCAATGGTGTCCGGTATGCTGCTCTGAATGTGGGCCAGCACCACTCTCTCGAAACACTTCATAATGATTGGAGTGAGTGCCACTGGTCTGTAGTCATTCAGGTAGGTGGGTGGGTTCTTCTTGGGCAGGGGGCGATGGTCGTGGTCTTGAAGCATGATGGTACAATGCGCTGGCTGAGGAGAGGTTGAAGATGGAGGTGAAAACATCAACCAGCTCGTTGGCACATGCTCTGAGGGCCCGCCCAGGAATGTTGTCTGGTCCTGCTGCTTTGCGGGGTTGATCTTCCTCAGAGCTCTGTGTACCTGTGTTGTTGAGATGGTTGGTGGAGGAGGGGTTGGGTGATCCAAGTGTGTGTGAGGGTGTGTGTGCTCCTCTCTGCAGTGTTGCTGGGAGCCTCAAAGCGGGCGTAGAAATTGTTGAGGTCATCCGGCAGGCTGTCTGTTGATGCGATGTTGTTGGTGGTGGTCCTGTAGTCTGTGATGTGCTGCAGGCCTTGCCACATCCGCCCTGAATCCGCAGTAGAGTAGAAGCTGTCCAGCTTCTCTCTGTACTGCCTCTTGGCGCTGTGATGGCTTTTCTCAGTCCATACTTAGCTTTGTACTCGTTCTCATTGCCTGATCTAAATGCAAGAGAGCGAGCACGCAGCATGTGACGTACCTGACTGTTTATCCAGGGCTTCTGGTTGGGAAACTTCCTGATTTGTATGGTGGGCACGATGTTATCAACACAAGTGCTGATGTACCCAGACACATACTCAGCATAATCCTGTACGCTAATGGAAGAGTCCTCCACAGTGGCTGCAGCTTTAAACACATCCCAGTCTGTCAGTGCAAAACAATCCTGCAGGGTGATCTCGCTCTCCGGGGTCCAGAGTTTGATCTGTTTGGTGACAGGGTGTGCTTGTTTCAGTCTTTGTCTGTAAGCAGGGTACAGGAACAAAGAGATGTGGTCCGAGTGTCCGAAGTGGGGCGGGGTGCAGCCCTGTATGCACCACGTATGTTGCTGTAGACGTGGTCAAGAGTGTTTTTATCACGGGTGGGAATGTCAACATGCTGGTGGTATTTGGGAATACAGTCCGCAAACTACAGTGGTTGAAGTCACCAGCAACAATAAAAACAGCGTCAGGATGAGCCGTTTCTAACGCGCTGATGACGTCATGGAGTTTGCTGAGTGCTGCTGTGGAGTCAGCACGCGGGGATGTAAACAGCGGCCAAAAACACAGCAGTAAATTCCTCGTAAATAATACGGACGGCACTTCAGCAGTAATAACTCCACATCTGGTGAACAGTGCTCGTCAACAGTCTGTATATCTTCGCACCACGAGTTGTTTACAAACACACACACCCCGCCTTTAGACTTACCGGATGCAGCCGTTCGGTCGCCTCGGTGAAGCGAGTGAGTCTGTAGCTGAATGGCGTTGTCCGGGACCTTGTCTGAGAGCCAGGTCTCGGTGAAAATCAGGCGCAGCACTCTCTGATTTCCGATGGGTTGAAATCCTGGCTCGTAGCTCGTCCAATTTGTTTTCCAGGAGCGTACATTCGCTAACAGGAGGCTGGGTAGCGGTGGTCGGCTAGCGCGAGCTTTTAGCCTAGCATGTAGCCCTCCTCTTGCCTCGCTTGCGTCGCCGTCTCGAAGCACTCTCCTGGGGTCAGCGAACTCACTCGAGACCGGTGCTTCGTGGCCCTCGGGGTAAAAGTTTTGGTGGTATGGGCGAACAATGAGCTGCAGCTCCAGCGGAATAGAACCACTAAAAACAAAGTTTCGTGAGTTGGCGATGTCCAATAATGCCTGTCGGTTGTATGTTAGCAGTGCATGGCATTTGTGCACTGCAGAAAGAACGAAAAACACGAAAAACATACAAAAAAGAGAAAAAGTTCGAAATTTTAGCGCGGAGCTGGCAAACACGTCTGCCTCGGGGGGCGCCATGGTACTACCATAAATAATTACTGTGAAGTTTGCAAATAAAAAGTTTTAAAATAAAATCACAATAACAAAAGCAAAAATTAGAAGTGGGCTTAATGTACTCTTTTACAAAGATCTGGGTTGTGCCATTTTGGTAAATACATTAGACACATGTCTATTTTATGAAAATAGATCTTGTTCTCTCTCCACAGATTTCCTAAAGGTGATGCTGTCAGGCTGATCAGAAGAAAGACTCTCGGTTGTGTTGTGAGCACTTTAAGTAGGATATTCAGACAGTTTGGTGTTGTATTCAATTGCAGGTTTAATGGGTTAGAATAATTGAGAAGAAAAGAGAATTAAAAGTTACATTTTCTGAAAGAGGGCACATTTTTTTTATATAATTTAATATATAATTTGTGTACATGAGTGAAATTAGTGGAACTGAAAAGGGCTTTAAAGGGCAGAAACAGAAATAGACAAAAATTAGAATGGGCCGCACTCTGGCGACCCCCTAAAGTGAGCAAAACTAAAAAAGTTTACCTTTTTACACTGCAACAAGGGAAAATAAGAAAAAGTTATGAAAAAGATATTTAGTACGTATGAAGACCCAAATCTTGGGATTCTTTTAAAGTTTTAATTAAACTTTTAATTAAAAATTAAAAGAAATTTTTAAAATTTCTGCTAAATTTCCAGCGCATTTCAAATCCTCAGCTGTTCATAGTGCTGTGTCGTTGTTCATAGGACATTTTGTTATCGCCAGCTCGGGCCTACTAAGATAAATTAGTGATTTTTTAGGTGTCCCTGTAGCTCCAACTGCTTTGCTAATAGACAGAAGAAAATCTCACAAGATGCAGATGCTTCAATTGAGAATTACTACATTTATGAGCTGACAAAAGAGAGGGATTATTTGAAAGAGCAGCTGGCATGAGGTAAATCTAAACTAGAGTTCAATATTTACAGTACTTACAGTCAGGTCCATAAATATTGGAACGTCAACACAATTCTAATCTTTTTGGCTCTATACACCACCACAATTGATTTTAATTTAAACAAACAAGATGTGCTTTAACTGCAGACTTTTAGCTTTAATATGAGGGTATTTACATCTAAATCAGGTGAACGGTGGAATTACAACAGTTTGTATTTGTGCCTCCCACTTTTTAAGGGACCAAAAGTAATGGGACAGATTAAAAATCATAAATCAAACTTTCACTTTTTAATACTTCTTTGCAAATCCTTTGCAGTCAATTACAGCCTGAAGTCTGGAACACATAGACCTCACCAGACGCTGAGTTTCATCCCTGGTGATGATCTGCCAGGCCTCTACTGCAACTGTCTTCAGTTCCTGCTTGTTCTTGGGGCAGTATTTAGTCTTGTCTTCAGAAAGTGAAATACATGTTCAATCAGATTCAGGTCAGGTGATTGACTTGGCCATTGCATAACATTCCACTTCTTACCCTTGGGATGATGTTCCAGAACTGTAAAGGCTTAGATGTTGTTTGGCAAACTCTAATCTGGCCTTCCTGTTTTTGAGGCTCACTAATGGTTTACATCTTGTGGTGAACCCTCTGTATTCACTCTGATCAAGTCTTCTCTTGAGTGTTGACTTTGACACTCATACACCTACCTCCTGGAGAGTGTTCTTGATCTGGACAACTGTTGTGAAGGGTGTTTTCTTCACCAGGGAAAGAATTCTTCAGTCATACACCACAGTAGTTTTCTGTGGTCTTCCAGGTCTTTTGGTGTTGCTGAGCTCACCGGTGCGTTCTTTCTTTTTAAAGATGTTCCAAACAGTTGATTTGTCCACACCTAAAGTTTTTGCTCTCTCTCTGATGGGTTTGTTGTGTTTTTTCAGCCTAATGATGGCTTGCTTCACTGATAGTGACAGCTCTTAGGATCTCATATTGAGAGTTGACATCAACAGTTTCCAAATGAAATGAACTCTCAACCTTTTATCTGCTCCTTGTAAATGGGATAATGAGGGAATAACACACACCTGGCCATGGAACAGCTGATCAGCCAAATGTCCCATTACTTTTGGTCCCTTAAAAAGTGGGAGGCACATAAACAAACTGTTGTAATTCCTCCACCGTTCACAGGATTTGGATGTAAATTTTTTTTTTTTATTTATCCATTATTTAACCAGGAGAAGCCCATTGAGATTAAAAATCTCTTTTGCAAAGGAGACCTGGCCAAGATAGGCAGCTGAATTACATCACATCATTACATTCATACAAAGACACAAAAAAAAATCTAAATTAAAAACATTGACACGTGAGGGAGTCCAACTCAAAACATCTCATTCTTAACTTAAAAGCACTCAAAGGAATCAATTTACTAAGTTTTAAGTTGTTCTGCAGCAAATTCCATGTAAAGGGAGCAGAATAAAGAAAGGCCTTTTTACCCAGCTCAGTACTGACATGTGGGACAGAAAACAAGATGACAGCCTGAGAACGGAGAGAGTAATGACCAGCACTTTTTTCATGTTCAAGAAGTGAACATAAATAGGATGGAAGCCCTTATATAAAAATATGTACCAATGACAAAGCCTCCGTGTGGCCAGAGCAGACCACCCTACACGAGAGTACAGCTCACAGTGGTGGCTGCGAGCTTTACAGTTAGTAATAAATCTCAGCGATGCATGATAGGCTGCGTCAATCTTTTGAAGGCATTGAGCAGATGAATGCATATATAATGTATCATCATAGTCCAGCACAGATAAAAAAGTGGATGCCACTAACCGTTTTTTAACATTAAAAGAAAAACACAGCTTATTTCGAAAGTAAAAACCCAATTTTAGCCTCAACTTTTTCACTAGACAGTGAACATGAGGCTTAAATGACAGGCAATCATCAATAACAATACCAAGATACTTATAAGTTGTAACAGTCTGTATTTCACGTCCGTCAAGAGTAATCACTGAGGAACATTCAGTGGTCTATTCCGAGTGCCCGTGAAGAGCATACATTTGTTTTTTCTGCATTAAGCACAAGTTTCAACTGTAGCAACGTGTTTTGAACCACAGTGAAGGCATTCTGTAAATGTGCAATGGCTTTTTTAAGAGAAGGTGCACAGCAGTAAATAACTGTGTCATTAGATTAGATTAGATTCAACTTTATTGTCATTATGCAGAGTACAAGTACAGAGCTAATGAAATGCAGTTAGCATCTAACCAGGAGTGCAAGAATATAGTGTTGTATATACATAAAAGTGCAGAGTAAGTAAAGCTATGATATACAGAATGTACAGTGGAGTTGCTATATACAATATTGATCAGAGTATATACAGAATATAAATATGAATGCAATGGTCATCTGCATAAAAATGAAAGTTTGCATCAGACACATGCCGATTAAGGTTATTTATATAAATAGTAAATAAAAGAGGGCCTAACACAGAGCCTTGTGGAAATACCCTCAAATTAAAGCTAAAAGTCTGCAGTTAAAGCACATCTTGTTAGTTTCATTTCAAATCCATTGTGGTGGTGTACAGAGCCAAAAAGATTAGAATTGTGTCATCCCAATATTTATGGACTATTCTTCATGTTGGATTCCTAAATTTGCTATAATGTTACTGTTATGCCCGTCATGGTTTCCCTGCCTTCTCATTTCCCTTCCCTTGTTGTCTTGTGTGTTTTTGCCAGATTCTTCCGTCAGTTAGATGGTGATTTTCAGTCGGTGGCTCTGTATTGAGTTTTAAATCTTTTTGAACCTGTCTCCTGTGTTCCCAGCTCCAGCTCCAAACCCAGCCAGCCCCTCTCCTCTCCAGCTCTCACTTCTGGACCAGCTTGCCCTCAACAAATTGGACAATAAAACACTCACCTGTAGTTCCAGCCTTGTGTTATTTTTGGGGGGTCATTGTCTGTTGTGCTTTACAATGTCTCAAACCATGTTAGTACAATTCTCTGTATTACCTTTATCGAAGAGATACAGTATTTTTCCTTTGTTTAAAACTCTCCGCTTTAGTTGGTTAATACTATGTTTAGGAAGGCTTTTGAACATTTTAGGAGCACAAATATAGGTTAAACCTTTGAGTCACCTTCAAAATGTACATACACTTTTTACCCTTAGGCCCATTAAAATGTAATATATTAATATTTTTTTCACTTTTCATCAGATCTTTTCATGAACTTAGATTGGTAAATGAAACAAGGACATTGGGCAATGAAAAGAGCGTGTAGGATATGCTAAAGCAAGTAGGAAGAGAGCACAAACATTTTTTCCATTTTCGTTTCAAGAAAATCCTTTAGTGACACAGTAACATTTTTAGCATTTTGAAAACAAAGAGGAGAAGAGGATGCTTGTTGCGTTTATTTTTTTGCTTTTGTAAAAACCCGCCTCTTCCTGTTTGTGCTGCCACATCATTGGTCACAAGAGGCCGGTGAGCCCACGGTTTGACTCAAACGATTGGCCTGGCACGATACAAGATGGATTTACGCGAGTTTGGAAACTCCCAAATCTCCTGAGAATCCAGCTGCAGTGCAAAGTCATATTTTTGGAGCAATGAGAGTTTATATAAAAACCTTACACTCTTAACCCGTAGGCCCAAATCGGTCCCTCCCATAAACGTGTACTAAAAATGTAATATATACACATTTTTTCCCACTTTCAGCGGATCAGATCTTGCAGACCTATCAATAAATAAAGTTTTTTTTTTTTTTTTTATTAATGTTTTAATGCCCTTTTTGTCCTAAGAACCCCTGATTCATTTTTATTTCAATAGCTAAGAATCAGAATAGCAATTGTCTCAGAGGGCTGAATTAAAAACAGAAGGCAGCAAGTGCCAGACTAAATCCTCTGTGCTTAAGGGTGAGTAAAACAAAAAACAAAAAAGAAAACTAGAGAAACCTCATAGAGAGCCACAGAAGGAAGGATCTGACAAGACTGACAGGCCATGCACTAGATGTCTCCAGGACAGTCAATAATAAATAAATGATTAAATGATAGGCCATAATAATATCAAAAGGAACAGTTCGTCTAAGTGAGTGGTTGTGGTTGGGACAGGAACAAAGATAGAGCACAGCTTGGTCCAATTATCAATGGGACGTCTAACAGCAGGGTGGATATCTGCAACAGTATCCAATCCCCAGAGGAGAGTAGGACAGAGGGACGACAGAATCCACTCCCCCAGAAGACAGTGGGACAGCGTAACACTAAGAGTGATGACCTAAGCAGAACTATAAAGTTTATAGTAATAAGAGTGAAGCCAGAGGATAGAAGCTCAGTGTCATACTTCCCCGGCGTCTAGGCCTAAAGCAGCTTGTCTCATCTATATGTCCTGACCATAGGCCCTATCAAAAAGGAAAGAGGAGTCTGTCTTTTGATCACGAAAAGACATAAACTGTGTCCACTCTGCCTTTGATGACCTCCCTCCCAATCGACACACACAAAATATATTCTCAACCACATTAACTTCCTTTGGCTCATTTGGCCCTGTGGTAACCCCATTTTCACCCCCACACATCCACCACACACACAGGAATCCAAAGACACCATTTACAAATGAGTAAACTTGCTTCCATAGCCTGGAAACCTAAAAAAAAAAACTGAAAATAGCATTTTGTGCCACATAATGTAGCATATTGGAAATACCATGTGATATCTCCGCAGATCAATCATTTAGGAAATGAGTAATACAGCTGAAAAACACTAAAAACTACATATTTGAAGTCCTAAGACCAGGATGCTTTCTTAACATCATCAAAGTCATGTTTTTTTTTTAAATACCATAGCTATGAGATAAAAAAATACAGTTTTCTTTGGTCTTCATACCTTTGTTTACCATTTATTTTAATTAAATTATAATAATTAATTATTTAATTTTTTTTTTCTCTCTTTTCGATCAATCTAAACACACCAAGACCATTTTTGTGGTGTTCAACTTTTTTGGAGATAAGAAGGATAAGAGAAACAGGACTCCATTGAAACTTTATGTAATAAAGCTCTGCCAGGGTGTCTATAGCTACTGCGATGAAAATACACACACACACACACACACTGTATGTATCGGCAATAAGTTACTTTTGGCGCCAGTCCTAAAATTTTGCCATGTCTACTTTTATCTTTCCCACACAAATGTCTGAACAAGCCCCGGGTCAGGAAACATGGCTTTGAAGACCTCCTCTATTCCGTCGTTTGACTATAAGCACTGGTAGATTGGGGACAAAAAGTGGCCCAGGAGTTCCTGACAGACTGGCCCACTTGGTCAACTGTTGGGTTTGTTTTGTGAAACTTAATAAAAAAAAGATGCATATAAAAAAATAATTACAATGTGATGATTTTTATTCTATTATCTCAACATTTGTCTAGCCAGGCTCGTACACAGAGCTGAATTTAATAAATACAAATAAAATGACCAAATAATTTACAGCAACAAGAATTTGCCACATAAATTGCTTATTTTTTTTATAATATAACTTCAAAACTTATCAACTCAAACCTGATAAAAACAAAAGAGAGGAGATGAAAAACTGAAAGGCTAATGTAAACCTACATTGTTCACTCCATGAGTAACCTCTGCAGTGACTGACTTTTTTCTGCTAAACTAGCCATGAGCATGGCTCCAGGTGCTGTTGTAAAAGTGAGCACCTAAGTCTGTTTTTAAATTATTTTAGAAAAATCTTCTTTCACAAGTTCCCTGTAGTATTGACAGGCTGGGCACAAACCACAAAAGCCCTATGATGCTGTATGCATCTGTAAGGAGGTATTTGCCTCAGATTAGAGACTATGTTTTTCCCGTTTGAGACACTGATTTATTGAACTGTGGTTGAGAAGCCGAACTAACAGGAGCACAGCAATGGCCCCAGCAAAAAAAATCACAATAAGCGTCCTTGTGTCGCTGGCCGGCCCGGGGCTGTCTCAGCCGGGCTGCCCTGCAGCGCTCCAGGTCATGCTTTAGTGCACATCGCGGCCGCGCACCTGAAGGTGGGCTGCCTGACTTCTCTCCAGTTGTGGAGGAGAAGCAGTCGGGAAAGCATTTTTAGGGGTAACGCTGCCTCAAAAAAGAATAGGAGCTGATAGCGGGGGCCACTGTTTCAAACATTTTCTACAAACAGCGCAGTTTGCCTCGTAGACATTTCCCAGCACTGGCCTCAACCACCGCGAGAATTCATCTTTCTCAAGTCAAATTTGCAATTACCCATTATGACTACCTGCCACCTCAATTCTCTCTGATGACACATCAGTCATTAGGTCCATCAGACTGGAGAAATATTTGCAGTAATGCGACAAAATATATGTAAGACCAGGCAAATCAAAATTTAAGACATTTTAAGATTTTTTAAGGCCTTTTATTAGGAAAAACATTTTTAAGACTTTTACTGCCCCTGGTGGGTTAGGAGGGGTCACCCCACCCAAAACCTGTTTTCCCTTAATTTTGAAGGTAGAGGCTCAGAGTTATTTGGTATTGATAGGGAAAGCATTGTAATATGTCAGGATTACAGTATACCATAAATATGTGGTTATAATGTGAGACTGCGGGTCTGGGGGAAAAGAGTGTCGGTAAAATGAATATATCCTGTTCTAAACACCTTGCAACAGAGGGATCATGGAATTTTTTTAAATACTGATGAAAAAAAAAAATTATAATTCTTAAAATTAGTCTTTAAACTGACCAAGTCATTTAGAGTCAAAAACATAAAATTAGATGAATGTACACATTAGGCCCAAATCACTAGAATATGTAATCACCAGAAAAGGATGATTTGTGCCAAAGAAGTAAAATGTTACTTAAACTTGGTACTTTTATTTCTCTTTCATGTGTCAGTATTGTGCACAGACAATTTTATTTTATTTCTTGAATGAGTCCTGAGTCTGCCATGTAATTGCTGTAATCCCCAAGTGTCCAACAAATACAAAACCGATTCGAAAAAAGTTGGACACTGTACAAATTGTGATATGATATGGAAGTTTCAAATTTCAATATTTTATTTAGAATACAACATAACATTTCAAATGTTGAAAGTGAGACATTTTGAAACGTAATGCCAGATATTGGCTCATTTTGGATTTCATGAGAGCTACACATTCTAAAAACGTTGGGACAAGTAGCAATAAGAGGCTGTAAAAGTTAAATGTACATATAAGGAACAGCTGGAGGACCAATTTGCAACTTATTAGGTCAATTGGCAACATGCTTGTGTATAAAAAATAGCCTCTCAGAGTGACAGTGTCTCTCAGAAGTCAAGATGGGCATTCCCCAAATGCTGCAGTGGAAAATAGTGGAGCAATATCAGAACGGAGTTTCTCAGAGAAAAAATTGCAAAGAGTTATCATCATTTACATCATAACATCCCGCTCTACCCCACATATTGTCGTTGTGTCCTTGGGCAAGACACTTAACCTACATTGCCTCCAGTGAGTGTTCTGTTACACTGGTAAATAGCTTAACCTGTGTAAAGCGCTTTGAGTGCCTACTACAGTAGGTGGGAAAGCGCTATATAAAAATAAAGATTATTAGGCCCGAGCCGGTGATGACCGGGAGGGCCTATTATTTTTGCTCGGATTTTTTTTTTTTTTTTCTTCCGACCCAATGATCCTAAATTTGACCCAGTGAACATGCACGAAAAGTCATTTTTATTGGTCCCAGACTTCAAGCTCGTGAAAATGTATGTATTTGAAGTCAAAAAAAATATGAAAAATGACTCAGTGGCGAATTCTACAAAATCAAAATACATTGGGCCTATGGAAAGTGAAAGTAACTTTTTCCAACGTAGAAAATGAAACTTGGTACATCCATAGGACACCTCAGGGCAAACAGAAAAGTCAATGACAGTCACACCCTAAACTCAACAGGAAGTCCGTCATGTGGAGTGAAACGCGCGGCCACTAAAATCGCACCCCTTGCGCAGAAAGATGCAAATCATTGTGTTTTAATCTAAATGGCCCCAAATTTGGTGAGTATCATCTAGACACATGTGCCAACCAAAGTTGTAACTTTGTTTATGATATCTTATCGGGTATGGGTGTGGCAGGCCTGTAACGAGGTGGCCATTTTTGTGAAAATAAAACGTCTCTTAACTCTCAAACGCCTTCTCGGATCGAGTTGGACCCAAAAAGGCGTTTGTGCACATTCATGACCTGAACAAAAATATGTAAATAAAAGGGTTATCTTTAGAAATGGCTCTCCAGCGCCCCTACAAACTTATAATGGGACCCAAGAATTTAGTTTGTCATAGAGACATAAAATTTGGTACACACATCTCTTATGTCATGACGAGCATAAAAGCCAATGACAACCACCCCCTATCTGTAAATGTGTTGCCATAGCAACGCCCCAAAAATGTGAAAAAGTCAATGGGAAGTGAAATTTTTAGTTTGTTGTAGGCAAATGAAACTTTGTACACACATCCACCATGGGCTTATGAACAAAAGCCAATGGGGACCACACCCTATCACACACGGGAAGGCGGCCATTTTGAATTGAAAATGTGAACCGACTTAAAATACACCTCTTTTTTAAAAGAACACAGACAATAGCTGCTTCATTCCACAGACACCAAACTTGGGCAAAATGAGCTAAACCTATGTATGTAAAAGAGACAAGCGTTTTTCTAGACTTTTTTGCTCGAGTTATATTTTTTTAAATTATAATTCGGTATATATTTTTTATCATATTTTTCTGCAAAATGATCCTCAATTTAACCCAGTGAACATGTACAACTAAAAGTAATTTTTATTGGTCCCAGATTTCAAGCCCAGTGAAAAATTTATGTATTTGAAGTCGCCGAAAAAAAAATACGAAAAATGACTCAGTGGCGACCCCTAGAAAAGTCAAAATACATTGGGCCTATGGAAAGTGAAAGTAACTTTTTTCCAACGTAGAAAAATGAAACTTGGTACATCCATAGGACACCTCGGGGCTAACAGAAAAGTCTATGACAGCCACACCCTAAACTCAAAAGGAGGTCCGCCATGTTGAAACCAGTGTTAATTTCGTTTCTAAATAGGCATTATTATTTGCCACGAATATTTTTGCGGACGAAACGAAACGAAAACTAGAAGTCACTGATGGAGACTAAAACTATAACTAAATTGATTGACATTATGTCAACGAATAAAGGACAAAACGAAAATAGACCGTGATGAAAATCCAATTAGCAGACGGAGAGATGAACCACAAAACAATCCGCAAACGGAACAGGCAAACACACTTACAGTAGGTGGTGGTATGCAAAAAAATTGGTTGACCCGCCATTAATACTAGAGAAGAAGAAGAAGACCGGAACAGGCGAAACTGCATGAGAAGAAGAGAGCCAATCATAGATTTGATTGAGCTCAAGACGGCATTCAAAGAGCGACAAAATGTCCAAAGCTGGGAGAAAAAGAAGAGACTTGTGGGCTCACTTCACGTTTGACGACGAGCAAAACAAAACAAAGTGTGAAGCATGCGGAGCGATCATTCGTGGCAAGAACACAACCAATTTAAAAAGACATTTACAGACGAGCCACCCGGACAGCTTGAGACCATTAGCATTAGATCTGTTAGCAATGCCGCTTCGCAAGCTTTTGCAGAGAGTAGTGATGGGATTTATGGCTCTTGAGGATCCGGATCTTGCGATCCGTTCCTTTCAAAGAGCCGTTCAAAAGAACGGCTCTTTGGCTCTTTTTAAATATTTAGTCAGTTTAAGAAGCCAGCTTGGGGGCATCTTAGTTTATCCTGGAAATAATGATGGGGTGAGATTTGTAGTCAAATAATTAAAACTCAGATATCACACACCAATATCTGAGTTTGAATTATTCTGAAATATTGATTATTACCTAATTTGTCATGTGTGGACTATATTCCATAGGGCTGCACAAATCCCTCTGCTTAGACAGTGACATCACTATTTTGGTTTAGTACAAAGTGTGTGTGTGTGTGTGTGGGTGTGTGTGTGTGTGTGTGTGTGTGTGTGTGTGTGTGTGTGTGTGTGTGTGTGTGTATGTAAAGCTACAGTGACTTGTGTTATTCATACAATACCTACTCACAAATAAACATCAAAAACAAAGCTGGCTGAAATGAATTTCTGTGAAAAACCGCTCTTACACTTCCACACAAGAACATTATCACACAAGAACATTTTGATAGAAAATAAAAAAATATTTAAAGTAGATAAATTAGAATAAATAAAATGGAAATGTCTACATACTACATACTATTACTACTGTAAACTTTGCAAATAGGACATCAGCCCTTCAAGTCAATGAACAATAACAAAGTGGGCTGCAATGAAGTACTCACGTGAAGGATGCACAACTAATAACTAATATCATCACGCTATAAAGGGTCGGTCTGCGCTGGGTGCGCTCCCCTATAACCGTTCTGTCTCGCGGAGGAGCTCATTTGTGTGCATCTGTGTGAGACACGCATAGGAAAAAGAACGACAGAAAGAACGGCTCCTCCAGCGCGACTGCTCCCATCGTTCATGTTTGTGAGCCGTTCAAAAGAATCGGTTCGTTCGCGAACGCCACAACTCTAGCAGAGAGAGTTTTCAGTGTCACAGGTGACCTAACCAGGGAAAGCGTAACAGAGCAAAAGTCACTGTAGCACTAAGTGCTTTCTTGAAAATGAATAGAGGTAAATAAGTGTTACTATTCTGTGGTTGAATTGCCAGCATTGTGGTAGCAAGAAGAAAATGTTGTTCAGTGCACTTTAGATTCGAAAATAAAAATGTTTGCACTTATTGTTCAGCTCAGCTGTAAGCTTTAAGGTCCTGGACCTAACTTTATTTTTCTTTTATTGATGGTGAATTGGCAGCTAGTTATTGTTTACATTACCATGACAGTGTTTGTTGCTGCATAAAAGCTTTTGAATTGAAATAAAGACACCGTTTGTTGACATAAAGTTGAATTTGTGTTTTATATATTTTGTTTAAGTTTATTTTCTATACCAAACTTAAAAATATTGTAAAAATTGTCTAGTAAATCTGTTATTGATTTTAGTCTTATTTTAGTCGACTAAAATAACAAGCAATTTTAGTCGACTAAAATACCAAGCAATTTTAGTCAACTAAAATAAGACTAAAATTAAAACAAATCAGATGACTAAAACTTGACTAAAACTAAAAGAATTATAGTCAAAAGACTAAAACTAAAACTAAATTAAAATTTTGAGTCAAAATTAACACTGGGTGAAACGCATGGCCACTAAAATCGCACTTGCGCAGAAAGATGCAAATCATTGTGTTTTAATCTAAATGGCCCCAAATTTGGTGAGTATCATCTAGACACGCCAGCAACCAAAGTTGTGACTTTGTTTATGATATCTTATCGGGTATGGGTGTGGCAAGCCTGTAACGAGGTGGCCATTTTTGTGAAAATAAATTTAACTCTCAAACGCCTTCTCGGATCGAGTTGGACCCAAAAGACGCTTTGTGCACATTCATGACCTGAACACAAAAATATGTAAATAAAAGGGTTATCTTTAGAAATGGCTCTCCAGCGCCCCTACAAACTTATAATGGGACCCACGAATTTAGTTTGTCATAGAGACATGAAATTTGGTACACACATCTCTTATGTCATGACGAGCATAAAAGCCAATGACAACCACCCCTATCTATAAATGTGTTGCCATAGCAACGCCACAAATATGTGGAAAAAGTAAATGGGAAGTGAAAATATTAGTTTGTCGTAGGCAAATGAAACTTGGTACACACATCCGGCATGGGCTTATGAACAAAAAAGCCAATGGGTCCATACCCTATCACCCACGGAAGGCGGCCATTTTGAATTGAAAATGTGAACCGACTTAAAATACACCTCTTTTTTAAAAGAACACAGACAATAGCTGCTTCATTCCACAGACACCAAACTTGGGCAAAATGAGCTAAACCTATGTATGTAAAAGAGACAAGCATTTTTCTAGACTTTTTTGCTCGAGTTATATTTTTTTAAATTATAATTCGGTATATATTTTTTTATCATATTTTTTCTGCAAAATGATCCTCAATTTAACCCAGGAAACGTACAACTAAAAGTAATTTTTATTGGTCCCAGATTTCAAGCCCAGTGAAAAATTTATGTATTTGAAGTCGCCGAAAAAAAAATACGAAAAATGACTCAGTGGCGACCCCTAGAAAAGTCAAAATACATTGGGCCTATGGAAAGTGAAAGTAACTTTTTTCCAACGTAGAAAAATGAAACTTGGTACATCCATAGGACACCTCAGGGCTAACAGAAAAGTCTATGACAGCCACACCCTAAACTCAAAAGGAGGTCCGCCATGTGGGGTGAAACCAGTGTTAATTTCGTTGACGAAATATTTTCGTCATTATTTTCGTCACGAATATTTTTTTTTGCGGGCGAAAGCGAAAACTAAAAAAGAAGTCACTGATGGAGACTAAAACTATAACTAAATTGATTGACATTATCGTCAACGAATAAAGGACAAAACGAAAATAGACCGTGACGAAAATCCAATTAGCAGACGGGAGAGATGAACCACAAAACAATCCGCAAAACGGAACAGGCAAACACACTCCGGTACAGTAGGTGGTGGTATGCACCGAAAAAATTGGTTGCGACCCGCCATTAATACTAGAGAAGAAGAAGAAGACCGGAACAGGCGAAACTGCATGAGAAGAAGAGAGCCAATCATAGATTTGATTGAGCTCCCGGGAAGACGGCATTCAAAGAGCGACAAAATGTCCAAAGCTGGGAGAAAAAGAAGGGGAGACTTGTGGGCTCACTTCACGTTTGACGACGAGCAAAACAAAACAAAGTGTGAAGCATGCGGAGCGATCATTCGTGGCAAGAACACAACCAATTTAAAAAGACATTTACAGACGAGCCACCCGGACAGCTTGAGACCATTAGCATTAGATCTGTTAGCAATGCCGGCTTCGCAAGCTTTTGCAGAGAGTAGTGATGGGATTTATGGCTCTTTGAGGGGATCCGGATCTTCGCGATCCGTTCCTTTCAAAGAGCCGTTCAAAAGAACGGCTCTTTGGCTCTTTTTAAATATTTAGTCAGTTTAAGAAGCCAGCTTGGGGGCATCTTAGTTTATCCTGGAAATAATGATGGGGTGAGATTTGTAGTCAAATAATTAAAACTCAGATATCACACACCAATATCTGAGTTTGAATTATTCTGAAATATTGATTATTACCTAATTTGTCATGTGTGGACTATATTCCATAGGGTCGCACAAATCCCTCTGCTTAGACAGTGACATCACTATTTTGGATTTACATTTAGTACAAAGTGTGTGTGTGTGTGTGTGTGTGTGTGTGTGTGTGTGTGTGTGTGTGTGTGTGTGTGTGTGTGTGTGTGTGTGTGTGTAAAGCTACAGTGACTTGTGTTATTCATACAATACCTACTCACAAATAAACATCAAAAACAAAGCTGGCTGAAATGAATTTCTGTGAAAAACCGCTCTTACACTTCCACACAAGAACATTATCACACAAGAACATTTTGATAGAAAATAAAAAAATATTTAAAGTAGATAAATTAGAATAAATAAAATGGAAATGTCTACAAACTACATACTATTACTACTGTAAACTTTGCAAATAGGACATCAGCCCCTTCAAGTCAATGAACAATAACAAAGTGGGCTGCAATGAAGTACTCACGTGAAGGATGCGTGCACAACTAATAACTAATATCATCACGCTATAAAGGGTCGGTCTGCGCTGGGTGCGCCCCTCCCCCTATAACCGTTCTGTCTCGCGGAGGAGCTCATTTGTGTGCATCTGTGTGAGACACGCATAGGAAAAAAGAACGACAGAAAGAACGGCTCCCCTCCAGCCGCGACTCGGCTCCCATCGTTCATGTTTGTGAGCCGTTCAAAAGAATCGGTTCGTTCGCGAACGTCACAACTCTAGCAGAGAGAGTTTTCAGTGTCACAGGTGACCTAACCAGGGGAAAGCGTAACAGAGCAAAAGTCACTGTAGCACGAAGTGCTTTCTTGAAAATGAATAGAGGTAAATAAGTGTTACTATTCTGTGGTTGAATTGCCAGCATTGTGGTAGCAAGAAGAAAATGTTGTTCAGTGCACTTTAGATTCGAAAATAAAAATGTTTGCACTTATTGTTCAGCTCAGCTGTAAGCTTTAAGGTCCTGGACCTAACTTTATTTTTCTTTTATTGATGGTGAATTGGCAGCTAGTTATTGTTTACATTACCATGACAGTGTTTGTTGCTGCATAAAAGCTTTTGAATTGAAATAAAGACACCGTTTTGTTGACATAAAGTTGAATTTGTGTTTTATATATTTTGTTTAAGTTTATTTTCTATACCAAACTTAAAAAATATTGTAAAAAATTGTCTAGTAAATCTGTTATTGATTTTAGTCTTATTTTAGTCGACTAAAATAACAAGCAATTTTAGTCGACTAAAATACCAAGCAATTTTAGTCAACTAAAATAAGACTAAAATTAAAACAAATCAGATGACTAAAACTTGACTAAAACTAAAAAGAATTATAGTCAAAAGACTAAAACTAAAACTAAATTAAAATTTTGAGTCAAAATTAACACTGGGTGAAACGCATGGCCACTAAAATCGCACCCCTTGCGCAGAAAGATGCAAATCATTGTGTTTTAATCTAAATGGCCCCAAATTTGGTGAGTATCATCTAGACACGTGTGCCAACCAAAGTTGTGACTTTGTTTATGATATCTTATCGGGTATGGGTGTGGCAAGCCTGTAACGAGGTGGCCATTTTTGTGAAAATAAAACGTCTCTTAACTCTCAAACGCCTTCTCGGATCGAGTTGGACCCAAAAAGCGTTTGTGCACATTCATGACCTGAACACAAAAATATGTAAATAAAAGGGTTATCTTTAGAAATGGCTCTCCAGCGCCCCCTACAAACTTATAATGGGACCCACGAATTTAGTTTGTCATAGAGACATGAAATTTGGTACACACATCTCTTATGTCATGACGAGCATAAAAGCCAATGACAACCACCCCCTATCTATAAATGTGTTGCCATAGCAACGTCACAAATATGTGGAAAAAGTAAATGGGAAGTGAAAATATTAGTTTGTCGTAGGCAAATGAAACTTGGTACACACATCCGGCATGGGCTTATGAACAAAAAAAGCCAATGGGTCCATACCCTATCACCCACGGGAAGGCGGCCATTTTGAATTGAAAATGTGAACCGACTTAAAATACACCTCTTTTTTAAAAGAACACAGAAAATAGCTGCTTCATTCCACAGACACCAAACTTGGGCAAAATGAGCTAAACACATGTATGTAAAATAGACAAGTGTTTTTCTAGACTTTTTTGCTCGAGTTATATTTTTTTTTATTATAATTTGGTATATTTTTTTTTATTATAATTTTTCTGCAAAATGATCCTCAATTTGACCCAGTAAACGTGCAACTTTAAGTCATTTTTATTGGTCCCAGACTTCAAGCCCGGCGAAAAAATTATGTATTTGAAGTCCCGAAAGAATATACGAAAAATGACTCAGTGGCGACCCCTAGAAAAGTCAAATACATTGAGCCTATGGAAAGTGAAAGTAACTTTTTCCAACGTAGAAAAATGAAACTTGGTACATCCATAGGACACTTCAGGGCAAACAGAAAAGTTTATTACAGCCATACCTAAACTCAACAGGAAATCTACTATGTTGGATGGAATGCGTGACCACCTAAATCTCACCCCTTGTGCTAAAGGCTTTTCATCTAAATGGCCC
Organism: Perccottus glenii; assembly: GCA_024416835.2. Classification (NCBI taxonomy): domain Eukaryota; kingdom Metazoa; phylum Chordata; class Actinopteri; order Gobiiformes; family Odontobutidae; genus Perccottus; species Perccottus glenii. The sequence continues at coordinate 4,979,523 of CM044557.2, forward strand.
CAAATTTGGTGAGTATCTATCTAGACACATGTGCCAGAAAAGTTATCAATTTGTTGTTGATACATTTGTGGCTGTGGTCGAATGACTCTGTGAAGAGGCAGCCATTTCTTTGGGAAATAAATGCAATTTCCCAATTGCCAGGATCCTTCCTTTAGAGGAGGCCCTCCAGAGCCAAGGCTAGAGTCTTAGAAAACTCCTCAGAATCCTTTGGAACTTGTAACCTTGTACTTTTAGACAAGTTATATTTACATTTTGCCTTTTTAAACAGGGGGGTGCAGCGATTCCTGAGTCATCTCAAATCTCCAGCCAGCACTTTGTTTTTCTCGCCTTAGCCCAAGCATAATCTATTATTTTCAAAGGTTCAGACAGCTCCCAGGAAAACCAGAGATTGTGGAGACCTTTAACTCTAAATTACAAGGTGGTGTAGCAGGCCCAAGCAGTAGCACAGGCCCGGTTATTTGACATTACCATGAAGTTTACGCTTTAAAACACGAAATGCAATCCTCCGAGTACATGTATCCCCGCGGTCTCAAGGGAGGCGAGGGCCTTTATCGCCGCTTGCGGCTTTAATTAGGCCCGAGCCGGTGATGACCGGGAGGGCCTATTGTTTTTGCTCGGATTATTAGGCCCGAGCCGGTGATGACCGGGAGGGCCTATTGTTTTTGCTCGGATTTTTTTTATTTTTCTTTTCCACCTATGATCCTAAATTTGACCCAGTGAACATGAACGAAAACTCATTTTTATTGGTCCCAGCCTTCAAGCCCGGCGAAAAATTTATGTATTTGAAGTCGCCAAAAAAATACAAAAATGACTCAGTGGCGACCCTACAAAATCAAAATACATTGGGCCTATGGAAAGTGAAAGTAACTTTTTCCAACGTAGAAAAATGAAACTTGGTACATCCATAGGACACCTCAGGGCAAACAGAAAAGTCAATGACAGTCACACCTAAACTTAACAGGAAGTCTACTATGTTGGGTGAAACGTGACCACCTAAATCTCACCCTTGTGCGCAGAAAGATGCAAATCATTGTGTTTTAATCTAAATGGCTCCAAATTTGGTGAGTATTATCTAGACACACGTGTGCCAGACCAAAGTTGTGACTTTGTTGTTGATATCTTATCGGGTATGGCTGTGGCAAGCCTGTGAAGAGGTGGCCATTTTTGTGAAAATAAAACGTCTCTTAACTCTCAAACGCCTTCTCGGATCGAGTTGGACCCAAAAGGCGTTTGTGCACATTCATGACCTGAACACAAAAATATGTAAATAAAGGGTTATCTTTAGAAATGGCTCTCCAGCGCCCCTACAAACTTATAATGGGACCCAAGAATTTAGTTTGTCATAGAGACATGAAATTTGGTACACACATCTCTTATGTCATGACGAGCATAAAAGCCAATGACAACCACCCCCTATCTATAAATGTGTTGCCATAGCAACATCCCAAATATGTGGAAAAAGTCAATGGGAAGTGAAATTTTTAGTTTGTTGTAGGCAAATGAAACTTGGTACACACATCCACCATGGGCTTATGAACAAAAAAGCCAATGGGGACCACACCCTATCACACACGGGAAGGCGGCCATTTTGAATTGAAAATGTGAACCGACTTAAAATACACCTCTTTTTTAAAAGTACACAGACAAAAGCTGCTTCATTCCACAGACACCAAACTTGGGCAAAATGAGCTAAACATATGTATGTAAAAGAGACAAGCGTTTTTCTAGACTTTTTTGCTCAAGTTATATTTTTAGGCCCGAGCCGGTGATGACCAGGAGGGCCTATTGTTTTTGCTCGGATTTTTAGGCCCGAGCCGGTGATGACCAGGAGGGCCTATTGTTTTTGCTCGGATTTTTTATTTTTTTTTTATTTTTATTGTGACCAAATGATCCTAAATTTGACCCAGTGAACATGCACAAAAAGTCATTTTTATTGGTCCCAGACTTCAAGCTCGGCGAAAATGTTATGTTTTTGAAGTCGCCGAAAAAAAAAAAAGAAAAATGACTCAGTGGCGACCCCTACAAAATCAAAAACATTGGGCCTATGGAAAGTGAAAGTAACTTTTTTCCAACGTAGAAAAATGAAACTTGGTATATCCATAGGACACGTCAGGGCAAACAGAAAAGTCAATGACAGTCACACCCTAAACCTAACAGGAAGTCCGCCATATGGGGTGAAACGCGCGGCCACTGAAATCGCACCCCTTGCGCAGAAAGATGCAAATCATTGTGTTTTAATCTAAATGGCCCCAAATTTGGTGAGTATCATCTAGACACATGTGCCAACCAAAGTTGTGACTTTGTTTATGATATCTTATCGGGTATGGGTGTGGCAAACCTGTAACGAGGTGGCCATTTTTGTGAAAATAAAACGTCTCTTAACTCTCAAACGCCTTCTCGGATCGAGTTGGACCCAAAAAGGCGTTTGTGCACATTCATGACCTGAACACAAAAATATGTAAATAAAAGGGTTATCTTTAGAAATGGCTCTCCAGCGCCCCCTACAAACTTATAATGGGACCCAAGAATTTAGTTTGTTATAGAGACATAAAATTTGGTACACACATCTCTTATGTCATGACGAGCATAAAAGCCAATGACAACCACCCCCTATCTATAAATGTGTTGCCATAGCAACGTCCCAAAAATGTGAAAAAAGTCAATGGGAAGTGAAAATTTTAGTTTGTTGTAGGCAAATGAAACTTGGTACACACATCCACCATGGGCTTATGAACAAAAAAGCCAATAATACCCTATCACACACAGGAAGGCGGCCATTTTAAATTGAAGATGTGAACCGACTTAGAATACAACCTCTCTTTTAAAAAACAACAGAAAATAGCTGCTTCATTCCACAGACACCAAACTTGGGCAAAATGAGCTAAACACATGTGTGTAAAATAGACAGGCGTTTTTCTTGTCGTTTTTGCTCGAGTTATATTTTTTTTATTATAATTTGGTATATATTTTTTTTTATTATAATTTTTCTGAAAAATGATTTTCAATTTGACCCAGTAAACGTGCAACTAAAAGTCATTTTTATTGGTCCCAGACTTCAAGCCCGGCAAAAATTTATGTATTTAAAGTCCCCGAAAAAAAAAATGAAAAATGACTCAGTGGCGACCCCTAGAAAAGTCAAAATACATTGTTTCTATGGAAAATTAAAGTAAAATTTTCCAATGTAGAAATACAAAACTTGGTACATCCATAGGACACCTTAGGGCAAACAGAAAAGTTTATTGACAGTCACACCCTAAACCTAACAGAAAATCTACTATGTTGGGTGGAATACATGACCACCTAAATCGTACACTTTGTGCTAAAGGGTTTTCATCTAAACAGCTCCAAATTTGCTTTAAAGCACGACATGCAATCCTTCGAATATATGTGTCCCCGCGGTCTCAAGGGAGGCGAGGGCCTTTATCGCCGCTTGCGGCTTTAATTATATTATTATTATCGCTGTTAATCGATAAAAAAAAAAAAAATTAAAAAACTAATTCCTATCATGGAGTCTGGTTGTACTTAATCGTGATTATTGTGTTTCTATCGACAGTACAGTCAGTCAAAATGCAAGACAGTCTTAATTTGCGGGACGCATGATTTATGTTGAAAACGCTGTGATGTCCAACACAAAGTGTGATATCTGGTCAACCTAAATCTAGTTTCAGACTAAAATGGAGACGGTGTTGTCATTGAAGGAGAATACATTTGACTGGTTCTAGTTTAAACCATCTTCCCTTGTGGATGATGGTTCTCTCTGATGTGTAACTCTAAAGTACGTATTTGTCAAAATAGAAACAATCTGTATAATATATAATGTCCTGGAAAAGTTTATATTTTTTATTCTATTGTTAAAATTGTCCTAAATATGAATATATTTTGACTGCAAGCTCACTTTTGATATATTTTCCAACACTTTGTGATGTTGTCACATGTGAATTTCCCCAGGAATCAATAAAGTCTGATCTAATAGTTAATCTAGTTTAGTCTTGCTTTAGCTCTGGTTTAACTCTGATTTGGCCTTGGTTTTAATCCTGGTGAGTGGCCAAATATTTACCTACTACATCGTCTGGTTTTACATGGTTTACCTTTTCTGAGAGGAGACTATTTGTGTGTCTTTTTTGGTGTCTACTTAAGAAAAAACAACATGGCCTACCTCGGTCTTTTAATAAGCGTCACCATAGTAACAGCTCAGGGCTAAAGGACAGAGCTAATTCAATCAGATTCTCACAAAGTAGAGCTCCAGGGTCTGAACAAGATTCTCAGAGGAAAAGTCCTGGTTTAGCCTTTAGTGGTCACAAACAGGTCACAGTTTCACTGTTTGGTGTGCAATGGCCCAGTTGGAGCAGTTTATTAGAATGAATGCCAACCTCAGTTAATTAAAAAAGGTGCACTAATATCCACTTCCAACAGAACTCTGGTCCTGTTCAACAGAAATGTGAACAGCACACAGAGATAGACTAAAATAATCAAAAACTGAGTGCTAAGAGATGTAATGCTAACATCACATGATGTTTCCTGTCAGCAATGCCACTTTAAAGAAACAGAACTACAGGGATCATTTCTGTTTTGGTCCAGACTACCAGTGACTGTAAAAGGGGCTGGACATAAGGAGTGTGATATCACCCATAGCGTTATGAACCTCGAGATTGAAGCTCTTTCAGTCGCCATTTTTAGCCGTTATGGAGGTCGCCATGTTTATTTTATGGAGCCAGAAGTCCCTAATTTATGCATATGGGCTGAGTTGCACGTTTGCATGGTAACCAGTGAGCCAATCAGAAGCTTGCTTGTTCTAACCCCTTTGCAGACAGCGGCAAAGCTCCGACAGAGAGCTGAGCTAAACTTAGCATTGCTGCTCCTTCACTGACCCTGTGCTACCTGTAACAAGTGGATTGTTAGTTCCATGTTATGTTCAGGTTCCCGGGAGGGGAATACTTTAGAGTGACACACAGAGGGAGAGCTGGGCTAATATGTCACTTGTAAGGCTGTTATGCACGTGTGATAAATAAAGTACATTGTAAGCAAGTATACTGCTTTAACCGTCCATTCTGTATAGTTTGATAAAACAGAACAGAATGAAACATGGTGGCAGCGGTCGTGAAGTCAGCCGAAGCTAGTACCAAGCCAATGATGACGATGTTTGATAAACATTGCAATCCGCAACTGAATGAAACTGTTGAGAGATATAAGTTTTTTATCAGAGACCAAGGGCAAGACGAAAATATTGACAAATATGTCACAGATTTGAGAGTATTGGCCAGCACGTGCAATTTTGGTGACATTAAGGACTCGCTAATAAGAGACCGCATTGTGTGTGGTACACACAGCCATGCGATGAGGGAAAGACTGTTAAGGGAAGAAAACTTAACGCTGGATAAGTGCATGCAGATATGCAGAGCTACTGAACTGTCAAAAGAGAACAGCAAGACTATACAAGGTAAAACGGTGGAGGAAATACATGCAATGAAGAGGAATCCACTGAGAGACAAAAGGAGGAGATTAACTGTAAATTTTGTGGCAACACGCATGAGAAAAACAAACACAAATGCCCAGCCTATGGAAAGAAATGTAAGAAATGTGGGAAAGAAAACCACTTTGCTGCAAGATGCAAATCCAAGTATGAGAGAAACAAGAAAGGCAGATCGGTACACACAATTTCAGAGTCAAGTGAATCGTGTGAGGACATCATGACAATAACAGACGTCAGAGAAAACAAAGAGACTATAAATCAAGTGAAAGAAGCACACAGCAAAAGTCAACATCTCTTTGCAGGTATGTTGGTGGACAAAAAGCTTGTTAACTTTCAGATAGACTGTGGTGCTACTTGCAATGTTATACCAATACAACTTTTGAACACAAAGACACAACTGGAACACACAGAGAAAGTACTGGTAATGTACAACAAAAGCAGACTACGCCCACTTGGAAAATGTAAAGGCAAACTCCGAAATCCGAGAAATGATAAACTATACAGACTTGAGTTTCAAGTGGTGGACCAGGAGGACAGGATCCCGCTACTGGGAAGAACGGCTAGTGAAGCCATGAAGTTGATCAAAGTGCAGTATGAGAACATACTGGCGATTGACAGTATAGTGAAAACACAATGTACGGACAAAATGACTGACATCAGTGAGCAACTGACAAATATGGAGAAAATAAAGACTGAGTTGGGAGATGTTTTCACAGGCATTGGCTGCCTAGAAGGCGAATACAGCATTGAAATAGACAAAAGTGTACCACCAGTAAAACTTCCTAAACGCAGGGTGCCGGTTGCAATGATGACTCCACTCAAAGAAGAACTAAGAAATCTTGAAAGCCAAAAAATCATAGCACCTGTGGAGCGCAGCACTGACTGGATAAGCAGTATGGTGTCAGTGACGAAACCAAATGGGAAGACAAGGATCTGTATAGACCCCAAACCACTGAATAGAGCACTAAAAAGGAGCCATTTTCCTCTTCCTACCATTGATGACATCCTGCCAGGACTCTCTAAATCCAAGGTATTCACTGTTTGTGACGTTAAGCATGGATTTTGGCATGTCAAGCTGGATGAAGAGTCCAGTTACCTCACCACGTTCGCAACCCCATTCGGTCGATACCGTTGGCTCAGGATGCCAATGGGTATAAGCCCAGCACCGGAAATATTCCAAAGGAAACTTATGCAGGCGCTAGAGGGCTTACCAGGTTTGTATATCATTGCAGATGATATACTGATCACGGGGGAGGGTGACACACAAGAGGAAGCGGACAAGGATCATGAGAAAAACCTGAGATGTTTTCTAAGGAGGTGCAGGCAGAGAGACATTAAACTCAATGCAGACAAGTTTAAACTGAGGAGAGAGTCTGTACCCTACATCGGACACTTGCTGACAGCAGAAGGCCTCCGCATTGACCCGGAGAAAGTGCGGGCAGTGCGGGAGTTGCCGAGGCCTACAGATGTTAAGGGGGTACAGAGACTTGTAGGTATGCTGAACTACCTTTCTAAGTTTTGTGACCATCTTTCTGATGACTGTGAAGTTTTGAGACAACTTACACACAAGGATAACATGTGGGAATGGACTGAGGTGCACGAGACAGCTCTGACAGGATTGAAAGACAAAATAACAAACGCACCACTACTCAGGTACTATGACCAAAATGAGGAGTTAACCCTACAATGCGATGCTTCTGAGACAGGTCTAGGAGCAGCCCTGACACAGAAAGGGAAACCTGTGGCATTTGCGAGCAGAGCAATGACTCCCACAGAAAGGGGTTACGCACAGATAGAGAAAGAATGTTTGGCCATAGTGTTGAATGGAAAAGTTCCATCAATATACGTATGGTAGGAAAGTGACTGTTCAGAGTGACCACAAGCCACTGGAGAATATTGTGAGAAAACCGCTACTCAGTGCACCAAAGAGATTACAGAGAATGTTACTCAGACTGCAGAAATATGACATCAATGTGATCTATGTGCCTGGCAGAGACATGGTACTAGCTGACACACTGAGCAGAGCTTATTTACCGAACAGCAATCAGGGAGACGCAGAGGCAGATCTAGAGACTGTTAACATGATCACATACTTGCCTATCTCTGCAGAAAGACTATCAGCCATACGCGAAGCAACAAAGGAGGACAAAAAGTTGCAGGAGGTGATTAAGTTGACTCTTACAGGATGGCCTCAGAAGAAAAAAGACATTGAGCAAAACATACAACACTATTTTGCTTTTCAGGATGAGCTGAGCTTTCAGAATGGCATAGTGTTCAAGGGAGAAAGAGCAGTTATTCGGACACACTAAGAGCCGACCTGACCAGCCGCATACACTCAGCACATCTGGGAGTGGAAGGATGCCTCAGACGAGCACACGAGTGTGTGTACTGGCAAGGGATGAATGAACAAATAAAGACGTTTATCTCCAAATGTGACATCTGCAGGTCAGTTGACCCCAAGCAACAAAAAGAGACAGTGCATCCCCATGACATTGCCTACAGACCTTGGGCTAAGGTAGGAACGGATTTGTTTTCTTGGCACAATAAGGACTACCTAGTAACCGTGGACTATTATTCGAATTTTTGGGAGGTTGACTATCTCCCAGATACTAAAAGTACCACAGTAATTCACAAACTGAAAGCACACTTTGCTCGTCAGGGGATTCCAGATGTGCTCATCTCGGATAACGGACCACAGTACTCATCAAACGACTTTAAAATGTTCAGTCAAAAGTGGGAGTTTGTGCACAGAACATCTTCACCCGGGTACCCACAAAGCAATGGAAAGGCAGAGTCAGCTGTCAAAACAGCAAAACGACTGATGCAGAAAGCTGCAGCGGCTGGACAGGATCCTTACTTAGCCCTACTGGACCATCGCAACACACCGACCCAAGGTCTCACCACCAGTCCAGCACAGAGACTCCTCAGCAGGAGGACCCGTACCCTTCTGCCTACTAAGGAAACACTGTTAGAGCCTACAGTGTCAAACAACAAACAGGGACTGAGCAACAACAGACAAAGACAGGAGAAATACTACAACCGCACAGCAAAGGACTTGGACTGTTTCAAATCAGGGGACAGTGTTCGAGTCCAACCTTTTGAGTCTGGTAACACCTGGAAAACAGCTAGAGTGATTAGACCAGTGAGTCCCAGATCTTATGAGGTTGAGCTGGAGTCGGGTAGTGTTTTGAGGAGAAACCGTCGACACCTCAGGAACAACTATGGCCCACCCTCAATATCTGCACAAACAGGGGCTTTGACAAACACACAAACTGTAGCTGCTGAACGTGGTCAGGGTAGTGATCAAAGCACTGTTACTACGAGGTCTGGTCGTCAGGTTAAAATGCCTGCCTATTTGAGGGATTATACTAAGGCTATGTCCACACGAAGCCAGTGCATCCCCTATCCGATCTTGAGACGGCGTCGTCTCAAGAAAATATCTGCGTACACACGACCGGCTGAAAACGATGTAGTATATATGCCCGACCAGTATGGGGCGCTGTAATTCTGCCACAGATATACACTATACACGGAGAAGAAGACTTTGAGCATGCGCATAACCTTGCGCGCTGCAGAAGAAGACAAAGACCTAAATATTTATTTTCTAATAAAAACAAGTTCTCAAATTGTTGCAGTCATATATTTAGAGTGTAGTAATTGGTGCCCTCATGTTTGTTGTTTGCTCTTCAATATACGGACTGAGTTCTGAGTGCTTTGGACATGCGGAAATTCTCTCTCCATTCATTTTCTCCTGGTTGCTCTCCTGGTTCTCTTTCGCGGTGGATCTAAGAGCATGTGGCGTATGGTGTTGTCCATTATCGCTTGTTGCTCACCACAACTGCATAGAAGCAATAGATTTTGCTGTAATAAAGCTAGTAGGCTTAGTAGCTTCTGCAGCACGAACTCAATCATGTAGTCCGCCATTATTGTTGTTGCTGTTACGTGTGACGAGGCCGACACGTGATGCGATGACATCATCGTTTTCACAAAATATACGGATTGGCTGTACACACGACACCGCAAGGGTGTCGCAAAGGTGTTGTCGAAAGATTTATCCACTTTAGAACCCTGTTTCAAAAAATAGCGGATTCAGTCTCCCAAAACACCAGATCCGTGTGGACGAAAGGCCAATACGATACAAAATGTATATGGATACAGTGATTTGTGTCTCCGTGTGGACAGCCCCTAAGTGAGTTATGTAATGTTATGTTTTGGTTGTGAGTTGCGGTTGCACTGTAATAGAGAGGGGGAAAGGGTAAATGAGTTATTGATTGCACAGTTAAGTTACAAAAGTTACAAAAATATGCACTTGAAGTTAATGTCCTGAGAGGAAGTACTACAAGATAATTACAGCCACTTGGTATGAAGCATTAATGTTTACATCTGAGGGCACAGAGAAGAAAATGATAATTCTGTTTACAAAGGAAATGTATAACTTGTTTGGAAAAAAAAAAAAAAAAAGAGAAAGGATGTAACAAGTGGATTGTTAGTTCCATGTTATGTTCAGGTTCCCGGGGGGGGGGGAATACTTTAGAGTGACACACAGAGGGAGAGCTGGGCTAATATGTCACTTGTAAGGCTGTTATGCACGTGTGATAAATAAAGTACATTGTAAGCAAGTATACTGCTTTAACCGTCCATTCTGTATAGTTTGATAAAACAGAACAGAATGAAACACTACCAACGCCCTCTGGCTGCTGCTCTAATGTTTGTATCTTTATATTATTAACCAAGTTATGTCCAGTTTATCATACATATATTTTCGTTAAAACGGTGGAGCAGTAAATTTTTAGCAGCCACCTTCGGGTCAGCTAACAAAAGCTCAATAGTTTAGCCAACTGTATATATTCTGAACAGTATTTTAACACATGCAAAAATGTACTCACCTAGAAACTGGAGCGTGGTTCATTTTGTGCAGTTGGATGATGAAAAAGTGATTTAAATCAGCTGAACTTAACCAAACACAGCTAGCGTTAGCTTTTAGCTAACAACAACTAACAAACTAATTTAAAAAAAAAAAAACATACTGGCTAAAAGCTTTGGGAAACAGACTAACTAAAACATTTTTAGTGTCGCAAAAAGCTTAACTTTTGCTGATTTAAAATAGTCTCATAAATATCCTCTTCTCCCGAAACTTTATTCCGAATAATAAGAATGTGTTCAAACAAAGACGGCATAGTTAGAATGATGACTGTGACAAAAATAGTCACTTCAGAATTGGCGCCGATTTTTTTTTTTTCCTTTTTATTAAACATTTTAATTATTACAAACAAAAACACATTAAAACAAAAACACAGCACAGGAAATAATTAACATATGTATGAACATGTGGATCATTTACATACAGCATTTCGTCATATCCTAAATTTACCTAAATTTTATCCAGTTTCTGTTTATGACCGTTTAATCTTTAGACATTTTAAGATATTCTCCCATTTTTTAAACAGGTGCGATTTACCATTGAGACAATACCTCAATCTTTCTAGAGTTACAACTTCGGATATCATAGCTTTCCACATCTGAGTAGAAGGGGCATCATTACCAACCCATTTGACCATTATAGCCTTTCGAGCCAACATTAGTAGAAACTGAACAGTCTCTTTGTGAGCTCTCAGAGGATCAGGTATAAGCCCCAGTAGGCACATGAGCGGGCTGAGTGGAGCTGTCTGTCCTATCACCGAGCTGATTTCACTGCATACTGCCTGCCAGAATACCTCAATGTTCTTGCACTCCCAAAGACAGTGATATCTAGTGCCCTTAGCTGAATTACATTTAGGACAATTCGGAGAAACACCTGGAGTATACTTACTGTATGTATAAGGTGATATGTAAACATTATGTAGAATATTGAACTGCATTTCTTTGTATCTATTACAGATTGATATTCTAGAAGGCAGTCTTACTATTTCCTCCCACGACTCAGAGTCGATTGACATTTTAAGCAGCATATTCCAAGTTGTTCGTAAATGTTTCAGTTTGTCTTCCGTTATAGTCTGTATCTCAGAATAGAATCTAGATACAAAACGTCCACGTTTCCGGCATTCTAGTAGAGTTTTTTCAAGCAGGTAACAGTTCTTCGGTAGCTCGAGGGATCCAACCTTTGATTTTACGTAATGCCTGATCTGAAGATATTTATAAAAGTCTTTGGCAGGTATATTATATTGAGATCTTATATCTTCAAATGTCTTAAATTTACCTTTGTCCCACAGATCATACATTCTCTTGATACCAGTTTCTTGCCATGACTTGAGATTGAGTCCAGCACCCCCTGCTGTTAATTCTGGTATATCTACCAAAATTGCAAGAAAATTAAGAGTCTTAGACTTCACAAATAATTTCTTCAAAATACTCCATGCCTTAATAACATTATTAATTAGGTAATTGTCTTTAACAGCAGGTGGCAATTCTCTTGCACGTTTATCTAATAAGTTTATAAGACAAAGGGGTTGGGTAATTACTTTTTCAATCTCAAGCCACGGTGTCACATCTTGTTCACTTGCCCACTCTGAAACAATTCTAGCATGAATAGACAGTACATAGTTCTCAATCTTTGGTAAGCCCCACCATCCCTGTTGTTTTGGAAGTTGTAAAGTATCCATTTTAAGCTTAGGTTTTCTGCCTGCCCAGATAAAGTCTGATATCAGTTTATTAATGTCCTTAAGATCATTTTTTTTCCATCTTGTAACTTTTTCTTTTATGTGACCAATTAAAGGATTGATATTCTCCGCATACAACTGATTGGGTGTGATTTTTATTCCTAGATACTTAAATCCTTTAGGTGCCCAGCGAAAGGGTTTAACGTAGGCAGGCTCGACCTGAACACTGTTTGTTAAAGGCATTATTTCTGACTTTTCAAAATTTACCTTATATCCTGATATTTGTCCAAATTCTTTAATACAATCAATCAATGCTGGGATTGATTTATCCGGGTCTGTCAAAGTTAAAAGAATATCATCGGCATATAATAAAATTTTGTGCTGTTTTGTTCCTATTAAAGTTCCTCCTATATTTATATTCTGTCTGACGGCTATCGCAAGCGGCTCTATAGCCAGTGAAAACAGCAAAGGTGATAAAGGACTGCCCTGAGCAGTACCACGTGTAATTTTAAATGGTGCAGATAAAAGACCGTTTGTCAAGACAGAGGCTACAGGCATCTTGTACAGGATCTTCACCCAATCTATAAAAGTGGATTTAAAACCAAATCTTCTTAGCACTTCAAACATGTACTCCAATTCAACACGATCAAAGGCTTTTTCGGCATCCATTGAAACAATGGCGCCTGGTATTTGATGGTGATTAAGATGATTGATAATATTAATCAAGCGTCTTGTATTATTTGAGGATAAACGACCCTTAGTAAATCCAGTCTGGTCTGTGCCTACTATGTCTGGTACAACCCGCTCTAATCTGTTGGCCAACACCTTTGACAATATTTTCATGTCTACTCCTAGCAAGCTTATTGGCCGATAAGAAGAAGGTAGTTCTGGGTCCTTATCTGTTTTTGGTATTACTGTAATATTTGCAATATACATAGTCCCCGGAAGACTTGAGTATTCAAAGGATGCATTAAATACTCTCTGTAATAGCTTATTAATCTTGCCTTTCAAAACCTTAAAAAACTCAACAGGATATCCGTCAGCTCCAGGGCTTTTGCCCGATTGGAGTGATGAAATGGCTGTATCAATTTCTAACAATGTAATGGGACCCTCCAGTAAGTTAGCCTGGTCTTCAGTTAGTCGTGGTATATTCAAGCTATTTAGAAAGTAACAATCCTTTAGTTTATCGCAGTCAGACTCAGAACTATACAGTTCCTCATAAAATTGTCTAAAACACTCATTAATATATTTATTATCCATATGTCGCTGACCATTATCATCCTTAACTGCTGAGATAAAGAATTTAGGGGGGGCATTGTTTGCCAGCCTCGCCAAGAATTCGTTTGGTTTATTGCCAAATTCAAATAGTTTTTGTTGTGCAAATAACATATCCTTCTCAGCTTTCCTTGTTATTAAGTCACTTAACCTGTCCCTGGATGTCTTTAATTTCTTAAGGACTTCGTCTGATTTTGATGCATAATATTCTTCTTCCAGTCTTTTAATTTTTATTTCAAGGTCGTTTTGTAGTATTAATCGTTCCTTCTTTTTACGGCTTGTATATGAGATTATAACTCCTCTCAGGTAGGCTTTATAAGCATCCCATACAATTCTAGGGTCAGCGTCCTCTTTATCATTGATATTTAGATACAAATCTGTCTGTTCTTCTAATAGTTTAATGAAACTGTCATCAAAAAGTAATAGCCTGTTTAACTTCCAATAAATAGTTTGTTTTAGTGGTCTGGGCGGTTGCATCTCTAAACTAACAGGAGCATGATCAGAAATGGCAATAACTCCTATATCTGACTTCTCCACTAGATGGGCCAGATGCCTTGAGATAAATATATAATCAATGCGGGACATTGATGAATGAGGTAAGGAGTGAAATGTAAAACTTTGTGTTGAAGGATTCAAATGCCTCCAAATATCTAGCAGGCCGATTTCCTCTAATGTGTTATTAAGCGATCTTGCGCTTTTAGACTGAGTGTTCTGAGCTGGGCTCCTGTCTAAAAAAGGACAAAGAGAGCAATTAAAATCGCCTCCTATCAAAATGTTTGAGGAATCCATTTCAACAAGCCGGTCAAAAAGTAAGGCAGAGAAATCATCATCGTTTACGTTAGGACTATAGATGCTACCCAGCAAAATAATTTCCCCATAAAGCGTTCCTTTAGCTAAGATGATTCTCCCCTCCGTATCCTTATATGTGTCTGTAACAACTAACGGCAAATTTTTATGTATCAATATTATTACCCCCCTCTTACTTGTTGAATAAGATGAGTAATAAACCTGACCAACCCACTCCCTGAGATATTTATTATGTTCATTGTCGCTGAGGTGTGTTTCCTGTAAAAAAGCTATTTGGATTTTGTCCTTTTTTAAACAGTTTAATATAGCTTTCCTTTTCACTGGGTTATTGGATCCCTTAACATTCCAAGTACAAATTCTAATACTCATTACTAAATATAATCTACTTTATGTACTTAATGCTGTATTCAAAAAGATAGATATAGTTATGTTTAGTCCAATCCCAACATTTAACTCTACCTGTGCTGATAAAGAAAACAAAAATTCCAAGCAAAAACAAAACACACAGCTTGGAGTAACGAACAGTGATCTAAGTATCCACAACAAACCTATTAACAGATGGAAGTTACCAAAACCAAAAACAAACTTCATCATACTCTTATCAAGGAGTATCCAACTGGGGTCTCAGCGAGTCCGAGTAAGGATTATCAATACAAAGAAAAAGAAAAAGAAAGCCAAAAAACCTTCCCAACTGGGTCATTGGTCAATCAAGCCTTGTGATAACACTAATTAAAATTAGAGCAGCTACGGGCTGAGTGTCTTAACCCATAACATGACTTAACGGATAGTGATGCCCAGTATTATATTTGTCAAAGCATTCGTCTAAGCGCTATTTAAGTTCTGTCCTTCGTCGTCTGAGCTTAGTAATAGTCAAACGTTGCTATTACTGAAACACAGTTTAATTTATTTACCTGTGTCTAATCTCTCAGTCAGGCCTTCAAT
Source organism: Perccottus glenii (assembly GCA_024416835.2). Taxonomy (NCBI): domain Eukaryota; kingdom Metazoa; phylum Chordata; class Actinopteri; order Gobiiformes; family Odontobutidae; genus Perccottus; species Perccottus glenii. The sequence goes on from CM044557.2 coordinate 4,994,613, forward strand.
GTAATTGTTGACATCTTTCATGTTGGAGAGTGTTTTCATAGTCCCATCATGCTGATAGATCCGTATTACTGCCGGGTATACAAAAGCATATCGGATGCCCGCTTCCCGTAATCTCCGCCGGGCACTTGCCGACTCTTGCCTCTTCTTGATCACTTCAGCCGAGAAATCTTGGTAAAAGGACACCTCCTGACCGTCCACTGTCAGCCTGTTCTCTTTCCGTGCTGCAAAAAGGATCTTCTGTTTATCGATGTAGTTGTTTAGTCTCACTAGGACCGCACGAGGGCCGCTTTTCTCTCTTCCTCCAAGCGCAGGTCCAGTGCGATGGGCTCTCTCAATCTTGACCCTGTCCTGCTGCATATCCAGAACTTCAGGAATCCATTTCTCAAAGAACGTAACTGGATCTTTCCCCTCAAGACCAGTGTTAAGCCCTATGATCTTAATATTTTGGCGACGACTCTGATTCTCATAATTATCAAGGCGTTCCAGTGCTTTTTTGAGAGCATTTTCCAAAGATTCAAGTTTCGGCCCAGTCACCTCAAGATCAGATACGCGATTTTCTATAGCCGTCACTCTTTCCAAAATGCCGCCTAATTTCTCAGACAGTTCCGTAACTGGTTTAACCACAGCAGCAAGTTTAGCGTCTAGCATTTCAGCAATGTTGGTGGTCACTCTCTCAACCAATATGTCATCTCTGTGGAGGCTGACATTCTCCGGGTCCCCTTCACATTCTGTAGCCGCCAGCTCCGTCTCATGCTCGGCCTCTTCGTGTTCATTGTCAGCTTGGCTAGCAGCCGTCACGTTAGCAGTGCTATTAGCATTAGTCTTGCTAACCGTTTTCTTTCCTCAGTTTGTTGATTCAGTTTTCTGTTAATTCCAAGATTAAAACAGGTCAGAACTAAAATGAACCAGAACTAAACCAGGAGTAAAACCAGGATGAACCAGGCCAAAACTGGGAAAGGTCTGAAAACCAAGGAATTAGGTCTATAGTGGGACTAAAACCACAACAACAGATTAAAAATGTGTCAAAGCGAGGAGTGAAAAAGAAAATAAAGCCAGATTTAGTTCTAAACCAGGGCTAAACTCAAGTCAAAACCTGCACAATTAGATGGAGGTGACTGTTCAGTACAAAATAACAAAAGATTTGAGTAACATCCAGTCTCTAAATGCAGTGGCCTACTAACTAGCATCACTTGATGGCACCTCCTTTGTTTGTAATCTGTAGAAGAGGTCATAGTTTACTATGTACCTCTAGTAGTGTACATGCTTTTGCTATTCTGTAGTACACGTGCATGCGCTCTGCACAACTCAACACACATTATCAAGTCCACACCTACCAGCCGCCTATGGTAGACTGGATCTAAACCATAGCTAAACTCAAACAAAGTCAAGAATAAACAGGGATAAACCAGAAGTAAAACCGGACAAAACCAGGACTAAAATTAGGATAAAAATGGTATTTTCTCATAATAAATAAGGACAAACCAAAACTGGTTGATCTGCGCATCAACCAGGAAAAAAAAAACAGCACTAACCTAAGAGTAAAAATAAATGCTTATGATATTTTATTTGTTTACGCCACTTCACAATCAACACAACTCCAGCCACAAAACATAAAAATAAACAAAAACAAAATAAAACAAACAAGCAAAGCAGTCTGTAGAAAAACAAGAAAAACAAAGGTTTGGTATTCTTTATGAATGTGTTACTCCAGACTTAAGTACAGTTATCCAAGATATGGTAAAATGATTGATTTATACAACAAAATTAAAGAAGAGTCTAACTTGGCTTACTTCACAATAGAAGGCATGATATGCCAAACATGGTGTATGTATGTATTTCATCAACTTTAAAGCTGCCATTAGACATTTCTGCGAGAACTGGTCACGGTGTGTTCACTTCACATAGGACTTCTCAGATTACATCACACAAAGGATGAGTGTGAGATTTGAGGACTGACAATGTTTCATATAAAAATACATTTATTAAAAATATGCACGACAGATATTCACCACACAGCTGTACATGAGCTAAATTTGGGCTGGGTTGGACATTTGCAGACTATATACATCAAGCCGCTCTTGTGAAGAGCGGAGTAGAGCAGCGAAGAGGAATAGCACACCATCCAGTGTAATGTAATCTGGGTTAATTCAATCGCGCACAATCTGCACGTCATTGTTCGCTCAGGCAGATTAAGTCTACAAAACATTAACAGCTGTTGTTAATGTTTTCACATCTCATGAATTTAGTTTGGTAACTGTCCTGAATATCACACGGAAGAAGAAAAAACATAACTTTTAAGTTACCAAGTAGTAACTTGGTAAGTGTCATTGTTGTTTTCACCTGATCAATCACTTGTTTCTGTAGTTTTAGGTCTGTAGTAAAACTGTTGCTAGAATGGCTCTGTGTTTTCACCGTTTAGCTACACAGCTTTACTTTCAGCTAGTAATCATGATGCTATGACATAAAAGGAGCTTATATCAGTAATAAAAATCACTGAAAAAAAATCTGTTTTTGACTAGCATTATATCTGAGTAAACTAGTGAGTCTTTATGTTTGAGAAATATAAGGTTTGTAATAATGTTTTTAAGCAGATGTTTGTTGTTCATTAGCAAGGTTGGCGCTATCTGTGTGTTTTTTACTGTATTAGCTCTGTTTACAGCCAAACATATAGAGACTGATTGATCATAGGTATACTTTTACACTGGTTGTAGCTGTAGGTACACACTCACACTGGTTGTAACTGTAGGTACACACTCATATTATTTGTAGCTGTAGGTACACACTCACACTGGTTGTAGCTGTAGGTACACACTCACACTGTTTGTAGCTGTAGGTACACACTCACACTGTTTGTAGCTGTAGGTACACACTCACACTGTTTGTAGCTGTAGGTACACACTCACACTGGTTGTAGCTGTAGGTACACGCTCACACTGTAGCTGTAGGTACACACTCACACTGTTTGTAACTGTAGGTACACACTCACATTATTGTAGCTGTAGGTACACACTCACACTGTTTGTAGCTGTAGGTACACACTCACACTGTTTGTAGCTGTAGGTACACACTCACACTGTTTGTAGCTGTAGGTACACACTCACACTGGTTGTAACTGTAGGTACACACTCACACTGTTTGTAGCTGTAGGTACACTCTCACACTGGCTGTAGGTACACACTCACACTGTTTGTAGCTGTAGGTACACTCACACTGGCTGTAGCTGTAGGTACACACTCACACTGTTTGTAACTGTAGGTATCACACTCACACTGTTTGTAGCTGTAGGTACACACTCACACTGGTTGTAGCTGTAGGTACACACTCACACTGTTTGTAGCTGTAGGTACACACTCACACTGGTTGTAACTGTAGGTACACACACACTGTTTGTAGCTGTAGGTACACACTCACACTGTTTGTAGCTGTAGGTACACACTCACACTGTTTGTAGCTGTAGGTACACACTCACACTGTTTGTAGCTGTAGGTACACACTCACACTGGTTGTAACTGTAGGTACACACTCACTGTTTGTAGCTGTAGGTACACACTCACACTGTTTGTAGCTGTAGGTACACACTCACACTGTTTGTAGCTGTAGGTATACACTCACACTGTTTGAAGCTGTAGGTACACACTCACACTGGCTGTAACTGTAGGTACACACTCATATTATTTGTAGCTGTAGGTACACACTCACACTGTTTGTAGCTGTAGGTACACACTCACACTGTTTGTAGCTGTAGGTACACTCTCACACTGGCTGTAGGTACACACTCACACTGTTTGTAGCTGTAGGTACACTCACACTGGCTGTAGCTGTAGGTACACACTCACACTGTTTGTAGCTGTAGGTATACACTCACACTGTTTGTAGCTGTAGGTACACACTCACACTGGTTGTAACTGTAGGTACACACTCACACTGTTTGTAGCTGTAGGTACACACTCACACTGGTTGTAACTGTAGGTACACACTCACACTGTTTGTAGCTGTAGGTACACACTCACACTGTTTGTAGCTGTAGGTACACACTCACAATGTTTGTAGCTGTAGGTACACACTCACACTGTTTGAAGCTGTAGGTACACACTCACACTGTTTGAAGCTGTAGGTACACACTCACACTGTTTGTAGCTGTAGGTACACACTCACACTGTTTGTAGCTGTAGGTACACACTCACAATGTTTGTAGCTGTAGGTATACACTCACACTGTTTGAAGCTGTAGGTACACACTCACACTGTTTGTAGCTGTAGGTATACACTCACACTGTTTGAAGCTGTAGGTACACACTCACACTGTTTGTAGCTGTAGGTACACACTCACACTGTTTGTAGCTGTAGGTATACACTCACACTGCTTGTAGCTGTAGGTATACACTCACACTGTTTGTAGCTGTAGGTACACACTCACACTGTTTGAAGCTGTAGGTACACACTCACACTGTTTGTAGCTGTAGGTACACACTCACACTGTTTGTAGCTGTAGGTACACGCTCACACTGTTTGTAGCTGTAGGTACATACTCACACTGTTGAAGCTGTAGGTACACACTCACACTGGTTGTAGCTGTAGGTACACACTCACACTGTTTGAAGCTGTAGGTACACACTCACACTGTTTGTAGCTGTAGATACACACTCACATTGGTTGTAGCTGTAGGTACACACTCACACTGTTTGTAGCTGTAGATACACACTCACATTGGTTGTAGCTGTAGGTACACACTCACACTGTTTGTAGCTGTAGGTACACACTCACACTGTTTGTAGCTGTAGATACACACTCACATTGGTTGTAGCTGTAGGTACACACTCACACTGTTTGAAGCTGTAGGTACACACTCAAACTGTTTGTAGCTGTAGGTACTCTCTCACACTGGCTGTAGCTGTAGGTACACACTCACACTGTTTGTAGCTGTAGATACACACTCACACTGGTTGTAGCTGCAGGTACACACTCACACTGTTTGTAGCTGTAGGTACACTCTCACACTGTTTGTAACTGTAGGTACACACTCACACTGGTTGTAGCTGCAGGTACACACTCACACTGTTTGAAGCTGTAGGTACACACTCACACTGGTTGTAGCTGTAGGTACACACTCACACTGTTTGTAGCTGTAGGTACACGCTCACACTGTTTGTAGCTGTAGGTACATACTCACACTGGTTGAAGCTGTAGGTACACACTCACACTGGTTGTAGCTGTAGGTACACACTCACACTGTTTGAAGCTGTAGGTACACACTCACACTGTTTGTAGCTGTAGATACACACTCACATTGGTTGTAGCTGTAGGTACACACTCACACTGTTTGTAGCTGTAGATACACACTCACATTGGTTGTAGCTGTAGGTACACACTCACACTGTTTGTAGCTGTAGGTACACACTCACACTGTTTGTAGCTGTAGGTACACACTCACACTGTTTGTAGCTGTAGGTACACACTCACACTGTTTGTAGCTGTAGGTACACACTCACACTGGTTGTAGCTGTAGGTACACGCTCACACTGTAGCTGTAGGTACACACTCACACTGTTTGTAACTGTAGGTACAAACTCATATTATTTGTAGCTGTAGGTACACACTCACACTGTTTGTAGCTGTAGGTACACACTCACACTGTTTGTAGCTGTAGGTACACACTCACACTGTTTGTAGCTGTAGGTACACACTCACACTGGTTGTAACTGTAGGTACACACTCACACTGTTTGTAACTGTAGGTACACTCTCACACTGGCTGTAGGTACACACTCACACTGTTTGTAGCTGTAGGTACACTCTCACACTGGCTGTAGCTGTAGGTACACACTCACACTGTTTGTAACTGTAGGTATACACTCACACTGTTTGTAGCTGTAGGTACACACTCACACTGGTTGTAGCTGTAGGTACACACTCACACTGTTTGTAGCTGTAGGTACACACTCACACTGGTTGTAACTGTAGGTACACACTCACACTGTTTGTAGCTGTAGGTACACACTCACACTGGTTGTAACTGTAGGTACACACTGACTGTTTGTAGCTGTAGGTACACACTCACACTGTTTGTAGCTGTAGGTACACACTCACACTGGTTGTAACTGTAGGTACACACTCACTGTTTGTAGCTGTAGGTACACACTCACACTGTTTGTAGCTGTAGGTACACACTCACACTGTTTGTAGCTGTAGGTATACACTCACACTGTTTGAAGCTGTAGGTACACTCTCACACTGGCTGTAACTGTAGGTACACACTCATATTATTTGTAGCTGTAGGTACACACTCACACTGTTTGTAGCTGTAGGTACACACTCACACTGTTTGTAGCTGTAGGTACACTCTCACACTGGCTGTAGGTACACACTCACACTGTTTGTAGCTGTAGGTACACTCTCACACTGGCTGTAGCTGTAGGTACACACTCACACTGTTTGTAACTGTAGGTATACACTCACAATGTTTGTAGCTGTAGGTACACACTCACACTGGTTGTAACTGTAGGTACATACTCACACTGTTTGTAGCTGTAGGTACACACTCACACTGGTTGTAACTGTAGGTACACACTCACACTGTTTGTAGCTGTAGGTACACACTCACACTGTTTGTAGCTGTAGGTACACACTCACAATGTTTGTAGCTGTAGGTATACACTCACAATGTTTGTAGCTGTAGGTATACACTCACACTGTTTGAAGCTGTAGGTACACACTCACACTGTTTGAAGCTGTAGGTACACACTCACACTGTTTGTAGCTGTAGGTACACACTCACACTGTTTGTAGCTGTAGGTACACACTCACAATGTTTGTAGCTGTAGGTATACACTCACACTGTTTGAAGCTGTAGGTACACACTCACACTGTTTGTAGCTGTAGGTATACACTCACACTGTTTGAAGCTGTAGGTACACACTCACACTGTTTGTAGCTGTAGGTACACACTCACACTGTTTGTAGCTGTAGGTATACACTCACACTGCTTGTAGCTGTAGGTATACACTCACACTGTTTGTAGCTGTCGGTACACACTCACACTGTTTGAAGCTGTAGGTACACACTCACACTGTTTGTAGCTGTAGGTACACACTCACACTGTTTGTAGCTGTAGGTACACGCTCACACTGTTTGTAGCTGTAGGTACATACTCACACTGGTTGAAGCTGTAGGTACACACTCACACTGGTTGTAGCTGTAGGTACACACTCACACTGTTTGAAGCTGTAGGTACACACTCACACTGTTTGTAGCTGTAGATACACACTCACATTGGTTGTAGCTGTAGGTACACACTCACACTGTTTGTAGCTGTAGATACACACTCACATTGGTTGTAGCTGTAGGTACACACTCACACTGTTTGTAGCTGTAGGTACACACTCACACTGTTTGTAGCTGTAGATACACACTCACATTGGTTGTAGCTGTAGGTACACACTCACACTGTTTGAAGCTGTAGGTACACACTCAAACTGTTTGTAGCTGTAGGTACTCTCTCACACTGGCTGTAGCTGTAGGTACACACTCACACTGGTTGTAGCTGCAGGTACACACTCACACTGTTTGAAGCTGTAGGTACACACTCACACTGGTTGTAGCTGTAGGTACACACTCACACTGTTTGTAGCTGTAGGTACACTCACACTGTTTGTAGCTGTAGGTACATACTCACACTGGTTGAAGCTGTAGGTACACACTCACACTGGTTGTAGCTGTAGGTACACACTCACACTGTTTGAAGCTGTAGGTACACACTCACACTGTTTGTAGCTGTAGATACACACTCACATTGGTTGTAGCTGTAGGTACACACTCACACTGTTTGTAGCTGTAGATACACACTCACATTGGTTGTAGCTGTAGGTACACACTCACACTGTTTGTAGCTGTAGGTACACACTCACACTGTTTGTAGCTGTAGGTACACACTCACACTGTTTGTAGCTGTAGGTACACACTCACACTGTTTGTAGCTGTAGGTACACACTCACACTGGTTGTAGCTGTAGGTACACGCTCACACTGTAGCTGTAGGTACACACTCACACTGTTTGTAACTGTAGGTACAAACTCATGTATTGTTGTAGCTGAGGTACACACTCACACTGTTTGTAGCTGTAGGTACACACTCACACTGTTTGTAGCTGTAGGTACACACTCACACTGTTTGTAGCTGTAGGTACACACTCACACTGGTTGTAACTGTAGGTACACACTCACACTGTTTGTAACTGTAGGTACACTCTCACACTGGCTGTAGGTACACACTCACACTGTTTGTAGCTGTAGGTACACTCTCACACTGGCTGTAGCTGTAGGTACACACTCACACTGTTTGTAACTGTAGGTATACACTCACACTGTTTGTAGCTGTAGGTACACACTCACACTGGTTGTAGCTGTAGGTACACACTCACACTGTTTGTAGCTGTAGGTACACACTCACACTGGTTGTAACTGTAGGTACACACTCACACTGTTTGTAGCTGTAGGTACACACTCACACTGGTTGTAACTGTAGGTACACACTGACTGTTTGTAGCTGTAGGTACACACTCACACTGTTTGTAGCTGTAGGTACACACTCACACTGGTTGTAACTGTAGGTACACACTCACTGTTTGTAGCTGTAGGTACACACTCACACTGTTTGTAGCTGTAGGTATACACTCACACTGTTTGAAGCTGTAGGTACACTCTCACACTGGCTGTAACTGTAGGTACACACTCATATTATTTGTAGCTGTAGGTACACACTCACACTGTTTGTAGCTGTAGGTACACACTCACACTGTTTGTAGCTGTAGGTACACTCTCACACTGGCTGTAGGTACACACTCACACTGTTTGTAGCTGTAGGTACACTCTCACACTGGCTGTAGCTGTAGGTACACACTCACACTGTTTGTAACTGTAGGTATACACTCACACTGTTTGTAGCTGTAGGTACACACTCACACTGGTTGTAACTGTAGGTACACACTCACACTGTTTGTAGCTGTAGGTACACACTCACACTGGTTGTAACTGTAGGTACACACTCACACTGTTTGTAGCTGTAGGTACACACTCACACTGTTTGTAGCTGTAGGTACACACTCACAATGTTTGTAGCTGTAGGTATACACTCACAATGTTTGTAGCTGTAGGTATACACTCACACTGTTTGAAGCTGTAGGTACACACTCACACTGTTTGAAGCTGTAGGTACACACTCACACTGTTTGTAGCTGTAGGTACACACTCACACTGTTTGTAGCTGTAGGTACACACTCACAATGTTTGTAGCTGTAGGTATACACTCACACTGTTTGAAGCTGTAGGTACACACTCACACTGTTTGTAGCTGTAGGTATACACTCACACTGTTTGAAGCTGTAGGTACACACTCACACTGTTTGTAGCTGTAGGTACACACTCACACTGTTTGTAGCTGTAGGTATACACTCACACTGCTTGTAGCTGTAGGTATACACTCACACTGTTTGTAGCTGTAGGTACACACTCACACTGTTTGAAGCTGTAGGTACACACTCACACTGTTTGTAGCTGTAGGTACACACTCACACTGTTTGTAGCTGTAGGTACACGCTCACACTGTTTGTAGCTGTAGGTACATACTCACACTGGTTGAAGCTGTAGGTACACACTCACACTGGTTGTAGCTGTAGGTACACACTCACACTGTTTGAAGCTGTAGGTACACACTCACACTGTTTGTAGCTGTAGATACACACTCACATTGGTTGTAGCTGTAGGTACACACTCACACTGTTTGTAGCTGTAGATACACACTCACATTGGTTGTAGCTGTAGGTACACACTCACACTGTTTGTAGCTGTAGGTACACACTCACACTGTTTGTAGCTGTAGATACACACTCACATTGGTTGTAGCTGTAGGTACACACTCACACTGTTTGAAGCTGTAGGTACACACTCAAACTGTTTGTAGCTGTAGGTACTCTCACACTGGCTGTAGCTGTAGGTACACACTCACACTGTTTGTAGCTGTAGATACACACTCACACTGGTTGTAGCTGCAGGTACACACTCACACTGTTTGTAGCTGTAGGTACACTCACACTGTTTGTAACTGTAGGTACACACTCACACTGGTTGTAGCTGCAGGTACACACTCACACTGTTTGAAGCTGTAGGTACACACTCACACTGGTTGTAGCTGTAGGTACACACTCACACTGTTTGTAGCTGTAGGTACACGCTCACACTGTTTGTAGCTGTAGGTACATACTCACACTGGTTGAAGCTGTAGGTACACACTCACACTGGTTGTAGCTGTAGGTACACACTCACACTGTTTGAAGCTGTAGGTACACACTCACACTGTTTGTAGCTGTAGATACACACTCACATTGGTTGTAGCTGTAGGTACACACTCACACTGTTTGTAGCTGTAGATACACACTCACATTGGTTGTAGCTGTAGGTACACACTCACACTGTTTGTAGCTGTAGGTACACACTCACACTGTTTGTAGCTGTAGATACACACTCACATTGGTTGTAGCTGTAGGTACACACTCACACTGTTTGAAGCTGTAGGTACACACTCACACTGTTTGTAGCTGTAGGTACTCTCTCACACTGGCTGTTGCTGTAGGTACACACTCACACTGTTTGTAGCTGTAGATACACACTCACACTGGTTGTAGCTGCAGGTACACACTCACACTGTTTGTAGCTGTAGGTACACTCTCACACTGTTTGTAACTGTAGGTACACACTCACACTGGTTGTAGCTGCAGGTACACACTCACACTGTTTGAAGCTGTAGGTACACACTCACACTGGTTGTAGCTGTAGGTACACACTCACACTGTTTGTAGCTGTAGGTACACACTCTGGCTGTAGCTGCTGGGTGATGTGTGTTTGCTAACACTGCGAATGTAGCAGCCAAATGGGATTTAAATTAAGGCTAGCTTAATGTGCAAAACCGAGGTTACTGAGCTAAAAACTGGAAAATATAAGGCAGGATGCCATGTACAATAAATGACAATAATTTGGAAAACAACTAATGCAATATCTCTGGTTTAACATGGAATCATGCATAGATTTGCTACCAAATTTGGAGGCTTAATGTTAACAGACTGGTTAGTGTTTGCCTACTTTATTAATTAATGTTGCTTATAGCTACATTTAGATTGTGGTTAAACCCTATGGTACCAATCGTATGCATGACATAACTCAGTTTTATTAAGGTAAAACAACAACTGGTAAATATAAGGTAGAATGCACAATAAATGACTAGAAGCTGACTTGATATATGGCCCATGTTACAATTTAGTAGGAACTAAAGAGTGCTCTAGAATGCCGCCCTATATATATATATATATATATGTTCATACCGTATAGTTATACTAGGCCCACAGTGGCTGATATACTTTTAAATAAACCTTTATTATTCACAGCCCATACATAATGATGTCCGGCTCACTTATTTATTTATTTGTTTTTTGTTGTTGCTGCATACCTCTCTGGCACTGGGTAGTTGCACCCCTGGATACAGGTCACCAGTTTACTTAAAAGCTTTACTACTGAACTAAATAAGTGATTCACTAGATAAAAGCAACACTGACACTTACCATTAAAAGTTAAATGTTTTGTTTTCTTCTTCTGTGTAATATTAGGTAAAAAAAAAGACTATTTTATAACAGTGAAATTGTTGTGGCGTTACTTGCACAACTGCGCATGCATTGTTTTTACCCGGGTCCGACGTCATAACTACTTCTTGATTGGTCCATCGGTAAACTCAGTCTTCGCCCCCTGCTTTCTACAAGTGCAAATCTATTTTGAGACATGACGTGCTGCAAGAAATGTCGAAGCAGCAGACTGGTAGATTTATAGTGTTGTAGCGGCTGACTTGAGAGGCTGTACTCACTGAGTAACGGCATGTAAACAAAATTTATATGTATGTTATGTTTCCATAAATATTAATTACAAGTGAAGATTTTAACTTACAACTTAACATTTTTAGGTACAAGTCCTCAGATTGCAGTCTACATGCGCATGCATTTTGGAACATTTCTACAATCATAAAATATTGAAAGTTGGAACATGTGAGGACCCTTACCAAACAGTTTAAAATAAAGTTCAAACAGCTGCAGAGAGAACGAGGGTTGAGCTTCAGATGCATGGCGTTCTCATCATCAGCTCACGGCGGAGACTACACTGAAGAACACACACTGTAAATGTTCACACAACGGGATGCTCCGCACTTAACACTAGGGTCCCTGAAAGATCGAGTCCAGGTGTGAAAGTTGGGGGAGAATTTTCTTACAACCAGTGCCCACAGATAAAATTGCAACATAGATATGTGAAAGTGGCTATTGTTAGCTTGACAACCAACCAGAGCTCCAATTGGCCATTAGTCTGTAGCCTTCTGCCCGGGTAGGTCACAAAATTAAAGGAGAAGAAAGTCATGTCTGTGTGCCATTAAGGAGAGAATCCTCTATGTGGAGTTAAAGCAGAGAAATGTCTGTCACATTTATCTGGCACTTTCCACTAAAATTACAAGCGAGAGACAAGACACTAAACAGGAGCAAGATGGCGGCAACCAGAGGGGCAGGTGCGTCAGGAGCTCTCCTGGCGCTTCTAGTTTTTGGAGTTATTTTAAACTTTACAGATTCGGATCTTTTTCTAAATATAAAGCGACATTCCCAAAATATAACAGTGTATCGAGAAACAACGTCAATAAAGCACTTCGGATATGGAAAGCATATTTTAATGCAAGCATTTGTAAACACTGTGGCCGGCCGTGATCAGTGTAAGCAAAGTGGTGAAGTTCGGGGCATGCGCCAAAGTGACAGTGGGATCATCATTATACTTTATCTGTTGCTGTCCGGAGATGTGCACCCGTGCCCAGGTCCGGCTTCCCGTGGTGCCAGCAATAGGGAACCAGGAAGCATTGTTCCTGCTTTGCAGGGGCTGGGGCTTGCTCGACATCGACCGGGAGGAGGTGGAACTCTCGGTGGCGGGGAACGGAGATCTCAGACAAGGAGGATTGTGACGCCGGTCTTGGTGAGCACCGAAGGCCTGGGTTTTCCGGCTATTGGCGCGTGTATCGCCAACAACGGAGCTCTCACCGTTGGGGAGCAAACATCTACACATGCACACATTCCTTGCCCTACGTTTCTGATCCTACTGGATCATACCATTCTGATGTCACGGTAACTGATCCTGGCGCTCAAGGTAAGCGTGAAAATCTGCACGGTACAACCCACAGTAAACTTAAAAGCATAATAAACCCTTCTCTGAAAAAACACCGCAAATTGAACTTTTTTAAAACTGTCAATCATTCTCGATTAATTTGGGATCAACAACTCAAACCTAGGGGTCTCTTTGGAGGACATATGAACATTCGCAGCCTCACCCCAAAGTCTGAACAAGTACATCATCTTCTCACTAACTCTAACCTAGACTTTCTAGGCCTGTCAGAATCGTGGTTACAGAGCAACTCTCCATCTGCTGCATTACATGTACCAGGGTATAATATCTTTAGACGGGACAGATCTGAGGGAAGAGGAGGAGGGGTCATGATTTATATAAAAGATCACATCAAACGTCATCAGATATGTTGGCCTTTTGACCATGATTTGGAGTGTATTGGGTTGAATATAGTGCTCTCATCTGAAATGTCTTTTGTGCTCATTGTTGTATATCGTCCTCCTTCCACTAATAATGACTTTTATGTCACTTTTAACAAGCTACTTCAAGCATGTGATTTTAAAACTGAGGTAATACTGCTTGGTGATCTAAACTGTAATTGGCTAAATAAGACCAGTAGGAAATTACTTAAGCAGATCACAGACAGTATGGATTTTACCCAATTGCTGGAAGGACCTACTAGAATAACTACATCATCTCAGACACAGATAGATTTGATATTCAGTAACAAGCCTGAACGAATTGTAAAAACATTTAATTTTATTACTGGACTGTCTGACCATAATCTGACATTACTGACAAGAAAACTTACAAAAAAGCGCTTTCATCATTCTAATAAACCTGTGGAGCAACTTAGGATCCCAAAGAATGAAATGGATAATTTTCAAAGGGCAGTACAGCAGACTAAATGGACAAATATTTTAACTGGGACCAACATAGAAGAAGTCAGCAAGATGTTTGCCATTAAGCTACAAAGTCTAGTTAAGGAGTTCACTAGAAAGGTAAAAGGAAAAAAAATGCTCTTCCTTGGCTCAGTACTAATATATTTGATTTGATGAAAGAAAGAGACTCTGCTTTAAAAAGATCATTAAAAACTAAGTTAAATAGTGATAGGAATAGGTTCATTTCATTACGTAATCAAGTAATTAAAGTGATCAGAAAAGCAAAAGCTAATTTTTTTATAACAATTATTAATGAGGGCAAGGGTAACACAAAGTTGATCTGGGAACAGATTAAGAATTTGATGGGAATAAACTACAGGCTCAGAAACCAGCTAGAGTAGAACCTGAAGGGTAAACTAATACAAGATCCAGCACAAATAGCTGTCGCTTTTAATGAGTATTTTATTAATTCTGTGGATGAAATCGCGCAGAATTTTCCTTTAACAACTGGAAATATTGTTAAAATAGATGAAACTAAGCCTTCCTTTTGTACTAAACCGATTTCTGAAATTAAAACTCAGGCAATTATTAATTCTCTTAAAAACTCAACAGCAAAAGATATTCATGGAATGGATTCTAAAATGCTTAAATCTCTGAATGAACATCTAGCCTACCTTATCACACACATTTTTAACCAGTCAGTATTAGAGGGGATATTTCCAACTATTTGGAAGACTGCTATTGTAACTCTCATATTTAAGTCAAATGACCCTCTGAACATATCTAATTACCGCCCAATTAGTATTTTGCCTGTGGTCTCCAAGGTTGCTGAAAAATTTGTATCAGAGCAGCTTGTTTCTTTCCTTAATAATAGTCCATTTACTCTTCACCCGATGCAGTTTGGTTTTAGGGCCCATCACTCTGCAGAAACAGCTAACTGTTTCTTTTTAGAGACTGTATGAGAAATGGTTGACAAGGGAGGTGTTGTTGGCGCTGTGTTCTTAGACTTTTGTAAAGCCTTTGACACAGTTAACCATCAGGTCCTTCTTTCTAAACTCTCTACTTTTAATTTCTCTCCTTCTGCACTTAAATGGATCAATTCATATTTAAATGGTAGAACTCAATATGTTTCTTTGAATAACCATCGTTCAACAGCTCTTAATTTATCCACAGGCGTACCGCAAGGATCTATACTTGGCCCGCTTTTGTTTAGTCTATATATTAATGATTTGCCATCAGTCTGCCCTGATATAAATACACTAATGTATGCGGACGACACTGTCATTTATGTGCATGCCAAAACAAAACATCTGGCTGCTGCCAAACTGACCATAGCTATGGATCAGATCACTAATTGGCTAAATCGTTCGGTGTCTCAATTAAACGTAGATAAAACTGTGGGAATGTTTTTCACAAAGCGGCAATGTAACCTTGTGTCAAATATAACACTTTTGGGCCAAAACATTAGTATTGTGCCACAATTTAAATATTTGGGCGTAATTATTGACTCTAATCTCTCTTTTAAAGCACATATTAAGAAAGTGTGTAACAGGGTCAAGTTTAACTTAGCTAATTTTAGACATATTAGAAATGCACTTACTTTTAATGCTGCCAAATTATTTATGGATGCCATGATTATGTCACATCTAACATACTGTCTGACAAGCTGGGGACAAATTAATAAATTATCACTAAAACCATTGGTGATTCTTTATTAAAAAAAAACTCTTAAAATCTTAGAAGCCTAACAGTTCACATCATTGTATTATCCTTAATAACTACAAACTGCTAAGCTGGGAAGATGTAATCAAATATAAAAATATCTGTCTGGTCTATAAAATCTTGCATAATACTGCTCCTGCTCCTTTAAATTCATTCATAATTCAATGTATTTGTGATGTGACATGGTCATGTTGCTGCCTTTCGAAATTTGTACTTTTTTAATGCATGAACTGTTTTTATGTCTTTGTAATTGATGCTTGTTTGTTTGTGCTTATCTCAAATGTCTGTTTTTGTTTAGCCCTGTTGTATAAATAATGGTAATTTATTTTATTATATCAGATGTATGCCTATTAACAACGGGCCGGGGACTACAGCTGGAAAATAGCCGTAGAGGCTAAAGCTGCTCTTTTTTTTAAAAAGGGACTGTCCACGTAATAATAAATCAATAAACTAAACTAAACTAAACTATCACAATCCAACATAAACAGCTGCTCACTTTATTATAAACCTCTCAATGAGTGGGTTTGAATTAATAAATGCTAAATCATATAGGCCTAAATTGTCTTGAAAGTGAAAGTACATTTTTCCAATGTAGAAATACAGAACTTGGTACATCCATAGGACACCTCAGGGCAAACAGAAAAGTCTATGACAGCCACACCCTAAACTAAACAGGAAGTCCGCCATGTGGGGTGAAACGCACGGCCACTAAAATCGCACCCCTTGCGCAAAAAGCGCAGCCTAACACATGTTTAACCCCATTAACGGCACTAATGTATGACAGTGACCAGTAGGAAGATATGATATGAAGATAGTGAAGTAGGGGCGGCAGTAGCTCAGTGGTAGAGTGGCCATCCTTTGACCGGTGGGTGGGTGGTTCGATCTCCGCTCCAAACATCCCAAAACATCATAACATCCCGCTCTCCACCACAGTTCAAACTGTCGTTGTGTCCTTGGGCAAGACACTTAATTAACCTTGGCTCCAGTGGTGTCAGCTCTAACACTGGTAAAGCGCTTTGAGTGCGTTTTGATGGTTACTAGGTGGAAAAGCGTTTCTCACCTGTGCTCTTGACAAAATGTCCAAACTATTGATAATAATTGTTATATTTATATAGCGCCTTTCCAGAGCTCAAGGACGCTTTACATATCAATTATTCATTCACTCCACAGTCACACACTGGTGGTAGTAAGCTACATCTGTAGCCACAGCTGCCCTGGGGCAGACTGACAGAGACGTGGCAGCCATTCCGCGCCTACGGACTCTCCGACCAACACCTTCAACATTCTTACACATTCATACGAGGCAAGGTGGGTTAAGTGTCTTGCCCAAGGACACAACGACAGTATGAACTGTGGGGAGAGCGGGAATCGATCCTACTACCTTCCAGTTGAAGGACGGCCGCTCTACCACTGAGTTACTGCCGCCCCATATTGATGCCACCGTGTACCTGGTTAGGAAAGGATATACTCTCAGTTCAGCCTCCCTCAGTGTTAGTCTGTGGATTACTACATGGTCCACAATTGTAGCACAAATTTTGTTACACAGATTTGGTTGTCTTCTTCTTTGTGCATGTCCTAACCCTCCTCCAGGTCTTCCTCTCACTCTCTCTACCCTCTACCATGGCCTCTTCCTCCACCTTGTTCTCTCTGGATTTGCACGCTCCCTCTTCCTTCCAAGGGTGTGTTCATTTTAAAGTCTTTCCTTTAAAATTGCAAGAAAACTACATAATGATAGACTTCTGTTTTTGAAATGTGCTTACAGTTGTGCAAGGCCAGTGTTTTCCTCCTAGAGTGTAACGTTTTGCTAATTGTGGGAATGTTTTAATTTTAGTGTGTAAGCAATTGAAAAAAACTGTAAATATATGGCCCTCAAAATGCATTTGCATTTTGTCAGTTTGTGCACCTTGAAAAAAACAATTATAGCTATTATTATTGGAATAAAGTTTTATTGGCACAAAAATTGGTAAAATAATCAACAAGATTCAAATTGTTTGAATTGCACATTACTGACACATTATGTTACAGTCTGTGTTACACAGTTACTGTTTACGCTGTATGAAAACTGGGAAATATTTTGTTTTGTTGAAAATATTGACTGACTTGAGTACATGAAAAGACAAAAATATTTTTATTAATCTGCACAATTGGTGTCATGGGGTGTTGGTGAATTTATTTTTACACTTTGTGTACATGCTAAAAGTGTTTTAGGTTGAGTACAGTGAGTGTTTAACTGATTCAAACTCAATCAGACAATTTGATGGTTGTGTTTCTGTTATAACAACAAAATAAAGTATTTATAAGACATTGTATAGTTTTGACAAAATTGCTCCATTTTGCAAATTATCTGAGGTGTTGTGCTACTTTGGTAGTGTTGTACTAATTGTGTGAAGGTGTTTGGAAAAACGTGCCCTGTTTTTAAAATTTTGCTTAAGCAATTGATAAAAACTGTAAATGATTTAAGACCATAAAGACATTTGTCTTTGTTAGAGTCTTCTTGGGAACATTTACAAAGTTAATGGTGTCAAATTTAGTTAAAACAAACACAACCATTACAAAAGTTCGCTTGTCATGTGCCATACATATAGTATTGACTGAACACAGAACACACAGGATAAAGTGGCAAAAAAAATGATCTTAGAGGGAGCTAATATAATTATACTAAAAAATATTAGTTTAATTTTTTCACAAAAACCCAACACAAAACACAAAACTAGGTCAGGATTAATTTAGGACTAGAGAACTAATCAGGGTTAAACAAAGACTGATTAGATAAAGGACTTAAACAGGTTTAAAACTAAACCAGGACTAAAACAGTGTCTCAGTAGGCTCAACTGTCCCTTTGTTAAAGTGTTTTTTATCTGCACTCTTCTTTTAAAATGTTTCTTAATCTAAAACTTGTAAATTGTCTTTTATTCCTGGTAAGCACTTTGAGTTACTCAGTGTATGAATTGTGCTATATAAATAAAATTGCCTTGCCTTGCATTTTTAGCCACATTTTAATAAAAAAACAAACAAAACAGGGCTAACTCTATTCCCAAGTCTTGATGGTCAGTCTTTCCCACATTTGACAGATCTCAGTAATCCAGCTCTAATCTAGCTTTAGTCCGGCTTTACTCCAGCTTTAATCCTGTTAAATGCTGACCCTGAGACGAGGCGGCACTGAGGACAGATTAGCGCAGAGAGCTAACCTGGCCAGAAATTTTCTCCCGATGTGAGACCAAATCCCCAAATCACCAAAATACCCTCAATATGTTCCACAGTCCAACAACAGCCGCTGCCAAAGCACAGCCGGACTCAGGAGCTTAAACAGAAGATTTAGGATCTGGGGCTGAACTGTTTTTTTTATTGACATTTGCTTATATTTTTGAAATAATTTGTACAATCCTGTGGGTGCTTTCACTGAGCAGATCAGATAAGTCATTTAGAGCCTTAGGACAAGGGAATTGTACAGCAAAAACAGCGCCCTGACCCTGAATTTTTTTCACCAGAATCAGTTTCAGAAAAGATAGGGTACCCCAGATTTTCAAACCTCAAAACTGGGACACCTATATTCTAAATAAGCAAATAAAAGGACTGCACCTTAATGGAAAATGCAGCATTTTCAATTTTTTTTTTACTCCTGCTGGTTAACACTAAAAAAAGTGATTGCACTGAGTAATATTTTTTTTATTATATTAACATGTAACAAACATGTGCTTTCCTAAAAGCAAACTCGTTTTGCTCGTTAGCAAATGGCAACTTTCTTTTTGGCTGATAACAGACTGAAACGGTGAACGCTGGAGAAGGACGCTCAGCAATGGCCTCACGCTTAGGCACATAAATGGACCAATCCGTATTGAGTTACAGACATATGGAACACACCCATTTTCTGTCACCCTGATTGGAACAGGCCTCATAGTTCAGACAATAGACCTTCAAATTGCCCTGGAGAAAATACAGTGAAAACAAGGACACTCACATGGAAATTAGGTGCCTTTAGGGCCTAGTGTTTATAACCACACCACTGTTTGACTAATTTCAGCTCACTTTTCTGGAAAAAGCAAAACAAAATAACAAGTGTCCAAATAAGACTCTAATTGGAAAACTGTTGCACTATATGTCAACTACTTTTTGGCTATTCCGTTTTCTGAATTGTCCCATTTTTACTTAAACAGACTAGAATGATCAGATTCAATTCAATTAAACATTATAAAACCCCAAGAGGAAAATCAGTTGTCGGGGCTCTTCAAAGTTAGTTGATTCAGACTTCATCTTCCACAGACTGATTGATGGCAGATGACGAAGGAGTTCTTCTGTCCTGCAGCTCACTAATCTCGGACATCAACTGGCTGCTTTCTGTTGTTCAGTATTACATCCGTCCTGTTGTGAGTCTTTAATAGCTGATATGATGAAGAGGGTATCAGGTTGGGTCTGTAACCTGAAAACACTTCTGCTGATAATGTCACAGGCAGTAGCTCTTGGTTGAAGATAAACTTTAATCACAACATCATGTAAATACTTTCTTGGTATTGAGCAGGATGTCCAAATTTTTTCACTGGGGGCATCAAGAAAAATATATAAAGGGCTGGGCCGCATAATAGAGGTCATATAATGAACTCACCTGTGGTGTTTTTAAATCATGTGCAATAGTTGTATAGTCTACAACACATTTTTTTTTATTATTTGGTTTTCATTTACTTTGATACAAAAAGGCCACAATTGGAGCCTTAGATCCTTTTTGTTAGGATGCTGATCTGTAAAATAAAAACAATTATATCTGTTTTATCCCAAAGTGACTGAATTGAAAAATCTGAACTTGATTCAAATGAGTTTAACTATTACACTATTAATACTAAACTATAACACTATTAAATCAGTAATAAGTAAGTCTCAAGTCTGAACCTTCAAATACCAGTCCCACTCAAGTAAGTCCCAAGTATTTTTTTTCTGGACAAGTTAGGTCAAGTCAAGTCCTGTAGTAGGTCAAGTCAAGTCATATAAATAAGTCGTTATTTATTTATTTTGCGCACAAAAACTATTCTCGTCGCCTCATTAAATTATTGTAGAACCACTTTAGTGAGATAAGCTTTGTAACGACGTCTTTAGTGCCTTTTATGGGTTTTGAGAGAGGAAATGACATTGATGTCAAGGAAGGCCTGTCTGAGCCATCGGATTTCAACAAAACTATCTTCATCTGTGTCTGAAGATGAACGGAGGTCTTACGGGTGTCAAACGACATGAGAGTAAGTAATTAATGACAGAATTTTCATTTTTGGATGAACTAACCCTTTAACATTGTAGAATTTAGTCAGTTTTCTCTGTGTGTGTTCAGGTGGCAAACGTAGGAAAAGTCTCAAACCACTCAGATCAAGGAAAGTATTTAAAAAAAATAAATCAAAATTCTTTTGCCCACATTTGTCCCTAACACGGTGAGGGTTAATGGCTAATGGCTACTTTAGCTATTATTACATTAGCTAACTACCAACAAACCAGATAAGATTAACAAATTGACAAGCACTTACTGGGCAGAATGGCTCTTCAAATGACGGTGGATGTCTGGCTGTCGTCTGGCTGTCTGGCTGTCTGTGATTTTAATGTTGTCTTGCAACGCGCTGTTCGCCTTTTGCCATCTTGGAAAAAAATGTTGAAGCTGAAAGCGATGACCCTTGGGACCCCTCCAGCTGACATGTTGATGTGATTCTGATCTAAGTGGGCGTGGTTTGCGTCAGGTACGAGCGGGCATGACTGATGATATTGTAACGATCCAGTCATGACAACACTATTCCCAGCTGTGTCAACTTTATTTTTTTTTAATGTTTATATAATTAAATTCAAACTAAAAACATGATGTGATTAACACTCAAGTCTGATGTTACACGTGGGTGCAGTTGACACCAGGAAGGGGGAATCAGAAGTTTTAAAAAAAGATTTCTCCAGGCTTTTAGATAAACTTGAAAACCTGGAAGTGCAATCCTTTATCAGTGGACCACTCCCAAACATCGACAGAAGGATCAATAAATTCAGTCGGCTGCTTGCATTGAATACATGGCTGTCCAAGGCCTGTGAGACAAGAGTACACTTCATTGATAACTTTAACTTATTTTGGCAACGTGACGACCTGTTCAAAGGAAAGGGCCCACATCTAAACAGGGGAGGGGTCAGGAGGCTAACGGATAATCCCTGAGACACCTAAATGGTTCTGGGCGCCCTCTTGAACAGAGAAAGGGTCCTCAGCCACTGAATGAAAAAAGCACTCCTGCCTCACCAGCCAAGGATCCTCCTCTGACTCTACCACCATCGACACCTCCACCACTGAAATGGACACCCCCAATAGGACCCTGGACCCCCCCAGTAACATCAACACCTTCTGCGGACCTCACCATCCCTGTCCCATCTCCGGATTCACCAATGGGATTTCCAGATCACCTGGAAATTTTAGTTAAATTTGGAATTAAGATGATACCCCTTACACCTAACTTGGCCAGGTCATGGGTTCTATCATCATCACTAAAAACATCACCCCCAATACCACCCAGGAGTACCACTTCTCCACCTCGGCCACTACCTAGAGTCCAAGCAGATTTTATGTGTTCTTTATATGTAGTTTTTTACAAACCACCCCAACAATGTCATGATTTTATTGATGAGTTACTGAAATGCTTTCAGTTTTCTGCACAGAACTTTGAGGTGGAAGTAATTTTGCAACGTTTGGATTTCTATCTCTACCTGTCCAGCATCCAAGTTGAACAGAGTCATGTCTATTTGCATGAAAGGATTTGTAATGAATGACACACATGGCTCAAGCTGATCAAAGTCACAAAACCTGTCCTCAAATTCCTGTCCTAGTCTGTTTAACACTTGGGAGTACTTTTCTACATATTTTTCACATTTATCAATAGCTGCAGATGCAGAATCATTGTCATTCAACACTGCTTGTGAGAAAGTGCTGTAGTTTATTTCGCTGTAAATGAACAGAGAAAATGTTCATCTCAGCTTTAAATGTGTTTACTGCACTTATCACAATCTAACCTTTGCGTTGGAGCTCACAGTTCAGTTTCCCAGTGATATCCGTTAAAAAAGCAAGGTCAAGTGTCCACTCTGTGCCCTTGCGTTTTGTGATTGTTGTGAAAAATGCGCTTTCGTGATACCTACTGAAGTGTCTCGCCATATTGTGCAGCTTTGCCGTTGCAAAAGTCGTACAGTAAATGAGACACACACTTTTCTTTGACTGTCATAACAGAACCCTTTATGGATTTTAAAAAAATCAAGGACCGTTACGTTGTCCGGTATGGCACAATCGGGGCTCCACCCTGCCCCGGGGATGGGGCTCGAGCGCCTGGTGGTCAAGTCTTTCCCCACAGGACACGGCCGGGCTCAGCCCGAAGGAACGACGTGGGGCCGACCTCCCGTGGGCTCCCCACCTGCGGGAGGAGTTGCTTACGGGCCGAATGGAGTCTCTGGGAGGGGTGCTGGAACGTGCTCCAACCGGGGACTCTGTCGTTCTACTGGGGGACTTCAACATTCACGTGGGCAGGGACAGTGACACCTGAAGGGGTGTGATTGGGAGGAATGGCCCCCCGGATCTGAACCCGAGCGGTGTTCTGTTATTGGACTTCTGTGCCAGTCACAGTTTGTCCATAACGAACACCATGTTCAAGCATAAGTGTCCATCAGTGCCGAGGGATCAGAGGTGGACACTGAAGTCACTGAGGTAGTTGGGAAGCTCCTCTGTGACAAGGCACCAGGGGTAGATGAGATACGCCCTGAGTACCTTAAGGTTCTAGATGTTGTAGGGTAGTCTTGGCTGATACGCCTCTTCAACATCGCGTGGCGTTTGGGGACAGTACCTCTGGACTGGCAGACAGAGGTGGTGGTCCCTCTTTTTAAGAAGGGGGACCGGAGGGTGTGTTCCAACTACAGAGGGATCACACTCCTCAGCCTCCCCGGGAAAGTCTATATATTTTTTTTTATTTAACCTTTTATTTAACCAGGATAGTCCCACTGAGATTACAAATCTCTTTTGCAGGGGAGTCCTGTCCCCATGTGTGTTTGGGGGACTGTTGTACATGTTTTTGGTGGTAGGGGAAACCGGAGCATGCAGAGGAAATGAGCTTTCTCCGCAGGGTGGCGGGGCACTCTCTTAGAGATAGGGTGTCACTCGGGAGGAGCTCAAAGTAGAGCCGCTGCTCCTCCACATCGAGAGGAGCCAGCTGAGGTGGCTCGGGCATCTGTTTCGAATGCCTCCTGGACGCCTCCCTAGGGAGGTGTTTCGGGCATGTCCCACCAGGAGGAGACCCCGGGGAAGACCTAGGACACGCTGGAGGGACTACTCTCGGCTGGCCTGGGAATGCCTTGGTATCCCCTCGGAAGAGCTGGAGGAAGTGCCTGCTTAGACTGCTGCCCCCGCGACCCGGCCCCGAATAAGCGGTAGAAGATGGATGGACATAAATGTAAAATTTAAAGGATTTACTTTAAAATTAGAGAGAAAAATGTTTAGTATGGACATAAACTGTTAAATAATGTGCAGTATATTTAATTAGTGTTAATTATTTCAATTTTACATATATTATTCTGTGATATAAGAAAACCACGTATATTAAATATAGTAAATCTTCCGTTAAAAAATGAGAAATATTTATCTTTATTGAATTAATACCGAAAAATACTGCTTAATTTACAAAAAAAAATAATAAATTTACAGTATTGTATACTAAATATTTAAAAAAGAAAATTACATTATTTTTATTTTTTTGAGGCACAAGAACAAATTTTAAGTATTGTCTTAAACCTGGTCTACATTGTAAAATGTTTTTAGTCTTATAATATTTGTTCAAGCCACACTCCACGATGTAAAATATGTAAATCGTAATCTACTGCATGTTCACACCGAGAGATGAAACAAACATTGAGTTGTGGCCACAACAACATAATTTCAGGCTCTAAACGCAGGTTGATTGTGTCATTGGTCTGCGTCTACCCCAAACCATCATGGCGCCAGTGAATCGTCGCGCTTTCATTAGCAACCTTTGTGCATTGAAAAGAAAGCTCTATGAATGTGTCCTCTGTATTTGAGTCCCAAATAGAACTTCTACTCCGTTTCTCCTACATCTTTGTTCGTCCACTTCGTTCGACGTGTTAATGAGTATGTCATTCCTGCACATTCATTGATTTACATTTATTCATTTAGCTGACGCTTTCATCCAAAGCCACTTACATTAGGCCTGTAATTCCCGTGTTACAGAACACTACTGGAGGCAAGGTGGGTTAAGTGTCTTGCCCAACTGTGGGGAGAGTGGGAATTGAACCGCCTACCTTCCAGTTGAAGAACAACCGCTCTACCACTGAGCCACTGCAACCAACATTCCTGTTGGTTAGTTGGCTGTAGGAGTGAGATTGTAGGGGCAGCGAGAAGCAAACACACTCGGCAACAATTCCTCTAAACTCTAGAACTCTTTCATTTAGATTAGTTCATTAGGATAATAATCAAATTAATATCATTTAATCAATTTAGAGTTGCAGGTAAAAAAATAAGTACATTTTGCATTATTGAATTACTTTCCATCAAAACAATTTATTGTTTTTTCAGTAAATAAAAAATATCATGTGACTTCAAAATGATAAAATTGTATTTTAGAAAAGGATATACAGCTCTGGAAAAAATTAAGAGACCACTGCAATTTTCTCTACAAGTCTGGAAACCATTCCAATGTCTGTTGAATCCCAACACAGACACACCACATTCTACTGAATCACCTGAACCAAATCTTATTTAATAAGAAAAAGTATAAAAAAAACACTTCTGTGGCCATCACTATCATCTTGCAAATAAATGCTCTAAATTTCTAAATGACAATATTTTTATTTGGAATTTGGGAAAAATGTTGTCAGTAGTTTATAGAATAAAACAAAAATGTTAATTTTACCCCTAACACATATAAATAGTAAAACCAGAGAAACTGATAATTTAGCAGTGGTCTCCAGAGCTGTACATCACATTACTGAACCATGATTCTTTCATTCTGTTTTAATGAGAAATTATTCTGTTAGGAGTAAAGGAGAATATTATGTACATTGGCCACATTTTTATTGGGCCAATGTACATAATACCTTGGGGCGGCAGTAGCTCAGTGGTAGAGCGGCCATCCTTCAACCGGAAGGTAGTAGGTTCAATTCCCGCTCTCTCCACAGTTCATACTGTCATTGTGTCCTTGGGCAAGACGCTTAACCCACCTTGCCTCGTATGAATGTGTAAGAATGTTGAAGGTGTTGGTCGGAGAGTCCGTAGGCGCGGAATGGCTGCCACGTCTCTGTCAGTCTGCCCCAGGGCAGCTGTGGCTACAGATGTAGCTTACTACCACCAGTGTGTGACTGTGGAGTGAATGAATAATTGATATGTAAAGCGTCCTTGAGCTCTGGAAAGGCGCTATATAAATATAACAATTATTATTGTGTTTGTACACATAAAAAACATGTAAATTCTAAGGATTTTTATTTTCACTGAAGTAGACAGCCTCTGCTAGGCTGTTTCTGCCTCAGACCCCGGCAACAAGACACTGAGTCAAGAAAAATCTGATAGGTGAGTAGGTAGGTTGTTACAATAATTCATTTTCATCGCTTTTAAATTAAATACATTTTAAAAATCTATCAAGTGAAGATTTATTGACAACTATGTTTTTAAAGTGAGGAAGCACATGTGACTGTACTTTCTGTGGCAGCGGCAAAGACACAACAGCGTCACATTTTATCAAACCACACATGAACCACACATTATCACATTATTACATCTCTGACAGTGGTGGTCCTCAAACAGCTGATGAACAATTAGTTTAGGTCAGACTTGTGTTATTCAAACAAAAACTCATCAATCACACAGCGGCATAGAACCATGTCTGAAGTTCAGACACTTTGCAAACGGAGATTACAGCCCATTTCTTGCTAATCTCCAGTGGTTAAGGACACCATGTTTATTTTTAGTACAGTTTCACCAAAGTAAAGCTCAGCTTTAGAGACTAGCTTGTTTTGGACTTATGCCGACTCTAGGTTCGGCTCATCAGTGGTCTGTGCAGATGAGAAAACTCATTGTCAAAAAGTCATTCTCTTTTGCTAAACTTGATTTGAAACGCTATTTTTGGAGGAAACTTTTATATTGGGCTGATGTTGTCATGTCCTCATGTAGGCTACTGACACAGCGGCTGTGACTCAGAGTAGAGTGTGCGTCTGATCCCAGGGAAGTCTTGGGGAACACCGTGGACTCTCCAAACCACATCTGTAGCGTCCACAGGAAGGCTTGAGAGCGTATTGTGGATGAGCACTTTTAGAAAGCCGCTAAAAAACTAGAGCTCAGCCAAGTCACTGCAGTGGGACATGTGCAGGCAGCAAGTGGGATGGCACCGGGGCTCATGGCGGGACAGAACGAGTGGGTTGGTACTTAATAACGTAGTGAGTGGAGCTGATTCAAAATTTATTTAGCTGTTGCTCTGGTTGAAATATGCATGTGTCGTTTATGTGTCTCAAAACTTTATTAGCTGAAACCTGAGACAAATGTATGTTTGTAGAAGCTGAGTTATTATGCGTCCTACCCATGTCTGAGCTAAAAACACTAGGGATGTCCCGAGCCGATCACGTGATTTCAGACTCAATCGGAATCGGACGTTACCTCCCGATCAGGACTCGATGAGAATATACATATATATATATGTATATATAAAAAAAAAAAAAAAAAAAAAACTTTGTCCTTCACCCTCCGCGGGTGGTCTCTCATCCTTCGAGCTCGGGTCCTCTACCAGAGGCCTGGGAGCTTGAGGGTTCTGCGCAGTATCTTTGCTGTTCCTAGTACTGCACTTTTCTGGACCGAGATGTCTGGTGTTCTTCCAGGGATCTGCTGTAGCCACTCTTCCAGTTTGGGGGTTACTGCCCCTAGTGCTCCGATGACCACAGGCACCACTGTCGCCTTCACCTTCCAAGCCTTTTCCAGCTCTTCTCTGAGGCCTTGGTATTTCTCTAGTTTCTCATGTTCCTTTTTCCTGATGTTGCGATCACTTGGTACTGCAACGTCAACCACAACGGCCTTCCTCTGCTGTTTGTCCACCACCACATTGTCTGGTTGGTTCGCCATTACCATTCTGTCAGTCTGAATCTGGAAGTCCCACAGGATCTTGGCTCGGTCATTCTCTATCACCTTTGGAGGTGTTTCCCACTTTGACCTTGGGGTTTCCAGTCCATACTCCCAGATGTTCCTGTACACTATGCCAGCCACTTGGTTATGGCGCTCCATGTATGCTTTCCCTGCCAGCATCTCACACCCTGCAGTTAAGTGTTGGATTGTCTCAGGGGCCTGTTTGCACAGCCTACACCTTGGGTCTTGTCTGGTGTGGTAGATTTGGGCCTCTATTGCTCTGGTGCTCAAGGCCTGCTCCTGTGCAGCCATGATGAGTGCCTCTGTGCTGTCCTTTAGTCCGGCCCGTTCTAGCCATTGGTAGGATTTCTTGATATCAGCCACTTCAGTTATGTTCGGTGGTACATCCCATGTAGGGTTTGTCCTCCCATGATGGTCCCTCCTCCAGCTCCTCTTCCTCTGTTCCCCATTGCCTGAGACATTCACTGAGCACGCCATCTGTTGGGGCCTTATCTTTGATGTACTTGTGGATCTTGGATGTTTCATCCTGGATAGTGGCTCTCACACTCACTAGTCCACGGCCGCCTTCTTTACGGCTAGCGTACAGTCTCAGGGTGCTGGATTTGGGGTGGAACCCTCCATGCATGGTGAGGAGCTTTCGTGTCTTAACGTCTGTGATCTGTATCTCTTCCTTTGGCCACCTTATTATTCCCGCAGGGTATCTGATCACTGGCAGGGCGTAGCTGTTTATTGCCCGTGCCTTGTTCTTGCCATTGAGCTGACTTCTTAGGACTTGCCTTACTCGTTGGAGGTATTTGGCAGTTGCTGTTTTCCTTGTAACCTCTTCGAGGTTGCCATTTGCCTGTGGTATTCCAAGGTACTTGTAACCATCCTCAATGTCTGCTATTGTTCCTTCTGGGAGTGAGACCCCTTCTGTGTGGACTACCTTCCTCTCTTCGTCACCATTCGACTACACTTCTCAAGCCCGAATGACATCCCAATGTCAGAGCTGTAGATCCTGGTGGTGTGGATCAGTGAGTCGATGTCCCGCTCACTCTTAGCGTATAGCTTGATGTCATCCATGTAGAGGAGGTGACTGATGGTGGCCCCATTCCTGAGTCAGTATCCATAGCCAGTCTTGTCGATTATTTGGCTGAGGGGTTCAGGCCTATGCAGAACAGCAGTGGGGATAGAGCATCTCCTTGGTATATGCCACATTTGATGGATACTTGTGCAAGTGGCTTGCCATTGGCCTCAAGGGTGGTTTTCCACAGCCTCATTGAGTTTGCAATGAAGTCTCTTAGAGTCCTGTTGATGTTGTACATCTCCAAGCATTCAGTGATCCATGTGTGTGGCATTGAGTCATATGCTTTCTTGTAATCAATCCAGGCAGTGCACAGGTTGGTGTGTCGGGTTCTGCAGTCTTGGGTGACTGTTCTGTCAACCAGGAGTTGGTGTTTAGCTCCTCTGGTTTCTTTGCCGATGCCCTTCTGTGCTTTGCTCATGTATTGATCCATGTGCCCACTTATCTTAGCCGCAATGATGCCTGACATGAGCTTCCATGTTGTGGGAGACAGGTTATTGGCCGATAGTTGGATGGGACTGTACCCTTTGTGGGATCCTTCAGGATCAGGATTGTACGCCCTTCTGTAAGCCATTCAGGGTGCGTCCCATCCCTTAGCAGCTGGTTCATTTGTGCTGCAAGGCGCTCGTGGAGTGCAGTGAGCTTCTTTAGCCAGTAGGTGTGGATCCTGTCAGGGCCCGGTGCTGTCCAGTTTTTCATACCTGAGAGTCTTTCTTGGATGTCTGCCGCTGTGATGGTAACTGGATTCTGTTCAGGGAGGTTGCTGTGGTCCTCTCTCAGAGCCACCAGCCACTGTGCATCGCTGTTGTGTGATGCCTCCCTCTCCCATATACTTTTCCAGTATTGTTCAGTTTCCAGCCTTGGAGGGTCTGCTCTGCTGTTATTACCCTGCCATTGAGCGTACACTTTTGCAGGTTGAGTTGCGAACAGCCAGTTTATTCTTCTGGCTTCGTTCTCTCTCGTGTACCTCGTTAGGCGGCTGGCCAAGGCTTGGAGCCTTTGTTTGGCAGTTTCAAGTGCTTCAGGTATGGGCATCTGGTTGTACCTCTTGGGTACCGGTTTTCTCATTGCACCTTTCTTGGCCTCTGTCAGTTGGCTTACTACTATTGAGTGTGAGAGCCACTATCCAGGATGAAACATCCAAGATCCACAAGTACATCAAAGATAAGGCCCCAACAGATGACGTGCTCAGTGAATGTCTCAGGCAATGGGGAACAGAGGAAGAGGAGCTGGAGGAGGGACCATCATGGGAGGACAAACCCCTACATGGGATGTACCACCGGAACATAACTGAAGTGGCTGATATCAAGAAATCCTACCAATGGCTAGAACGGGCCGGACTAAAGGACAGCACAGAGGCACTCATCATGGCTGCACAGGAGCAGGCCTTGAGCACCAGAGCAATAGAGGCCCAAATCTACCACACCAGACAAGACCCAAGGTGTAGGCTGTGCAAACAGGCCCCTGAGACAATCCAACACTTAACTGCAGGGTGTAAGATGCTGGCAGGGAAAGCATACATGGAGCGCCATAACCAAGTGGCTGGCATAGTGTACAGGAACATCTGTAAGGAGTATGGACTGGAAACCCGAGGTCAAAGTGGGAAACACCTCCAAAGGTGATAGAGAATGACCGAGCCAAGATCCTGTGGGACTTCCAGATTCAGACTGACAGAATGGTAATGGCGAACCAACCAGACATTGTGGTGGTGGACAAACAGCAGAGGAAGGCGTTGTGGTTGACGTTGCAGTACCAAGTGATTGCAACATCAGGAAAAAGGAACATGAGAAACTAGAGAAATACCAAGGCCTCAGAGAAGAGCTGGAAAAGGCTTGGAAGGTGAAGGCGACAGTGGTGCCTGTGGTCATCGGAGCACTTGGGGCAGTAACCCCCAAACTGGAAGAGTGGCTACAGCAGATCCCTGGAAGAACACCAGACATCTCGGTCCAGAAAAGTGCAGTACTAGGAACAGCAAAGATACTGCGCAGAACCCTCAAGCTCCCAGGCCTCTGGTAGAGGACCCGAGCTCGAAGGATGAGAGACCACCCGCGGAGGGTGAAGGACAAAGTTTTATATATATATATATATATATATATATATATATATATATATATATATATATATATCCGACTCAGATATATACTGTATGTATATTCTCATTATTTTTTCATATCAATAGTTATGCGGTGGCACAGAGTTAGACCCTTTTGACTCCACACAGAAACAGCAACGCGTGCGGCATGACATCACTTTTTATTGCAGAGACCCTATTGGTGTAAATGCCGGCAAAGAACACGGAAGCAGATTGAAGCAGAAAGCGCGAGAAAGTCTGCAGTCTGTGAGTAACACATCAGCAGAAACTCAAGTGCAGACCTACCTCTCAGAAAAAAAACACCCCTAAGAAAAGCGACCCACTTCAGTTCTGGAAAGAACATGCTACTCAGTTTCCCTCTATGGCTGCTGTTGCAACCCAGTATCTCAGTGCCCCCTGCAGCTCTGTGGACAGTGAGAGACTATTTAGTGCCGTTGCAAACGTTCTTGATGAGAACAAAAACAAGCTCAAACCTGACAAGGTAGATGTTAGTTTTTATTAAGAAAAACATACATTTCCTACTGTGGAACTACTGTGATACAGTAAGAGTTAGGAGTGCAGTTCCTAAAAGCACATTACTGGCTTTGCAAACACAGTGGCACTTTTATTTTTTTTATTTGTTTACATGCCTGCCGGGTATTTTAAGTTGAGGTGCTATTTGTTTTTATAATAGACTTTTTTAGGCCCAAGCCGGTGATGACCGGGAGGGCCTATTGTTTTTGCTCGGATTATTATTATTTATTTATTTTTCTGCAAAATGATCCTAAATTTGACCCAGTGAACATGAACGAAAAGTCATTTTTATTGGTCCCAGACTTCAAGCTCGGCGAAAAATTTATGTATTAGAAGTCCCCCAAAAAAAAATACAAAAAATGACTCAGTGGCGGCCCCTAGAAAAGTCAAAATACATTGGGCCTTTGGAAAGTGAAAGTAACTTTTTTCCAACGTAGAAAAATGAAACTTGGTACAGCCATAGGACACCTCAGGGCAAACAGAAAAGTCTATGACAGCCACACCCTAAACTCAACAGGAAATCTACTGTGTTGGGTGGAATGTGTGACCACCTAAATCGCACCCCCTTAACTTAAAGAGTTTTTTATCTAAACAGCTCCAAATTTGGTGAGTATCATCTAGACACGTGTGCCAAAAAAGTTATCAATTTGTTTTTTGATACATTTGTGGCTGTGGTTGTAATGAGTCTGTGAAGAGGCAGCCATTTCTTTGGGAAATAAATGCCATTTCCCAATTGCCAGGATCCTTTTCTTTAGAGGAGGCCCCTCCAGAGCCACGGCTAGAGTCTTAGAAAACTCCTCAGAATCCTTTGGAACTTGTAACCTTGTACTTTTAGACAAGTTATATTTGCATTTTGCCTTTTTAAACAGGGGGGTGCAGCGATTCCTGAGTCATCTCAAATCTCCAGCCAGTACTTTGTTTTTCTCGCCTTAGCCCAAGCATAATCTATTATTTTCAAAGGTTCAGACAGCTCCCAAGGAAAACCAGGGAATGTG
Source organism: Perccottus glenii (assembly GCA_024416835.2). Classification (NCBI taxonomy): domain Eukaryota; kingdom Metazoa; phylum Chordata; class Actinopteri; order Gobiiformes; family Odontobutidae; genus Perccottus; species Perccottus glenii. The sequence goes on from CM044557.2 coordinate 5,027,179, forward strand.
GAGACCTTTAACTCTAAATTACAAGGTGGTGTAGCAGGCCCCAGCAGTAGCACAGGCCCGGTTATTTGACATTACCGTAAAGTTTACGCTTTAAAGCACGAAATGCAATCCTCCAAGTGCATGTGTCTCCGCGGTCTCAAGGGAGGCGAGGGCCTTTATCGCCGCTTGCGGCTTTAATTTATATTTACTTTTTTTATATTTACTGTTGCACTAAAAAAGTGAAGAATTTATGTTATTTATTACTTGATTGTTCAAACTACCTCACAGAAGTGCACTGTTTGTTAACAGAGTTGTTGAATATTAAAATAAGGTGAATTAAATAAAAAATAAGGAGCATCCTGTTTTTTCGCTCTTCTTTATTCTTTTTTTATGTATTATAGAAGTCTTGGATTGGGACTTGGTATCGGCAGATACTCAAAATCAAATGACTCGGACTCAGACTCGAGGGCAAAAAAATCTGATGTGGCTGAATGTGCCCAAGCTGTGCCCTGCTTATATCTCAGCTGTAACTCTGCTCCGTTAGGTTTGGTAACTGAGCACTGAAGTCCCGTGGCTCATTTAAGAGCACTGCATTACAGTACCCTCAGTATGATCTGAAATTAACTGTTGTTGCAATTAAATAAAAGAAATCATTCAAGTGGGTTTGTGCACTAAAGGGAGGAGGTGAGGGTAGAGGTGGTGGTGTAAATCCTAGAGCTGACAGCCCGGTGCTGTTTGACACTACTGTAATGACTAGTGCTGTCAAATCCTCATCTGTTTACCTCATAGAGAGACAGTCACAGACCTTTTTAACTGATACAGAGAGCTGTCAAGCAGCTGTTGTTACCAGGGCTTGACTTTAACACTAGGGGTTAGACGGATTGATCTAACTATTGATTGTATCGATGTCAAAGTCAGTATCAGTATCAAATCGATAGTATTTTCTCTTCAAATTACTCAAATTTTAAGTTGCGCTCAACTTCTTTTCTAGTCCTTATGTGCAAACAGTGCTCCTCTCTCACTGTGCTCAGGCTCACTTCGCCCTTCCTCCTCCTTCCCCGCTCTGTTAGAGCGGATGCTGGATGGAGCAGCTCATTGCTGTCTGTCAACCAAGCTAGCATCCTTGTGATGACGGAGAGGAAAAGCAGCGCCATTTAGATCTACACACGTGGACAAAATTGTTGGTACCCTTCGGTCAATGAAAGAAAAACTCACAATGGTCACAGAAAAAACTTTATTCTGACAAAAGTAATAATAAATAAACATTTTATGAATGTTAACCAATGAAAGTCAGACATTGCTTTTCAACCATGCTTCAACGGAATTATTTAAAAAAATAAACTCATGGAACAGGCCTAGACAAAATTGTTGGTACCCCTAGAAAAGACTGTAAATAATGTGACCAAATGGACATGTTAATTCAAGGTGTGTGCACTAATTAGCATCACAGGTGTGTACAATCTTGTAATCAGTCAGTGGGCCTATTTATAGGGCTTCAGGTAGTCACTGTGTTGTCTGGTGACATGGTGTGTACCACACTCAACATGGACCAGAGGAAGCTAAGGAAAGAGTTGTCGCAGGAGAATAGAAAGAAAATTATAGACAAGCATGATAAAGATAAAGGCTATAAGACCATCTCCAAGCAGCTAGATGTTCCTGTGACTACAGTTGCATATATTTTCAGAAATTTAAGATCCATGGGACTGTAGCCAACCTCCCTGGACGTGGCCGCAGGAGGAAAAATGATGACAAATCAAAGAGACGGATAATCCGAATGGTAACAAAAGAGCCCAGAAAGACTTCTAAAGAGATCCAAGGTGAACTCCATGCTCAAGGAACATCAGTGTCAGATCGCACCATCCGTCGTTGTTTGAGCCAAAGTGGACTACATGGGAGACGACCAAGGAGTCCAGGTTTAGTCCTTCTTTAGTGCAGGTTTGGTTCTTTTTTAGTCCATGTTTGGTCCTACTTTAGTGCAGGTTTAGTCCTTCTTTAGTGCAGGTTTGGTTTATTTTTATTCCAGGTTTGGTTCTTCTTTAGTCCAGGTTTAGTCCTTCTTTAGTCCAGGTTTGGTTCTTTTTTAGTCCAGGTTTGGTCTTTCTTTAGTCCAGGATTTGGTCTTTCTTTAGTCCAGGTTTGGTCCTTCTTTAGTCCAGGTTTGGTCCTACTTTAGTCCAGGTTTGGTTCTTTTTTAGTCCAGGTTTGGTTCTTCTTTAGTCCAGGTTTGGTCCTTCTTTAGTCCAGGTTTGGTCTTTCTTTAGTCCATGTTTGGTCCTTCTTTAGTCCAGGTTTGGTCCTACTTTAGTCCAGGTTTGGTCCTACTTTAGCCCAGGTTTGGTCCTTCTTTAGACCAGGTTTGGTTCTTTTTTAGTCTAGGTTTGGTCTTTCTTTAGTCCAGGTTTGGTCCTTCTTTAGTCCAGGTTTGGTCCTTCTTTAGTCCAGGTTTGGTCCTTTTTTTAGTCCAGGTTTGGTTCTTTTTTAGTCCAGGTTTGGTTCTTTTTTTAGTCCAGGTTTGGTCTTTTAGTCCAGGTTTGGTCCTTCTTTAGTCCAGGTTTAGTCCTTCTTTAGTCCAGGTTTGGTCCTTTTTTAGTCCAGGTTTGGTTCTTTTTTAGTCCAGGTTTGGTTCTTTTTTAGTCCAGGTTTGGTTCTTCTTTAGTCCAGGTTTGGTTCTTCTTTAGTCCAGGTTTGGTTCTTTTTTAGTGCATGTTTGGTCCTTCTTTAGTCCAGGTTTGGTCCTTCTTTAGTCCAGGTTTGGTTCTTCTTTAGTCCAGGTTTGGTCCTTCTTTAGTCCAGGTTTGGTCTTTCTTTAGTCCAGGTTTGGTTCTTTTTTAGTCCAGGTTTGGTCTTTCTTTAGTCCAGGTTTGGTCCTTCTTTAGTCCAGGTTTGGTTTATTTTTATTCCAGGTTTGGTTCTTCTTTAGTCCAGGTTTGGTCCTTCTTTAGTCCAGGTTTGGTTCTTTTTTAGTCCAGGTTTGGTCCTACTTTAGTCCAGGTTTAGTCCTTCTTTAGTCCAGGTTTGGTTTATTTTTATTCCAGGTTTGGTTCTTCTTTAGTCCAGGTTTAGTCCTTCTTTAGCCCAGGTTTGGTTCTTTTTTAGTCCAAGTTTGGTCTTTCTTTAGTCCAGGTTTGGTCTTTCTTTAGTCCAGGTTTGGTCCTACTTTAGGTTTGGTTCTTTTTTAGTCCAGGTTTGGTTCTTTTTTAGTCCAGGTTTAGTCCTTCTTTAGTCCAGGTTTGGTTTATTTTTATTCCAGGTTTGGTTCTTCTTTAGTCCAGGTTTAGTCTTTCTTTAGTCCATGTTTGGTCCTTCTTTAGTCCAGGTTTGGTTCTTTTTTAGTCCAGGTTTGGTTCTTTTTTAGTCCAGGTTTAGTCCTTCTTTAGTCCAGGTTTGGTTTATTTTTATTCCAGGTTTGGTTCTTCTTTAGTCCAGGTTTAGTCTTTCTTTAGTCCATGTTTGGTCCTTCTTTAGTCCAGGTTTGGTTCTTTTTTAGTCCAGGTTTAGTCCTTCTTTAGTCCAGGTTTGGTTTATTTTTATTCCAGGTTTGGTTCTTCTTTAGTCCAGGTTTAGTCTTTCTTTAGTCCAGGTTTGGTCTTTCTTTAGTCCAGGGTTGGTCCTTCTTTAGTCCAGGTTTGGTTTATTTTTATTGGTAACAAAAGAGCCCAGAAAGACTTCTAAAGAGATCCAAGGTGAACTCCATGCTCAAGGAACATCAGTGTCAGATCGCACCATCCGTCGTTGTTTGAGCCAAAGTGGACTACATGGGAGACGACCAAGGAGTCCAGGTTTAGTCCTTCTTTAGTCCAGGTTTGGTTCTTTTTTAGTCCATGTTTGGTCCTACTTTAGTGCATGTTTAGTCCTTCTTTATTCCAGGTTTGGTTCTTCTTTAGTCCAGGTTAAGTCCTTCTTTAGTCCAGGTTTGGTTCTTTTTTAGTCCAGGTTTGGTCTTTCTTTAGTCCAGGTTTGGTCTTTCTTTAGTCCAGGTTTGGTCCTTCTTTAGTCCAGGTTTGGTCCTACTTTAGTCCAGGTTTGGTTCTTTTTTAGTCCAGGTTTGGTTCTTCTTTAGTCCAGGTTTGGTCCTTCTTTAGTCCAGGTTTGGTCTTTCTTTAGTCCAGGTTTGGTCCTTCTTTAGTCCAGGTTTGGTCCTACTTTAGTCCAGGTTTGGTCCTTCTTTAGACCAGGTTTGGTTCTTTTTTAGTCTAGGTTTGGTCTTTCTTTAGTCCAGGTTTGGTCCTTCTTTAGTCCAGGTTTGGTTCTTTTTTAGTCCAGGTTTGGTTCTTTTTTTAGTCCAGGTTTGGTCTTTTAGTCCAGGTTTGGTCCTTCTTTAGTCCAGGTTTGGTCCTTTTTTAGTCCAGGTTTGGTTCTTTTTTAGTCCAGGTTTGGTTCTTTTTAGTCCAGGTTTGGTTCTTCTTGAGTCCAGGTTTGGTTCTTTTTTAGTGCAGGTTTGGTCCTTCTTTAGTCCAGGTTTGGTCCTTCTTTAGTCCAGGTTTGGTTCTTCTTTAGTCCAGGTTTGGTCCTTCTTTAGTCCAGGTTTGGTCTTTCTTTAGTCCAGGTTTTGTTCTTTTTTAGTCCAGGTTTGGTCTTTCTTTAGTCCAGGTTTGGTCCTTCTTTAGTCCAGGTTTGGTTTATTTTTATTCCAGGTTTGGTTCTTCTTTAGTCCAGGTTTGGTCCTTCTTTAGTCCAGGTTTGGTTCTTTTTTAGTCCAGGTTTGGTCCTACTTTAGTCCAGGTTTAGTCCTTCTTTAGTCCAGGTTTGGTTTATTTTTATTCCAGGTTTGGTTCTTCTTTAGTCCAGGTTTGGTTCTTTTTTAGTCCAGGTTTGGTCCTACTTTAGTCCAGGTTTAGTCCTTCTTTAGCCCAGGTTTGGTTCTTTTTTAGTCCAAGTTTGGTCTTTCTTTAGTCCAGGTTTGGTCTTTCTTTAGTCCAGGTTTGGTCCTACTTTAGTCCAGGTTTGGTTTATTTTTATTCCAGGTTTGGTTCTTCTTTAGTCCAGGTTTGGTCCTTCTTTAGGTTTGGTTCTTTTTTAGTCCAGGTTTGGTCCTACTTTAGTCCAGGTTTAGTCCTTCTTTAGTCCAGGTTTGGTTTATTTTTATTCCAGGTTTGGTTCTTCTTTAGTCCAGGTTTGGTCCTTCTTTAGTCCAGGTTTGGTTCTTTTTTAGTCCAGGTTTGGTTCTTTTTTAGTCCAGGTTTAGTCCATCTTTAGTCCAGGTTTGGTTTATTTTTATTCCAGGTTTGGTTCTTCTTTAGTCCAGGTTTAGTCTTTCTTTAGTCCATGTTTGGTCCTTCTTTAGTCCAGGTTTGGTTCTTTTTTAGTCCAGGTTTAGTCCTTCTTTAGTCCAGGTTTGGTTTATTTTTATTCCAGGTTTGGTTCTTCTTTAGTCCAGGTTTAGTCTTTCTTTAGTCCAGGTTTGGTTCTTTTTTAGCCCAGGTTTGGTTCTTTTTTAGTCCAAGTTTGGTCTTTCTTTAGTCCAGGTTTTGTCCTTCTTTAGTCCAGGTTTGGTCCTTCTTTAGTCCAGGTTTGGTCCTTCTTTAGTCCAGGTTTGGTCCTACTTTAGTCCAGGTTTGGTCCTACTTTAGTCCAGGTTTGGTTCTTTTTTAGTCCAGGTTTGGTTCTTTTTTTAGTCCAGGTTTGGTCCTTCTTTAGTCCAGGTTTGGTTCTTTTTTAGTCCAAGTTTGGTCTTTCTTTAGTCCAGGTTTGGTTCTTTTTTAGTCCAGGTTTAGTCCATCTTTAGTCCAGGTTTGGTTTATTTTTATTCCAGGTTTGGTTCTTCTTTAGTCCAGGTTTAGTCTTTCTTTAGTCCATGTTTGGTCCTTCTTTAGTCCAGGTTTGGTTCTTTTTTAGTCCAGGTTTAGTCCTTCTTTAGTCCAGGTTTGGTTTATTTTTATTCCAGGTTTGGTTCTTCTTTAGTCCAGGTTTGGTTTATTTTTATTCCAGGTTTGGTTCTTTTTTAGTCCAGGTTTGGTTCTTTTTAGTCCAGGTTTGGTCCTTCTTTAGTCCAGGTTTGGTCCTTCTTTAGTCTAGGTTTGGTTCTTTTTTAGTTCAGGTTTGGTTCTTTTTTAGTCCAGGTTTGGTTCTTTTTAGCCCAGGTTTGGTTCTTTTTTAGTCCAAGTTTGGTCTTTCTTTAGTCCAGGTTTGGTCCTTCTTTAGTCCAGGTTTGGTCTTTCTTTAGTCCAGGTTTGGTCCTACTTTAGTCCAGGTTTAGTCCTTCTTTAGTCCAGGTTTGGTTTATTTTTATTCCAGGTTTGGTTCTTTTTTAGTCCAGGTTTGGTTCTTTTTTAGTCCAGGTTTGGTCTTTCTTTAATCCAGGTTTGGTCCTTCTTTAGTCCAGGTTTGGTCCTTCTTTAGTCCAGGTTTGGTTCTTTTTTTGTCCAGGTTTGGTCCTTCTTTAGTCCAGGTTTGGTCCTTCTTTAGTCCAGGTTTGGTCCTTCTTTAGTCCAGGTTTGGTTCTTTTTTAGTCCAGGTTTGGTTCTTTTTTTAGTCCAGGTTTGGTCCTTCCTTAGTCCAGGTTTGGTCCTTCTTTAGTCCAGGTTTGGTCCTTTTTTAGTCCAGGTTTGGTTCTTTTTTAGTCCAGGTTTGGTTCTTTCTTTAGTCCAGGTTTGGTTCTTTTTTAGTCCAGGTTTGGTCCTTCTTTAGTCCAGGTTTGGTTCTTCTTTAGTCCAGGTTTGGTTCTTCTTTAGTCCAGGTTTGGTTTATTTTTATTCCAGGTTTGGTTTATTTTTATTCCAGGTTTGGTTCTTTCTTTAGTCCAGGTTTGGTCCTTCTTTAGTCCATGTTTGGTCCTTCTTTAGTCCAGGTTTGGTTCTTTTTTAGTCCAGGTTTAGTCCTTCTTTAGTCCAGGTTTGGTTTATTTTTATTCCAGGTTTAGTCTTTCTTTAGTCCAGGTTTGGTCTTTCTTTAGTCCAGGGTTGGTCCTTCTTTAGTCCAGGTTTGGTCCTTCTTTAGTCCAGGTTTAGTCCTTCTTTAGTCCAGGTTTGGTTTATTTTTATTCCAGGTTTGGTTCTTTTTAGTCCAGGTTTGGTTCTTTTTTAGCCCAGGTTTGGTTCTTTTTTAGTCCAAGTTTGGTCTTTCTTTAGTCCAGGTTTTGTCCTTCTTTAGTCCAGGTTTGGTCCTTCTTTAGTCCAGGGTTGGTCCTTCTTTAGTCCAGGTTTGGTCCTACTTTAGTCCAGGTTTAGTCCTTCTTTAGTCCAGGTTTGGTTTATTTTTATTCCAGGTTTGGTTCTTTTTTAGTCCAGGTTTGGTTCTTCTTTAGTCCAGGTTTGGTCTTTCTTTGGTCCAGGTTTGGTTCTTTTTTAGTCCAGGTTTGGTCCTTCTTTAGTCCAGGTTTGGTTCTTTTTAGTCTAGGTTTGGTCCTTCTTTAGTCCAGGTTTGGTCCTTTTTTAGTCCAGGTTTGGTCCTTTTTTTTAGTCCAGGTTTGGTCCTTTTTTTTAGTCCAGGTTTGGTTCTTCTTTAGTCCAGGTTTGGTTCTTTTTTTAGTCTAGGTTTGGTTCTTTTTTTAGTCCAGGTTTGGTCCTTTTTTAGTCCAGGTTTGGTTCTTTTTTTAGTCCAGGTTTGGTCCTTCTTTAGTCCAGGTTTGGTCCTTTTTTAGTCCAGGTTTGGTCCTTTTTTTTAGTCCAGGTTTGGTCCTTTTTTAGCCCAGGTTTGGTTCTTTTTTAGTCCAAGTTTGGTCTTTCTTTAGTCCAGGTTTGGTCTTTCTTTAGTCCAGGTTTGGTCCTTCTTTAGTCCAGGGTTGGTCCTTCTTTAGTCCAGGGTTGGTCCTTCTTTAGTCCAGGTTTGGTCCTACTTTAGTCCAGGTTTAGTCCTTCTTTAGTCCAGGTTTGGTTTATTTTTATTCCAGGTTTGGTTCTTTTTTAGTCCAGGTTTGGTTCTTCTTTAGTCCAGGTTTGGTGTTTCTTTGGTCCAGGTTTGGTTCTTTTTTAGTCCAGGTTTGGTCTTTCTTTAGTCCAGGTTTGGTCCTTCTTTAGTCCAGGTTTGGTTTTTCTTTTAGTCCAGGTTTGGTTTTTCTTTTAGTCCAGGTTTGGTCCTTCTTTAGTCCAGGTTTGGTTCTTTTTTAGTCTAGGTTTGGTCCTTCTTTAGTCCAGGTTTGGTCCTTTTTTAGTCCAGGTTTGGTCCTTTTTTTTAGTCCAGGTTTGGTCCTTTTTTTTAGTCCAGGTTTGGTTCTTTTTTTAGTCCAGGTTTGGTTCTTTTTTTAGTCCAGGTTTGGTACTTTTTTAGTCCAGGTTTGGTCCTTCTTTAGTCCAGGTTTGGTCCTTTTTTAGTCCAGGTTTGGTTCTTCTTTAGTCCAGGTTTGGTTCTTCTTTAGTCCAGGTTTGGTTCTTTTTTTAGTCCAGGTTTGGTTCTTTTTTTAGTCCAGGTTTGGTCCTTTTTTAGTCCAGGTTTGGTTCTTCTTTAGTCCAGGTTTGGTCCTTCTTTAGTCCAGGTTTGGTCCTTTTTTAGTCCAGGTTTGGTCTTTTAGTCCAGGTTTGGTCTTTTAGTCCAGGTTTGGTTCTTCTTTAGTCCAGGTTTGGTTCTTTTTTTAGTCCAGGTTTGGTTCTTTTTTTAGTTCAGGTTTGGTCCTTCTTTAGTCCAGGTCCAGGAAACGTCTAGTGTCAACAGTGTTGATTGTCAAAAATGTCCTTCCTTTCTGTTCCACAGTGAGGTAGATAAGTAATATTATGGGCTTAAGAAAGCTCTTACTAAGACAGAACAGAATCCAGCTAAACCCCACAAACAGACCACAACTAAACCAGAATCAAACTGGGACTAAATGTTTGACTTAACAAAGAACAAACTGTGTGAAAATGCAATTAAACCAGTTTGAGTATTATGTCAGACACAAACACAACAGGAGTGGTTCTGTGGAATTAAATATGTATGTGTTTTTAATGACAACAGTATTAATCAAAGCTAACTCCTCCCAGTGTGAGTCTCAGGAGGGGGATGTAAGTGGGAGTGTAATGGGGGCTTGGTGGATTATTAAGGCCACAGTGCTAGTATTAGCGGACCTTAGAATCTGACACATTGGGCCCTAAAGTGAGTAAAGATACAACGGATTAACACAAGGTTACCCCGTTCCTCGCACTGGGAAAGAGCCACTGGACACTCATATTGCCATAATCTGCTCTTATTAATGTGTTGGCTTGGATTGTTTATTGTTGTTTTTGAATATTGTGGTATTCTGGCAATTTATTTATTTAATTGTGCTGTGAAATTAAATATGGTAAGTGCAATGGTTCGTGTCTTATTCACTGAAAAAAAAGGTCAAAATAAATAAAAGAGAAAGAAATTCAATTTCATGTAACAATGACAACTCTTACAAAAAAAAAATAAGGAACAACAATTGTTTTACTGTAAAGTGACCACAGACTTTACATTCAGGAGACTAGACTGATCAAAAGAACAGAACCAAAAACAGATATATTTCGCCATATCTATAAATAAGTGCCAGGAGGCCTGTGTCGTCACAGGTTGAAGCCAGCAATACTCTAACCAAATGTACTCAGCTCTTGCAAACACTATCAATGCTCATATCCTGGACTTTAAGTAACACAACTGCATTATTTCTAAAGCCAGGGCAGAGCTAAAAGCATTATCTGACAAAACCGCTGTGTCTTCAAATGCACGTAGATAAGCACACACAAACTGGGGGAGACCGAGCAATTAGCCACTGCTAGTTTCCTGTTTCAAGGTCAAACGAAGCTTATACCTGAAGCAACAGCTGTGGAGGCCAGCCCTTCTCCCAGGGCTGAATTTCAAAGGGTCTTCTGCTTTGAAAAGGCTTGTGTTGTTCTCTTTTAGGCACTGAAATCAAAGAAGAACTCACCACACAATACAAGCAGACGGCTTCATTTTGACATCGAGCATTGAAATCTTTGAGCAAAGGCTAAACACATTGTTTTTGTGATGACAAAAATGTGATTTTTGAGATCTGTGTTTTAATTTCTCACATTGAGATTAACCATTTAATTAAATGAGCCAATTTGATTTTATTTCACTGTAGTGAAATTGTATATTAGATTAAATGGTAATATTGTGGTACAAATCTTTTGTCTGCAATCAGACACCTATATGAGTAAAGATAATAAAGGGTAATTGAACTGTAAAAAACAGGAAAGGGATATCAAAAGATATCCAAGGAATTGTGAATGTCAATCAGCAGTGTTCAAACTCTAATTAAGAAGTGGAAAATGAGGGACTCAGTTGAAACCAAAAATTTCAGCCACAACTGCCATAAAATTGTTTGGGATGCAAAGAAAACCCCACAAATAACTTAAGCTGAAATACATGACGCTCAAAAAAAAGTGGTGTGGCTGTTTTAAGATGCACAATAATGAGGCACTTGACAAAAAATGGGTTGCATGGTGGAGTCACCAGAAGAAAGCCATTACTACACAAATGCCACAAAGCATCACACTTACAATACGTCAAACAGCTCAGAGACAAGCCTCAGAACTTCTGGAACAAAGTCATTTGGAGTGATGAGACCAAAATTAAACTTTTTGGCCACAACCTTACATTTGGAGAGGAGTCAACAAGGCCTATGATGAAAGGTACACAGTCCTACTGTGAAACATGGAGGTGGATTGTTTTGGGGATGTGTGAGTCTCAAAGGCACAGGAAACTTGATCAGAATTGATGGCAAATGAATGCAGCATGTTATCAGAAAATACTGGAGAAAAATTTGCACTCATCAGCCCTAAAGCTGTACATGAGACGTACTTGGACGTTCCAACATGACAACGATTGCGATGTCATTGGCTACAGCAGCAAAAAGTGAAGGTTCTGGACTGGCCATCTCAGTCAAGCTGTCATTGATGTAAACGGTATTAAGAACTGGAGCCCAGAAAGACTTCTAAAGAGATCCAAGGTGAACTCCATGCTCAAGGAACATCAGTGTCAGATCGCACCATCCGTCGTTGTTTGAGCCAAAGTGGACTACATGGGAGACGACCAAGGAGTCCAGGTTTAGTCCTTCTTTAGTCCAGGTTTGGTTCTTTTTTAGTCCATGTTTGGTCCTACTTTAGTGCATGTTTAGTCCTTCTTTATTCCAGGTTTGGTTCTTCTTTAGTCCAGGTTAAGTCCTTCTTTAGTCCAGGTTTGGTTCTTTTTTAGTCCAGGTTTGGTCTTTCTTTAGTCCAGGTTTGGTCTTTCTTTAGTCCAGGTTTGGTCCTTCTTTAGTCCAGGTTTGGTCCTACTTTAGTCCAGGTTTGGTTCTTTTTTAGTCCAGGTTTGGTTCTTCTTTAGTCCAGGTTTGGTCCTTCTTTAGTCCAGGTTTGGTCTTTCTTTAGTCCAGGTTTGGTCCTTCTTTAGTCCAGGTTTGGTCCTACTTTAGTCCAGGTTTGGTCCTTCTTTAGACCAGGTTTGGTTCTTTTTTAGTCTAGGTTTGGTCTTTCTTTAGTCCAGGTTTGGTCCTTCTTTAGTCCAGGTTTGGTTCTTTTTTAGTCCAGGTTTGGTTCTTTTTTTAGTCCAGGTTTGGTCTTTTAGTCCAGGTTTGGTCCTTCTTTAGTCCAGGTTTGGTCCTTTTTAGTCCAGGTTTGGTTCTTTTTAGTCCAGGTTTGGTTCTTTTTAGTCCAGGTTTGGTTCTTCTTGAGTCCAGGTTTGGTTCTTTTTTAGTGCAGGTTTGGTCCTTCTTTAGTCCAGGTTTGGTCCTTCTTTAGTCCAGGTTTGGTTCTTCTTTAGTCCAGGTTTGGTCCTTCTTTAGTCCAGGTTTGGTCTTTCTTTAGTCCAGGTTTTGTTCTTTTTTAGTCCAGGTTTGGTCTTTCTTTAGTCCAGGTTTGGTCCTTCTTTAGTCCAGGTTTGGTTTATTTTTATTCCAGGTTTGGTTCTTCTTTAGTCCAGGTTTGGTCCTTCTTTAGTCCAGGTTTGGTTCTTTTTTAGTCCAGGTTTGGTCCTACTTTAGTCCAGGTTTAGTCCTTCTTTAGTCCAGGTTTGGTTTATTTTTATTCCAGGTTTGGTTCTTCTTTAGTCCAGGTTTGGTTCTTTTTTAGTCCAGGTTTGGTCCTACTTTAGTCCAGGTTTAGTCCTTCTTTAGCCCAGGTTTGGTTCTTTTTTAGTCCAAGTTTGGTCTTTCTTTAGTCCAGGTTTGGTCTTTCTTTAGTCCAGGTTTGGTCCTACTTTAGTCCAGGTTTGGTTTATTTTTATTCCAGGTTTGGTTCTTCTTTAGTCCAGGTTTGGTCCTTCTTTAGGTTTGGTTCTTTTTTAGTCCAGGTTTGGTCCTACTTTAGTCCAGGTTTAGTCCTTCTTTAGTCCAGGTTTGGTTTATTTTTATTCCAGGTTTGGTTCTTCTTTAGTCCAGGTTTGGTCCTTCTTTAGTCCAGGTTTGGTTCTTTTTTAGTCCAGGTTTGGTTCTTTTTTAGTCCAGGTTTAGTCCATCTTTAGTCCAGGTTTGGTTTATTTTTATTCCAGGTTTGGTTCTTCTTTAGTCCAGGTTTAGTCTTTCTTTAGTCCATGTTTGGTCCTTCTTTAGTCCAGGTTTGGTTCTTTTTTAGTCCAGGTTTAGTCCTTCTTTAGTCCAGGTTTGGTTTATTTTTATTCCAGGTTTGGTTCTTCTTTAGTCCAGGTTTAGTCTTTCTTTAGTCCAGGTTTGGTTCTTTTTTAGCCCAGGTTTGGTTCTTTTTTAGTCCAAGTTTGGTCTTTCTTTAGTCCAGGTTTTGTCCTTCTTTAGTCCAGGTTTGGTCCTTCTTTAGTCCAGGTTTGGTCCTTCTTTAGTCCAGGTTTGGTCCTACTTTAGTCCAGGTTTGGTCCTACTTTAGTCCAGGTTTGGTTCTTTTTTAGTCCAGGTTTGGTTCTTTTTAGTCCAGGTTTGGTCCTTCTTTAGTCCAGGTTTGGTTCTTTTAGTCCAAGTTTGGTCTTTCTTTAGTCCAGGTTTGGTTCTTTTTTAGTCCAGGTTTAGTCCATCTTTAGTCCAGGTTTGGTTTATTTTTATTCCAGGTTTGGTTCTTCTTTAGTCCAGGTTTAGTCTTTCTTTAGTCCATGTTTGGTCCTTCTTTAGTCCAGGTTTGGTTCTTTTTTAGTCCAGGTTTAGTCCTTCTTTAGTCCAGGTTTGGTTTATTTTTATTCCAGGTTTGGTTCTTCTTTAGTCCAGGTTTGGTTTATTTTTATTCCAGGTTTGGTTCTTTTTTAGTCCAGGTTTGGTTCTTTTTTAGTCCAGGTTTGGTCCTTCTTTAGTCCAGGTTTGGTCCTTCTTTAGTCTAGGTTTGGTTCTTTTTTAGTTCAGGTTTGGTTCTTTTTTAGTCCAGGTTTGGTTCTTTTTTAGCCCAGGTTTGGTTCTTTTTTAGTCCAAGTTTGGTCTTTCTTTAGTCCAGGTTTGGTCCTTCTTTAGTCCAGGTTTGGTCTTTCTTTAGTCCAGGTTTGGTCCTACTTTAGTCCAGGTTTAGTCCTTCTTTAGTCCAGGTTTGGTTTATTTTTATTCCAGGTTTGGTTCTTTTTTAGTCCAGGTTTGGTTCTTTTTTAGTCCAGGTTTGGTCTTTCTTTAATCCAGGTTTGGTCCTTCTTTAGTCCAGGTTTGGTCCTTCTTTAGTCCAGGTTTGGTTCTTTTTTTGTCCAGGTTTGGTCCTTCTTTAGTCCAGGTTTGGTCCTTCTTTAGTCCAGGTTTGGTCCTTCTTTAGTCCAGGTTTGGTTCTTTTTTAGTCCAGGTTTGGTTCTTTTTTTAGTCCAGGTTTGGTCCTTCCTTAGTCCAGGTTTGGTCCTTCTTTAGTCCAGGTTTGGTCCTTTTTTAGTCCAGGTTTGGTTCTTTTTTAGTCCAGGTTTGGTTCTTTCTTTAGTCCAGGTTTGGTTCTTTTTAGTCCAGGTTTGGTCCTTCTTTAGTCCAGGTTTGGTTCTTCTTTAGTCCAGGTTTGGTTCTTCTTTAGTCCAGGTTTGGTTTATTTTTATTCCAGGTTTGGTTCTTCTTTAGTCCAGGTTTAGTCTTTCTTTAGTCCATGTTTGGTCCTTCTTTAGTCCATGTTTGGTCCTTCTTTAGTCCAGGTTTGGTTCTTTTTTAGTCCAGGTTTAGTCCTTCTTTAGTCCAGGTTTGGTTTATTTTTATTCCAGGTTTAGTCTTTCTTTAGTCCAGGTTTGGTCTTTCTTTAGTCCAGGGTTGGTCCTTCTTTAGTCCAGGTTTGGTCCTTCTTTAGTCCAGGTTTAGTCCTTCTTTAGTCCAGGTTTGGTTTATTTTTATTCCAGGTTTGGTTCTTTTTTAGTCCAGGTTTGGTTCTTTTTTAGCCCAGGTTTGGTTCTTTTTTAGTCCAAGTTTGGTCTTTCTTTAGTCCAGGTTTTGTCCTTCTTTAGTCCAGGTTTGGTCCTTCTTTAGTCCAGGGTTGGTCCTTCTTTAGTTCAGGTTTGGTCCTACTTTAGTCCAGGTTTAGTCCTTCTTTAGTCCAGGTTTGGTTTATTTTTATTCCAGGTTTGGTTCTTTTTTAGTCCAGGTTTGGTTCTTCTTTAGTCCAGGTTTGGTCTTTCTTTGGTCCAGGTTTGGTTCTTTTTTAGTCCAGGTTTGGTCCTTCTTTAGTCCAGGTTTGGTTCTTTTTAGTCTAGGTTTGGTCCTTCTTTAGTCCAGGTTTGGTCCTTTTTAGTCCAGGTTTGGTCCTTTTTAGTCCAGGTTTGGTCCTTTTTTAGTCCAGGTTTGGTTCTTCTTTAGTCCAGGTTTGGTTCTTTTTTTAGTCTAGGTTTGGTTCTTTTTTTAGTCCAGGTTTGGTCCTTTTTTAGTCCAGGTTTGGTTCTTTTTAGTCCAGGTTTGGTCCTTCTTTAGTCCAGGTTTGGTCCTTTTTAGTCCAGGTTTGGTCCTTTTTAGTCCAGGTTTGGTCCTTTTTAGCCCAGGTTTGGTTCTTTTTAGTCCAAGTTTGGTCTTTCTTTAGTCCAGGTTTGGTCTTTCTTTAGTCCAGGTTTGGTCCTTCTTTAGTCCAGGGTTGGTCCTTCTTTAGTCCAGGGTTGGTCCTTCTTTAGTCCAGGTTTGGTCCTACTTTAGTCCAGGTTTAGTCCTTCTTTAGTCCAGGTTTGGTTTATTTTTATTCCAGGTTTGGTTCTTTTTTAGTCCAGGTTTGGTTCTTCTTTAGTCCAGGTTTGGTGTTTCTTTGGTCCAGGTTTGGTTCTTTTTTAGTCCAGGTTTGGTCTTTCTTTAGTCCAGGTTTGGTCCTTCTTTAGTCCAGGTTTGGTTTTTCTTTAGTCCAGGTTTGGTTTTTCTTTTTAGTCCAGGTTTGGTCCTTCTTTAGTCCAGGTTTGGTTCTTTTTTAGTCTAGGTTTGGTCCTTCTTTAGTCCAGGTTTGGTCCTTTTTTAGTCCAGGTTTGGTCCTTTTTTTTAGTCCAGGTTTGGTCCTTTTTTTTAGTCCAGGTTTGGTTCTTTTTTTAGTCCAGGTTTGGTTCTTTTTTTAGTCCAGGTTTGGTACTTTTTTAGTCCAGGTTTGGTCCTTCTTTAGTCCAGGTTTGGTCCTTTTTTAGTCCAGGTTTGGTTCTTCTTTAGTCCAGGTTTGGTTCTTCTTTAGTCCAGGTTTGGTTCTTTTTAGTCCAGGTTTGGTTCTTTTTTAGTCCAGGTTTGGTCCTTTTTTAGTCCAGGTTTGGTTCTTCTTTAGTCCAGGTTTGGTCCTTCTTTAGTCCAGGTTTGGTCCTTTTTTAGTCCAGGTTTGGTCTTTTAGTCCAGGTTTGGTCTTTTAGTCCAGGTTTGGTTCTTCTTTAGTCCAGGTTTGGTTCTTTTTTTAGTCCAGGTTTGGTTCTTTTTTTAGTTCAGGTTTGGTCCTTCTTTAGTCCAGGTCCAGGAAACGTCTAGTGTCAACAGTGTTGATTGTCAAAAATGTCCTTCCTTTCTGTTCCACAGTGAGGTAGATAAGTAATATTATGGGCTTAAGAAAGCTCTTACTAAGACAGAACAGAATCCAGCTAAACCCCACAAACAGACCACAACTAAACCAGAATCAAACTGGGACTAAATGTTTGACTTAACAAAGAACAAACTGTGTGAAAATGCAATTAAACCAGTTTGAGTATTATGTCAGACACAAACACAACAGGAGTGGTTCTGTGGAATTAAATATGTATGTGTTTTTAATGACAACAGTATTAATCAAAGCTAACTCCTCCCAGTGTGAGTCTCAGGAGGGGGATGTAAGTGGGAGTGTAATGGGGCTTGGTGGATTATTAAGGCCACAGTGCTAGTATTAGCGGACCTTAGAATCTGACACATTGGGCCCTAAAGTGAGTAAAGATACAACGGATTAACACAAGGTTACCCTGCTCGCACTGGGAAAGAGCCACTGGACACTCATATTGCCATAATCTGCTCTTATTAATGTGTTGGCTTGGATTGTTTATTGTTGTTTTTGAATATTGTGGTATTCTGGCAATTTATTTATTTAATTGTGCTGTGAAATTAAATATGGTAAGTGCAATGGTTCGTGTCTTATTCACTGAAAAAAAAGGTCAAAATAAATAAAAGAGAAAGAAATTCAATTTCATGTAACAATGACAACTCTTACAAAAAAAAAATAAGGAACAACAATTGTTTTACTGTAAAGTGACCACAGACTTTACATTCAGGAGACTAGACTGATCAAAAGAACAGAACCAAAAACAGATATATTTCGCCATATCTATAAATAAGTGCCAGGAGGCCTGTCGTCACAGGTTGAAGCCAGCAATACTCTAACCAAATGTACTCAGCTCTTGCAAACACTATCAATGCTCATATCCTGGACTTTAAGTAACACAACTGCATTATTTCTAAAGCCAGGGCAGAGCTAAAAGCATTATCTGACAAAACCGCTGTGTCTTCAAATGCACGTAGATAAGCACACACAAACTGGGGGAGACCGAGCAATTAGCCACTGCTAGTTTCCTGTTTCAAGGTCAAACGAAGCTTATACCTGAAGCAACAGCTGTGGAGGCCAGCCCTTCTCCCAGGGCTGAATTTCAAAGGGTCTTCTGCTTTGAAAAGGCTTGTGTTGTTCTCTTTAGGCACTGAAATCAAAGAAGAACTCACCACAATACAAGCAGACGGCTTCATTTTGACATCGAGCATTGAAATCTTTGAGCAAAGGCTAAACACATTGTTTTTGTGATGACAAAATGTGATTTTTGAGATCTGTGTTTTAATTTCTCACATTGAGATTAACCATTTAATTAAATGAGCCAATTTGATTTTATTTCACTGTAGTGAAATTGTATATTAGATTAAATGGTAATATTGTGGTACAAATCTTTTGTCTGCAATCAGACACCTATATGAGTAAAGATAATAAAGGGTAATTGAACTGTAAAACAGGAAAGGGATATCAAAAGATATCCAAGGAATTGTGAATGTCAATCAGCAGTGTTCAAACTCTAATTAAGAAGTGGAAAATGAGGGACTCAGTTGAAACCAAAAATTTCAGCCACAACTGCCATAAAATTGTTTGGGATGCAAAGAAAACCCCACAAATAACTTAAGCTGAAATACATGACGCTCAAAAAAAAGTGGTGTGGCTGTTTTAAGATGCACAATAATGAGGCACTTGACAAAAAATGGGTTGCATGGTGGAGTCACCAGAAGAAAGCCATTACTACACAAATGCCACAAAGCATCACACTTACAATACGTCAAACAGCTCAGAGACAAGCCTCAGAACTTCTGGAACAAAGTCATTTGGAGTGATGAGACCAAAATTAAACTTTTTGGCCACAACCTTACATTTGGAGAGGAGTCAACAAGGCCTATGATGAAAGGTACACAGTCCTACTGTGAAACATGGAGGTGGATTGTTTTGGGGATGTGTGAGTCTCAAAGGCACAGGAAACTTGATCAGAATTGATGGCAAATGAATGCAGCATGTTATCAGAAAATACTGGAGAAAAATTTGCACTCATCAGCCCTAAAGCTGTACATGAGACGTACTTGGACGTTCCAACATGACAACGATTGCGATGTCATTGGCTACAGCAGCAAAAAGTGAAGGTTCTGGACTGGCCATCTCAGTCAAGCTGTCATTGATGTAAACGGTATTAAGAACTGGGGTATGTAAACTTTTTATCAGGGTCATTTGAGTAGTTTCTGTTGTCATTATGATTTAAAAAGAGTAAACACGGTAGTTTGACAATAAATGGCTTCAACCAACCACTAACTATGGGTGGAAGAAAAGGTTTTTGTGTTATCCTATATTCATATTTCCAGAAAAATGGCCAAAAAAAATCACAAATTCTGCCAGGGTATGTAAACCTATAAGAACAACTGTATGTATTTATTCACTGTGTCAAAAGTTTGACTGAATAAAAGGTTCAGAAGAGAGAGATCATGCAATGATGTCTGACTGAAGGAAGTCCCTCATTAAAACTCTCGCCTTTCATCCACTTTTTATGACATTTTACCTGCATTCCTGCCTACAGACATTTGCTGTTAACCTTGTGATTTTGGAACTAACAACGCTGTTGAGGACAGCTGAAGGATAAAAAAAGGATGTCTCAATAGATGAAAATGAACACTCGAAAGGTGTCTGTTAGCACCAGAGCTAGCCAGACCGCTTTTATATAGGCTAGTTTCTAAACCCGCTTGGCTTCGGACCTGGTAAAGGTGCAAACAACCGCATTAAAATGAATAAAAATACATAAAAAAACTAAAAAAAAAAAATTAGGAGAAAGTATCTGGACATAGTGCCTAGTCCAGATGCCCTCTTCTTCATCTTTTATTGGATTGTGACCTGGCTAAGAACTATAGTTTGCCCGGCCTTTTACCTCAGTGTTTTATTTTGTAGAGATGTTATTTCAGCGTACACATTGTTGCCGGCTTTTGTAATAATGTGTAATGTGATAATGTCAGTGTTTGCAAGGCAACATAATCCTATGTCAATATTTTGCACTAGAATCATGTTCCATGAATCAGTAAATCCATTTCTCTTCACATTTAGATAGTGTTTTCTAACCACTATTCACAATACGTTTTGAACATTTTCTAAAAACGTTTAGACAAATCAATATAAAAAACATGCCACAGTATATTCCATCCCCCTCTTGACTATCCAATGGAAGAAACTCACATGTCTTGTATTATAGTAAGTAGAACTAAATGATTGAGTCTACAAAGAAGTCATACAAACATTCCAATATCCTTTACATTTCTAATTTAAAGTTAAACTTTTCTCTAGTTAGCTGTATGCTGCATTCATGTGCACTACTGGAAGAAACGTTTGTCTGCGAATTATAACAAGATTTGGACCATGTATGTAAAAGAGGTTTTGTTGTGATGATGCAGATGTTGCAGAGTTGTCAGTGACACGCATGTCCAGGTGTAATAGTGAGTAATTGTGAACCTGACAGTGAAAGGCTGTCTGTGTCTATAAGCAATTACAACCAGAACTAAACTAAAATGAATCCAGAGCTAAATTATTATTATCATTATTATTATTATTATTATTATTATTATTAGCGCTTTTCTGGGGACTCAAAGACGCTTTACATATAAATTATTCATTCACTCCACAGTCACACACTGGTGGTGGTAAGCTACACCTGTAGCCACAGCTGCTCTGGGGCAGACTGACAGAGACGTGGCACCTACGGACTCCGACCATCACCAAATACATTCACTAAACATTCTTCATACACCAGTGCCACAGACACTGGAGGCAAGAAGGCTTCTCAAGTGTCAAGTGTTCAAGTGAGTGCCTACTATAGGTGGAAAAGCGCTATAAAGAAAATAAACCCGGACTAGAGCAGTAATGGAAAGTAGTGGATCAAATCAGGAGGCCAGTATCTCTTTTTCAAAGTGTGACCTTTTTAAGTGAAACGGAGAACATCTTTACCTCCACATGACCCTGGTCTGGTTTCGTCTCCATCGTGCGCCGACACCAGACACTGCACTTAGACCCACTCAATAATTAATGAAAGCAGCTGGTTTGTAGCTTTTAATGGCACAGTTTTCCACTGACAATTCTGCACCAAGACCGCACACCGAGCTTTTCCGAAAAAGAGCTCAGGCTTTTACTGCTCTTGTATTTGCTCTCTGTTGTGAATAGCCCATAAAATTATGGACGGAGGTGAACATTTAGCTTCTATTTGGACTCAGCGGGGAGCTTTTGTGACTATATACCGTGTCTACAGGTTGTCAATAAAACGTGACTTGACATCCAACAAAGTGTAGGTTTGATTTACCTTTACATTTACATTTAGTAATTTTATCCAAAGCAACTTACAAGTGAGGAAAACAATGGAAGCAATTTTAACAACACAAGATAACACAAAGCATAAGTGCACCGTGGGCACGTTTCTGGGACGGTACCACCAGACGTTGTTCATTTGCAGAGCGCAGGGATCTGGTAGGAACGTAGGTCTGTATTAGTGAGTGAAGATATGAGGGGGCGGAGCCAGTGGTGGTCTTGTAGGCCAAGAGCATAGCTTTGAACCGGTGTCATCCGGGAGCCAGTGTAACCTAATGAATAGAGGAGTTACGTGCGCTCTCTTGGTTCATTAAAGACCACTCTTGCCGCTGCATTCTGGATCAGCTGCAGAGGTTTGGTTGTGCAGCAGGGAGTCCAGCCAGTAGAGCATTGCAATAATCCAGTTTGGACAAGACAAGAGCCTGGACTAGAATTTGTGTAGAGTGCTCTGATAGGAAAGGTCTAATTTTTCCTAAAGTTGTAGAGGATGAATCTACAGGACCGGGTGGTGCTGGTGACATGACTTGTGAAGTTTAACTGATCATCAATTACCACTCCCAGATGGTGTAATGGTTGATGGGCCTAGTTGAATGGAGAGGTTGTGGTGGGTCTTTGGGTTGGCCGGAATCACAAGCAGTTTTTTACAAAGTATGTAGGGAAGAAGTCATGAAAACCTTTAATCTATAAAGACCATAAAACATACGTACATCACCATATCTTTAGACCGTTTAACATTTTGACATTTTGCCATAAAAATATTTCTCTGTGAGGTAGATTACTTAGAGATCTATGTTTGTCCAAGTGGTGTTGACATACCCAAGATTTGCAGAATGCTTTTTGAAACTTAATAGGTAGAAACACAAATTGTGGAGTCACCACAAATTTCCATTTTCCAACATTTTTAAATCCGTGTGGAGTTGTCTGTCTGGCCATATCCAGATTTTTTGTTTTCTTGCAGCATCCACATGTCCATCTGCCGGAGGTTTATGATACAAAAGCTAGATCTAGTCCTGAAAACACTTTAGACCCCATTTTAGGCCCTGGCTACAAATACATGGATTTTTGTGCTGCTAAAGCAAATCAAACTCATTGCACAGGCTATAGACTCTTATAGATAAGAGTCAGGACAAACATTATTTATTTAGCATCCAAATCAAATTATACTTACAGCCACATTTTACTGTGATCACTAACGTGTGCACCTAGTTTTGTCTTGTGTAGCAATACATAGGCAGGGTTTTCATGAAAAAAAAACAAAAAAATCATTTTTATTGTGTTTATTCTGCTGTGTACAGCTATAGGGGGCATTGTGGCAGACGTTAGCGCACTTGCTATATGTGTTTTCAACTGTCCTGGACACGTATATTACAGCCTGTCTGTCCTGGGAGTGCTTCTCACTGAGGTTTGACTGGGTTTTTGGAGTTTTTCCTAACCCTGATGGAGGCTCTAAGGGCAGGGGTTGTTTTCTGGTACAGACTATACAGGCCTTTGAGGGAACTAATGTTGTTATATTGGGCTATGCTAATATAAATGTATTGTCTTGTCTTGCTTTACAGCAAGAAAGTTGTGGGTTTGATCACAGAGCCTTTCTGTGAAGAGTCTGCATATCCCTCCAGAGTTACTGTGTGTTCTCTCTAGCGTCTTACTACTGTCCAGAGATGTGCGTGTGTAGATAAATTGTATTGCCCCCTAATAAAAGAACGTGAGGGAGAAGGGTGGTTTGTCTGTCAATGTCTTTAAAGCTGCTGGGGAAAGGCAACCCCTAACAGGACCCCCAGAAGGAGCCTAGCATGTTTAAAGTCTTGGCCAAGAAGTCTGATTTCATTCAAAAGCTTGGATTTAACTTTCACTCAGTGATGTCACTAAAACATAGGCCTGGCACTGGGCACGGTTTGACAAAAACAATTAATTTAGCAAAACTGTTGCTAAAGCTCCTTTCCATGATATTTGCTGATATTAATGTGAGTCCGGTGTCTCATTTAAACTAAGGAAGCAAGAGGCTGTCAGCTTTTGTAAAGGTAGGTAGGTACTGAATTATAAGTCTGACAGTTAGCTGGCTAATTTCCCTGAATGAACATGAATTATACGCACACTTATTCATCTTCTGCCCCTACAATAGTCTATGTGCACATAGACTAGGATGTCTTACCTGGTTGTTGGACAATGGTGCATTGTGGGAAAAGAACAGCTGGACCACAATATGCAGAGCTGAGGTGAGCAGTCCGGCAAGAATGGCCCAAGTTAAGGGCAGTGGCAGCATGCTGTACGTGGCAAACAGAGTGAATAAAACATATCCCACGCCGTCTCCTAAAAGTCCATATCCAAGTCCTGCAGTTAAAATCTGTGTGGTCATCACCACCCATGTGACAACACCACTGTACTGCAGATAACTGTGGGAGGTGGCGTCCTTTCGCACTACAACTAAGGCACAAACCACCACTTCGATTCCTGTGAAAAACCCTAGCAAAGCCCCTTTAACTGGGTCCATTCGAGACGATGCCAAAGTGAGATGTAGTACCAGTAGAGTCAGTTTGGTGACAACATCCAAAAGGTTCATGACCACCACAGACTTGCGACGTTGGCCCAAAAAGTATCTCTGGTAGAGTCTCTCCAGGTCCCGTGATTTAAAGGAGTTACGGAGCGTAGGAAAGATAACGCCGCGATATGAATAGCCCCAGTTCAGGAAGAAGTCTGAGTTACTGGGAGCACAGTCGATCTGAAGAAAACCCAAGTCTGAACTGCGCTCTGGGAAAACCTGCAAGCAAGTTAAAGACAGGAATCCACATTTAGACTGAACAATATGTTGTTATTCTGCTGTGTTAGGTATTCTTCAATAACTTAAAGACGCTGTCTTACAAAAGTCCATTTTTATGATAAAGATGCCATATCCTGATGTTAAGTTGTCTCTAAGTTGGCAGAAGTTTAAAGTTATCAATTTTATTAAACAATAAGTGACAATCCACTATATATCCATCTGTTTAGCCATATCAGCTGTGGCACATCTGGTGTAACTTTGACTTTATAAAGCTTAAGAGAATAAGAAGTATGGATGAATTTTGGTTTGTTTCAGACCCTCTACACACTGGCCTGAAACAAACACCACTACATTTTTGGCTTCTTATGAACAGTATATATTAACCTGGTGAAATACCACAACTGCCGCAATGTTTCCAAATCAGGCTCATCTTTTTTTATTTTTACGTTGTCACAGATTTGACTTGTTTTACAGCTGTGGTACTTGTGCTAATCTGGACAATCAAGAAAAATGACCCGACAACACACCTTGGTGCCCCCGTTGTTATGTCCCACTGAAGCGCGTCCAGCTGACTGCTTCCTGGCATCCTCCTCGGGCCCGTACGTCTCATCTTTTCCTGCTGCTCCATGTTCATGGATGAAGCGCTGCTCAGTGATGTGCCGTACCGCGTTCTGCCACAGGAGGCGCTTTGCTCGTCCGCTCCCGCTGCTCGGAGTCTTGTTGATTGTGTAGAGCTCTTCACTGGCACTGGAGCAGCGCACTTCAGACAGCTCCATGTTGTACTTATATATCCTTTCTCCCAAGTCTTTGTTTATCCTCCAAATATTTTTATAGCTGCTTCATTACTGCATTCTCTCACGCCGACTCACTGTGCCGACTGATTGGCCAATGTAACTCAATTCTCCAGTCAATTTTTCTTACTGGACAATTTGACTGACGCTGGGTTGGATTTAAGTATAACGTTTTCTGATTGGACAATGCAACTTTAGGTTTTGTTACTCTGCATCCCAATAAGCTCTCTGATTGGCCAATATGCCTCTGTTTGCCATTTGGGGTCTCTTTGTCAAGTAAGCTCAATGACTGGTCAATTTAAACATGTAGTGACCAAAAGAGAGCGTGAGGGGACTGACAGACTTTCAAAGTTAGACTTGCTTAGTTAGTTTTCTAAACCTACCCAAAAGAAAGGACTTAACCACCAGCAAAAGTGGTCTAAGGCAATATTTTCTAAAACGCCAACAGACACCTGCATGTTTTAATGGAAACAATAGTGGAGCGAGAAAAATTTTTGCTATACAGAACAATATTGTTAGTTAGTTAATAAAGCTGTGCCCAACCAAGCTAGCTCTTCAGCTATGAATGCTAACTCAAAAATTTAATGGATGAGTAGACCCAAAATTGTATTGGTTGAACTCTGGGCCTACCAAAGCTGTCTATTTTCATCTAAAGCCTGTCCACAGTGCAGTCCACAGCACAGTGTTAGCACAGAGCCCTCTCCCATTGAACACAAACATGAGGATGAAGCAATATCTGGATTGTAAGACGTGTCCACATTTCAATCCAATATTTTTGATCAGGTTAAATTAGTCTAAACAGATCAGCTTTTTGTTACCAAACAAAGGAATCCTATAGTCTGTGTCATTAAGCCTTCACAGTTAAGCATTCAGAGCATGAAAGTCTATAATATTTCCACAAATGCTTCACAATGTTCCCACTGACATAGAAATAGCTACAATAGTTTAAATTAGAAATGTTTTACCTTTTGTACAGTCTAACCTTCCCGATAATGGGTCAACATTTGTTGATGTTTGCATACAAACAAAATATATCTTTCAGTCATTTGGACCCATGATAAACACTTCTTTATAAATCCTGTATTTATAATAAAGCAACATCCAGCGCCAAAACCCCAGTGACAAATGACTATTGGACTGAAAGACGGATGATTAAACTATTTTATACCTATACACCAATATATAATATGGATCTCACAAAAAACTGCTCATGTTTCCTCCAATGTCACAATTCGACCTATGCCTTTGTAAAGGAGCATGTCCTCTGCGCACACCGGCCAAACCATTAAGGCTGGGCTCCTCAACATAGATACAAATGAGCGTCTCTGGCACTATAGCACCAAATGTTTTCTATTTATTTTTTAAAACAAAGCAGACATTAGAAAAGGTGATGAAAGTTAAAGTAAAGGTAATTGTCTTTGGGATTTAATTACAATCCAGTATATTTCCAAGTCCAAGTTTTCAATGTAAACTAAAAGCAAGGGCAGTTTTTAATTTTGTAAAAATAAAAAAATTGCATTAAATTTGTAAATATAGTAGTTTAATAATAATAAAGCAAAGTATTTAAACCAAAAAGAGTTACTATGCCTATCAAAAAAATATATATATATCATTAAAATCAGACCAAACCCAGGCTACACCAGAACAAAATCAGGGCCAGACGTAGGACAAGAACAAAAAGGAATTGTGAGATTAAATTCAAAAAGGACTGAACCTGAGCTGACACAGGACTAAACCGAGGCTAAATCAATGACTAAGACCAGGGCTAAACCTAGGACTAACCCAAGGCTAAATGATGCAACACGGACGTCTGCCTCATAAACACAAATATTTTCTGCCAGCCCAACATTTTATCCTAATTTCATTTTGATCGGGACAAACTTCAGATTCTGCCTACTCCACCTTTAACGCAATAAGATCCATAGAGTGAGTAAAGGCGACAATAAACGCCGTGCCACGAGGAGTATCCCGTGTTAGATACATATCAACCCTACCTATCTCCAAACCTAACCTCGCCGCCACATCCTCCACGCTGCGGTTAGAGCCCCATCCAGCGTTAAAAAAAACACGCGTCAAAGAAACATGTGACTGTTGTGGCTGTTTCTCCGCCAAAGACCAAGCGTCAAAGCCAAGGCTGGAGCTGCAGACGAGACATCCAGAACGAGGTGAAAAGACGCGGCAAAAAACGCTGCGCAAATGGAATGTATTCCGCGTCTGTGCGTGGTGCGTCCTTTGTGTTCCAATCTGCCCTCAACGCCTGGAGGGAGAGTGATGAGGGTCTGAAAGGCGCGAGTCAGCTGCCGGCGCCCTGACGTCACTCCAGTGCGTGCGGGTGTACGAAAGTGTGCTTGTTTGTGTCTGTATGTGTGTGTGTGTGTGTGTGTGTGTGTGTGTGTGTGTGTGTGTGTGTGTGTGTGTGTGTGTGTGTGTGTGTGTGTGTGTGTGTGTGTGTTTGTCATCCCACGCGTTTCTTCAGAGGCGCCTTGTTATGAGCTCCTGTTTGCACTGATGGAATCTAAGGGAGCACCAGGTCTAAACCAGGACTAAACCAGGTCTAAACCTGGTCTAAACCTGGTCTAAACCAGGTCTAAACCAGGACTAAACCAGGACTAAACCAGGTCTAAACCAGGACTAAACCAGGTCTAAACCTGGTCTAAACCAGGTCTAAACCAGGACTAAACCAGGTCTAAACCAGGTCTAAACCAGGACTAAACCAGGTCTAAACCAGGTCTAAACCTGGTCTAAACCAGGACTAAACCAGGTCTAAACCAGGACTAAACCAGGTCTAAACCAGGTCTGAACCAGGACTAAACCAGGTCTAAACCAGGACTAAACCAGGACTAAACCAGGTCTAAACCAGGACTAAACCAGGTCTAAACCTGGTCTAAACCAGGTCTAAACCAGGACTAAACCAGGTCTAAACCAGGTCTAAACCAGGACTAAACCAGGTCTAAACCAGGACTAAACCAGGTCTAAACCAGGACTAAACCAGGTCTAAACCTGGTCTAAACCAGGTCTAAACCAGGACTAAACCAGGTCTAAACCTAGTCTAAACCAGGACTAAACCAGGTCTAAACCAGGACTAAACCAGGTCTAAACCAGGTCTGAACCAGGACTAAACCAGGTCTAAACCAGGACTAAACCAGGACTAAACCAGGTCTAAACCAGGACTAAACCAGGTCTAAACCTGGTCTAAACCAGGTCTAAACCAGGACTAAACCAGGTCTAAACCAGGTCTAAACCAGGACTAAACCAGGTCTAAACCAGGACTAAACCAGGTCTAAACCAGGTCTAAACCAGGACTAAACCAGGACTAAACCAGGTCTAAACCAGGACTAAACCAGGTCTAAACCTGGTCTAAACCAGGTCTAAACCAGGACTAAACCAGGACTAAACCAGGTCTAAACCAGGACTAAACCAGGTCTAAACCAGGACTAAACCAGGTCTAAACCAGGTCTAAACCAGGTCTAAACCAGGACTAAACCAGGACTAAACCAGGACTAAACCAGGTCTAAACCAGGACTAAACCAGGTCTAAACCAGGTCTAAACCAGGACTAAACCAGGTCTAAACCAGGTCTAAACCAGGACTAAACCAGGTCTAAACCAGGTCTAAACCAGGTCTAAACCAGGACTAAACCAGGACTAAACCAGGACTAAACCAGGACTAAACCAGGTCTAAACCAGGACTAAACCAGGACTAAACCAGGTCTAAACCAGGTCTAACCAGGACTAAACCAGGACTAAACCAGGTCTAAACCAGGTCTAAACCAGGTCTAAACCAGGACTAAACCAGGTCTAAACCAGGTCTAAACCAGGTCTAAACCAGGACTAAACCAGGACTGAACCAGGTCTAAACCAGGACTAAACCAGGTCTAAACCAGGACTAAACCAGGTCTAAACCAGGTCTAAACCAGGACTAAACCAGGACTAAACCAGGTCTAAACCAGGTCTAAACCAGGACTAAACCAGGTCTAAAACAAACCAGGTCTAAACCAGGTCTAAACCAGGACTAAACCAGGTCTAAACCTGGTCTAAACCAGGTCTAAACCAGGACTAAACCAGGACTAAACCAGGTCTAAACCAGGACTAAACCAGGTCTAAACCAGGTCTAAACCAGGTCTAAACCAGGACTAAACCAGGTCTAAACCAGGTCTAAACCAGGACTAAACCAGGTCTAAACCAGGTCTAAACCTGGTCTAAACCAGGACTAAACCAGGTCTAAACCAGGACTAAACCAGGTCTAAACCAGGTCTGAACCAGGACTAAACCAGGTCTAAACCAGGACTAAACCAGGACTAAACCAGGTCTAAACCAGGACTAAACCAGGTCTAAACCAGGTCTAAACCAGGTCTAAACCAGGACTAAACCAGGTCTAAACCAGGACTAAACCAGGTCTAAACCAGGACTAAACCAGGTCTAAACCAGGACTAAACCAGGTCTAAACCTGGTCTAAACCAGGTCTAAACCAGGACTAAACCAGGTCTAAACCAGGTCTAAACCAGGACTAAACCAGGTCTAAACCAGGACTAAACCAGGTCTAAACCAGGTCTAAACCAGGACTAAACCAGGTCTAAACCAGGACTAAACCAGGACTAAACCAGGTCTAAACCAGGACTAAACCAGGTCTAAACCAGGTCTAAACCAGGACTAAACCAGGTCTAAACCAGGTCTAAACCAGGACTAAACCAGGTCTAAACCAGGACTAAACCAGGTCTAAACCAGGTCTAAACCAGGTCTAAACCAGGACTAAACCAGGTCTAAACCAGGACTAAACCAGGTCTAAACCAGGACTAAACCAGGTCTAAACCTGGTCTAAACCAGGAAGGTCTAAACCAGGACTAAACCAGGTCTAAACCAGGACTAAACCAGGTCTAAACCAGGACTAAACCAGGTCTAAACCAGGTCTAAACCAGGTCTAAACCAGGACTAAACCAGGACTAAACCAGGGCTAAACCAGGTCTAAACCAGGACTAAACCAGGTCTAAACCAGGTCTAAACCTGGACTAAACCAGGTCTAAACCAGGTCTAAACCAGGACTAAACCAGGTCTAAACCAGGTCTAAACCAGGTCTAAACCAGGACTAAACCAGGACTAAACCAGGACTAAACCAGGACTAAACCAGGTCTAAACCAGGACTAAACCAGGACTAAACCAGGTCTAAACCAGGTCTAAGCCAGGACTAAACCAGGACTAAACCAGGGCTAAACCAGGTCTAAACCAGGTCTAAACCAGGACTAAACCAGGTCTAAACCAGGTCTAAACCAGGTCTAAACCAGGACTAAACCAGGACTGAACCAGGTTTAAACCAGGACTAAACCAGGTCTAAACCAGGACTAAACCAGGTCTAAACCAGGTCTAAACCAGGACTAAACCAGGACTAAACCAGGTCTAAACCAGGTCTAAACCAGGACTAAACCAGGTCTAAACCAGGTCTAAACCAGGTCTAAACCAGGTCTAAACCAGGACTAAACCAGGACTAAACCAGGTCTAAACCAGGACTAAACCAGGACTAAACCAGGTCTAAACCAGGACTAAACTAGGTCTAAACTAGGTCTAAACCAGGTCTAAACAAGGACTAAACCAGGTCTAAACCAAGACTAAACCAAGTCTAAACCAGGACTAAACCAGGTCTAAACCAGGACTGAACCAGGACTAAACCAGGATTTAACCAGGACTGAACCAGGTCTAAACCAGGACTAAACCAGGTCTAAACCAGGTCTAAACCAGGACTAAACCAGGTCTAAACCAGGTCTAAACCAGGTCTAAACCAGGACTAAACCAGGACTAAACCAGGTCTAAACCAGGACTAAACCAGGTCTAAACCAGGACTAAACTAGGTCTAAACTAGGTCTAAACCAGGTCTAAACAAGGACTAAACAAGGTCTAAACTAGGTCTAAACCAGGTCTAAACAAGGACTAAACCAGGTCTAAACCAAGACTAAACCAAGTCTAAACCAGGACTAAACCAGGTCTAAACCAGGACTGAACCAGGACTAAACCAGGATTTAACCAGGACTGAACCAGGTTTAAACCAGGATTAAACCAGGTCTAAACCAGGACTAAACCAGGACTAAACCAGGACTAAACCGTGTCTGAACCAGGAATAAACCAGGACTAAACCAGGACTGAACCAGGTTTAAACCAGGATTAAACCAGGTCTAAACCAGGACTAAACCAGGACTAAACCAGGACTAAACCGTGTCTGAACCAGGAATAAACCAGGACTAAACCAGGACTGAACCAGGTTTAAACCAGGATTAAACCAGGTCTAAACCAGGTCTAAACCAGGACTAAACCAGGACTGAACCAGGTCTAAACCAGGACTAAACCAGGACTGAACCAGGTCTAAACCAGGACTAAACCAGGTCTAAACCAGGTCTAAACCAGGTCTAAACCAGGACTAAACCAGGACTAAACCAGGGCTAAACCAGGTCTAAACCAGGACTAAACCAGGTCTAAACCAGGTCTAAACCTGGACTAAACCAGGTCTAAACCAGGTCTAAACCAGGACTAAACCAGGTCTAAACCAGGTCTAAACCAGGTCTAAACCAGGACTAAACCAGGACTAAACCAGGACTAAACCAGGACTAAACCAGGTCTAAACCAGGACTAAACCAGGACTAAACCAGGTCTAAACCAGGTCTAAGCCAGGACTAAACCAGGACTAAACCAGGGCTAAACCAGGTCTAAACCAGGTCTAAACCAGGACTAAACCAGGTCTAAACCAGGACTAAACCAGGTCTAAACCAGGACTAAACCAGGACTGAACCAGGTTTAAACCAGGACTAAACCAGGTCTAAACCAGGACTAAACCAGGTCTAAACCAGGTCTAAACCAGGACTAAACCAGGACTAAACCAGGTCTAAACCAGGACTAAACCAGGTCTAAACCAGGTCTAAACCAGGTCTAAACCAGGTCTAAACCAGGACTAAACCAGGACTAAACCAGGTCTAAACCAGGACTAAACCAGGACTAAACCAGGTCTAAACCAGGACTAAACTAGGTCTAAACTAGGTCTAAACCAGGACTAAACCAGGTCTAAACCAGGTCTAAACCAGGACTAAACCAAGTCTAAACCAGGACTAAACCAGGTCTAAACCAAGTCTAAACCAGGTCTAAACCAGGACAAAACCAGGACTAAACCAGGTCTAAACCAAGTCTAAACCAGGACTAAACCAGGTCTAAACCAGGATTAAACCAGGTCTAAACCAGGTCTAAACCTCCACTACCTAGCTCTCACACAGCTCCACCAATCACACACCACAGAAGAGTTCCCTCCAAAAGTTCACTCAATTATCCATTCACCTTACACACATGTGACTACAGTCTTCTACTATTGGCTGGTTGAATCTTGAGGCGGGGACACCAGCCCCAACCCCAACATTCAAATAGTGCCTGGCAGTTGGAATTCTCCATCTCCTCTGAGGAAGCAACAATTAGTTGCGAAACGTCAGGGATTTGTTTCTCTGTTGCACAGCCTCTCAGCTTATTGCTAAATTGAATTAATTTGGATTTTAATCATTTAAATTGGTCAAAGTTAACTAATTGTTGGCAGTGGTTTTACCTGGACATTGTTTTAAAGGACTCTTTTAACATGTATTTGAGCCTTTTTGGGACTCTTTTAACTACTTTGGGAAATCTGAGCCTTTTAAAGGATAAATCTGGAAACCTTGGACTCCTTTCTACGAACATGGAGCTTAACATCCAGCCTTCACAGTGAAGAGACCTAAACCAACCACCTCGTGTCTCAGGTAAGACCACGTCACAATCTGTTTGAACTATTGATATTGTGCTGTGTAACTCGGCAACATGAGAGGTTTCCAACTGCCAGGTAAGAACCCTACACACAACACACACACTCTACAACCTCAATCACACTCAATACATACACAGCCATACACCACCACACACACACCACATACACTCCAGCGCTTACCCACCCCCCTGACCCAGAGACCAGACAGACCAGCAAACAGTATTTTAAATTGATCCAAGCCATTCACCATAAATCCATCATCGACAAATCTATCACCACTCTGACCCCACCCTCAGGAATGCTACGCCAAATTAAAAGATTAACGGATTTCATCAAACCTTCCACCCCTTGTGAAGAGACGCATCAAAGTACAGGACAATACTACACAGTGGATGAATAACAACATGCATATCTTACAGGATCATTATGCCCACATAATCTCTACACTCCAACATACACCTCCAAATAAACTGGCACTACAAATAGCCATTGGCTGGGCGTGCAAACGTTATGGACCACGCCTACCACCACCACCATTCATTCAGTCCAGCACATCCTCAGCCTCCATCTCTCAGAGACACCCAGCCACACCCCACCCACCTCTACCAAACCTTCATGGCTAACAACCACCACTGAAATACCATCCAAACCCTTCCAACCATTCCAGAGGGATGAAGAAGAAGCCTTCCCGTCCTTCCTAAAGCTCAGCGACCAAACAGATTGACATTGTACCTTGGACAAAAGAAAACACTCTCAGAACATATCCAAACTTATCAGGATCAACCTGTTCATAGACCACCCCTGCAACACAACCAGTGCAGGAACAGTGACTCTGCCACTCAGCCACAAAACACCAGGATTAAAAGCTCAACCCACAAGAAGACCACTAACCATCTTCCTCGGCAACCACTTTGGACCCCCAGCCCATACAATACCAGGCAACCCCTGCAGTTATCAGTTAACGACCCCTACATTTCAATCAACTATAACATCCCAGCAAACCACCAACCATTTCCCAGAACCATCAGCTGCAAAGCCACCTACAGTCAAGACTACTAACCCACCGCTACTTCCAACCAAGACTCCAAAACCACAGATGAACCAACTTACTGAGGCTTCAGAATCCATCCTTCCAGGGCCCCACAGCAGAGGAAGACACCACAGTGGCCAAAGGATGATAGCCCCACCCTGGGATGCAACCAAGTCCCTAAAGGCTACCCAGCCCAACTACATCCACCCCCTCCAACAGAAAACTAGCCTAGCGCCAGCCACTTCATCCACTAACAACGCATTTACTCTCACGGACCTCCAGCTCTCCCCTGTGGTCCCAGACCTGACAAACCATCCAACTGCACATTCAATTCAAACCCGGCTCTCATTCACAAACACATCACCCCAACAATTACTTCACTCGACAAATACTGGGAGGACCCTGGAAGTCCAAGCCCAAGTTCACCTCCCACAAAAACCTGCCTAAACAAGGTCCTGTTTCCTTCCTCCTCACAAACACACCTCAAAGATCAAATGTCTCTGTTAAACTAACTGATCTAATTTCTCCTCTTGCTTCACCCCCAGGTGTACCAGCACCAAGGACACTAGGAGAACAGGTCCCATAAAAACAGCTCACAAGGCCTCAAATGTGGGAATGATGAGTGGGTCCTTAAAGGTCACCAAGACCATGACTAAAACCCTAACTGAACCCCCCTCACTCATTACAGAACCCACTGAGTTCTCCTCCTTGGCGACTGGTGCCACTTCCGTGTCTTCATCCACCCTGGGCTACCTTCCAGGCTCCTCCCAGCCTAAAACACCCTTCACCTCAACACCTCCCCCGCTCAACTTATACAAACCTATCTACCACCTGGTCAGACCAAGTAGGAAGCTCCAGGACTGGTACTTCATTGGGAGAAGGCCTGTCCTTATCCTGGGGACTCAATATCAATCGAATCCCCCTCACCATCACAGAAATATCCAGTTAGACAGTTACCCAGGAGCCAATATTTATCACTTTCACAAACTTATGGAAAAATCACAAATCAATACATCCACCAAAATCCTCATTCTGGCCATAGGCCTAAACAATAGAGAACAGGACCCCAGCAAACATCTGTCAAGCAAATGAGTTCACTGTACAAACAAGCAAAGTTGACCTTCCCTAATGCAGACATATACTTTCCCAAAATCAATTTCTCCCTTAACCTCCCTCAAAAACAAAAGGAAAATCTTATTCAGCTTAATAAATACATTGTCACCCACTTTCCCTTTCTAGTAGAAATCCTCAAGACACCTTCATTACAGTTGCAGATAATATCCACTGGACACCTACCACATGGCGCTATATTCAGTAACTGGCTCCGTCAACTAAATTTAATCTAGATTACTATTCCAACCCGGTCTCCCCAAATACAACTCCCATTTATTACCCAGTCCTTTTCTCCCACTCGACAAACCACAGTGGATCTGGGGTGGAGTTCGGCCTCCAACATCTTAAACTTATCCACCCTCTTCACGCCAACTACCGCACAAGTTGGCTTGCTGGAGAGAGGCCTTACCTTTATACCACGTCCCACAAAACTTAACCGGGAGGAACTTCAAAAGGACCTTCACTACTATCATCGTCGCCTCAAAATAGCCTCTTATTTCCACAATAGAACCTCCTCCAGTAGCCCTTCACCCATCCATCTTTGTGGGAACCAGCTACTTCTCAAATAAACATATCCATCCAACGCTATATCAGCAGCAACCTCCGCACTCTTCGCTCTTTCCAACCCACGCCAGACATTAAAGATAACCTCGCCCCTCAGGAACGTTCAGCCCTCCGTCAACTCATCCATAACCCCAACATCATTATCAA
Source organism: Perccottus glenii (assembly GCA_024416835.2). NCBI lineage: Eukaryota > Metazoa > Chordata > Actinopteri > Gobiiformes > Odontobutidae > Perccottus > Perccottus glenii. The sequence goes on from CM044557.2 coordinate 5,061,378, forward strand.
ACCTGCAGACAAAGGTTCCAAAATAGTCATCCTGGACCGACAACAATACCTCTTCGAAGCAAATCGTCAGCTCAATAATCCCCAGCACTACCGTCCCCTGGCCAACAGCATACAATCTATCACCCAGATGCAACTACGATCCATAATACAATCTCTTTATGACAAGAAAGTCATAACAAACAAACAGCTACACTTTCTCTACGGTCCAGATCAGCCCCGCACTCGTATCTTCTATCTCCTTCCTAAAATCCACAAAGATCCTCATACCTGGACTATTCCTTTTGAGGTCCCTCCGGTCGCCCAATAGTCTCAGATTGCAACAGTGCCACTTACAATATAGCTCAATACCTCAACTCCTTCCTTAATCCACTCTCTAACAGGCACCCCAGCTACATTAAAGACACCTATCACTTCCTGGACACCATCAGGCCCATGGCTGTCCACAACCACACTTACCTTTTCACAATTGACATAGATTCTCTATATACTAATATCATAACCAACTTGGGCATCTCTGCCGTTCAAAAAACCTTCAGTAGATATCCAGACCCTAATAGACCGGACTCAGAAATCATTCAGCTTCTTAAACTCTGTTTAGACAACAATGACTTTAGTTTCAATAATAAACATTATCTCCAGATAAGTGGAACAGCCATGGGCCAAAGGTTTGCCCCTGCCTACGCCAACATCTACATGAGCGAGTGGGGAACGGGAGGCCCTTACAAAATGCCCCCTCCAACCCCTGTTTTTTCTCCGTTATCTGGATGACATCATTGGAGCATGGCCACACCCTCTGCACACTTTCCAACAATTTATAGACATCTTGAATAATCACCACCCATCCATCAAACTCAAATACACCATACATCCACAGCAGGTTAATTTTCTGGACACAACAGTTTTTAGCCCCTAAAAGATACCCAAAAACAGATCAAAACCAAGGTTTACTTCAAACGACAGATACACATGCCCTTCTTCATAAATCGAGCTATCACCCCAAACACACCTTCTCTGGAATAATAAAATCACAGCTCATCAGATTTCATCGCATCTGTTCAAATACCACAGACTTCAACCAGGCTACTTCAACCCTGTTCTCTGCTCTGCGTAGCGTGGCTATTCAAAAAGATTTCTACGTAACCTAAAATAAAACCATGGCCTCCCCTTACTCCCACTCGCTCCGAAAAGAGGCCGACTTTCACCCCTGGTCCAAGAAGAATTGTCTACACTAACCGCCACCCCTATCTCCCAATCCTCCCTTTCCCTACCCTAACCAGGGTTTGAATCCCTCCCTCCAGTCCCTGTCGATACTGCCCTTGCCCCTACCTAACCAGGGTTTGAATCCCTACCCTCCAGGCTCTGTAGACACGCAGATACAGAACTTGCGTATTCTTCCGCTTATCACCACATTCTCCCACACAATCTTAAACCTACACAAAACAATTAAACAGTCCTTCACACACCTACAACAAGACTACCAGCCATTCTGTCAATACCGCATTGTCTCTGCCTTCAGACGCAATAAAAACCTTCAAGATTATCTGGTCAAATCATGTTACAAAGAACACAGGCACAATCCCAACCCCATCAACCAGTTTTACAAAAAGCGCAAATTCATTCATAACCCTCATAGCAACACTGGTCTGCCAGTCCCCGTTACACTCTCACTACAAACATCCAACACAGTTTATGTCATCACCTGCACCTTCTGCAATAAGCACTACATAGGAGAAACCAAACATACAATTCAAACCCGGCTAAAACAACACCTGTACAATATTAGGAAGGTCGACAGAACACATCTCTGGTCACACACTTCCTCATCCATCCCACAACTCACCTGATCATCACCGGAGTCGAGCACAACGACCACTGGACCATAGGCCAGAGGAAGAGAGCAGAACGAATCTGGATACAAAACCTGGCCACACTAGCCCCTAGAGGCCTAAATGACAAGTAATCAATAACACAAAACCCCAACCACCCCCCCTCCCTTTACTGTATTTTGTTATTTTAATTTTTTATTTATTTACTTTTTTCTCCCATAACCCTCAATATTTCCCTAACCTTAACCATTACCCATCCCTAACCTTAACCATCACCCATCCCTAACCTTAACCATCACCCATCCTTAACCATCACCCATCCTTAACCATCACCGTTACCCATCCCTAACCTTAACCGTTACCCATCCCTAACCTTAACCGTTACCCATCCCTAACCTTAACCATTACCCATCCCTAACCTTAACCATTACCCATCCCTAACCTTTGCCCATAAAACACTTTCTCCACCAGGTCCACACCTGTCTCTGATTTGAGTAGAACCTGAACCACTCTCCAGTATTGCCACCTTTTCACTGACATGTTCTCCGACTATACCTCCCTCAGTAAAACCATTGTGTATATTGTAAATAACTTGTGTTTTGGTGTGTTTTTTTTAATAATTATTGCTCATGTTATTTAATATTTTTAATGTTTATTTATTGTATGAAGCAATCTTCCTTATAGCACTTATTACTGAATCTAAAAACTAGACACTTACCTGAGGCATGTTATAGTAAGAGAGGATCTAATCGTTCTACTCATATGTACAACAGCATACACCCAGACACAGACCTACAGGGACAGCACATTAGCGGGGAATCCATGGATCAAGTCTCGGACAATGGTTTGACTAACTGTGTGATTACTAACAAGGTTTTATTTTTACTAACTTTTATTTTATTAATTGATCTGATATTTCCTATTAAGCACTTGACTGATAGCACTTACCCTAACCCACAGGACTGAACCAGGTCTAAACAAGGACTAAACCAGGTCTAAACCAAGACTAAACCATGTCTAAACCAGGACTAAACCAGGTCTAAACCAGGACTAAACCAGGACTAAACCAGGTCTAAACCAGGTCTAAACCAGGTCTAAACCAGGACTAAACCAGGACTAAACCAGGTCTAAACCAGGACTAAACCAGGTCTAAACCAGGACTAAACTAGGTCTAAACTAGGTCTAAACCAGGTCTAAACAAGGACTAAACCAGGTCTAAACCAAGACTAAACCATGTCTAAACCAGGACTAAACCAGGTCTAAACCAGGACTGAACCAGGACTAAACCAGGATTTAACCAGGACTGAACCAGGTTTAAACCAGGATTAAACCAGGTCTAAACCAGGTCTAAACCAGGACTAAACCAGGACTAAACCAGGACTAAACCAGGTCTAAACCAGAACTAAACCAGGTTTAAACCAGGTTTAAACCAGGTCTAAACCAGGACTAAACCAGGTCTAAACCAGGACTAAACTAGGTCTAAACTAGGTCTAAACCAGGTCTAAACAAGGACTAAACCAGGTCTAAACCAAGACTAAACCAAGTCTAAACCAGGACTAAACCAGGACTAAACCAGGTCTAAACCAGGACTGAACCAGGACTAAACCAGGACTGAACCAGGTTTAAACCAGGATTAAACCAGGTCTAAACCAGGACTAAACCAGGACTAAACCAGGACTAAACCAGGTCTGAACCAGGAATAAACCAGGAATAAACCAGGACTAAACCAGGACTGAACCAGGTTTAAACCAGGATTAAACCAGGTTTAAACCAGGTCTAAACCAGGACTAAACCAGGACTAAACCAGGTCTGAACCAGGAATAAACCAGGTCTAAACCAGGTCTAAACCAGGACTAAACCAGGTCTAAACCAGAACTAAACCAGGTTTAAACCAGGACTAAACCAGGTCTAAACCAGGACTAAACCAGGTCTAAACCAGGACTAAACTAGGTCTAAACTAGGTCTAAACCAGGTCTAAACAAGGACTAAACCAGGTCTAAACCAAGACTAAACCAAGTCTAAACCAGGACTAAACCAGGTCTAAACCAGGACTGAACCAGGACTAAACCAGGATTTAACCAGGACTGAACCAGGTTTAAACCAGGATTAAACCAGGTCTAAACCAGGACTAAACCAGGACTAAACCAGGACTAAACCAGGTCTGAACCAGGAATAAACCAGGACTAAACCAGGACTGAACCAGGTTTAAACCAGGATTAAACCAGGTTTAAACCAGGTCTAAACCAGGACTAAACCAGGACTAAACCAGGACTAAACCAGGTCTGAACCAGGAATAAACCAGGTCTAAACCAGGTCTAAACCAGGACTAAACCAGGTCTAAACCAGAACTAAACCAGGTTTAAACCAGGACTAAACCAGGTCTAAACCAGGACTAAACCAGGTCTAAACCAGGACTAAACTAGGTCTAAACTAGGTCTAAACCAGGTCTAAACAAGGACTAAACCAGGTCTAAACCAAGACTAAACCAAGTCTAAACCAGGACTAAACCAGGTCTAAACCAGGACTGAACCAGGATTTAACCAGGACTGAACCAGGTTTAAACCAGGATTAAACCAGGTCTAAACCAGGACTAAACCAGGACTAAACCAGGACTAAACCAGGTCTGAACCAGGAATAAACCAGGACTAAACCAGGACTAAACCAGGTCTGAACCAGGAATAAACCAGGACTAAACCAGGTTTAAACCAGGACTAAACCAGGTCTAAACCAGGACTAAACCAGGTCTAAACTAGGTCTAAACTAGGTCTAAACCAGGTCTAAACAAGGACTAAACCAGGTCTAAACCAAGACTAAACCAAGTCTAAACCAGGACTAAACCAGGTCTAAACCAGGACTGAACCAGGACTAAACCAGGATTTAACCAGGACTGAACCAGGTTTAAACCAGGATTAAACCAGGTCTAAACCAGGACTAAACCAGGACTAAACCAGGTCTGAACCAGGAATAAACCAGGACTAAACCAGGACTGAACCAGGTTTAAACCAGGATTAAACCAGGTCTAAACCAGGTCTAAACCAGGTCTAAACCAGGTCTAAACCAGGTCTAAACCAGGACTAAACCAGGACTAAACCAGGTCTAAACCAGGTCTAAACCAGGACTAAACCAGGTCTAAACCAGGTCTAAACCAGGACTGAACCAGGTCTAAACCAGGTCTAAACCTGGACTAAACCAGGTCTAAACCAGGTCTAAACCAGGTCTAAACCAGGACTAAACCAGGTCTAAACCAGGACTGAACCAGGTCTAAACCAGGTCTAAACCTGGACTAAACCAGGTCTAAACCAGGACTGAACCAGGTCTAAACCAGGTCTAAACCAGGTCTAAACCAGGTCTAAACCTGGACTAAACCAGGACTGAACCAGGTTTAAACCAGGATTAAACCAGGTCTAAACCAGGTCTAAACCAGGACTAAACCAGGACTAAACCAGGGCTAAACCAGGTCTAAACCAGGACTAAACCAGGTCTAAACCAGGACTAAACCAGGTCTAAACCAGGACTGAACCAGGTCTAAACCAGGTCTAAACCTGAACTAAACCAGGTCTAAACCAGGACAAAACCAGGTCTAAACCAGGACTAAACCAGGTCTAAACCAAGTCTAAACCAGGACTAAACCAGGTCTAAACCAGGACTGAACCAGGTCTAAACCAGGTCTAAACCTGGACTAAACCAGGTCTAAACCAGGACTGAACCAGGTCTAAACCAGGTCTAAACCAGGTCTAAACCTGGACTAAACCAGGACTAAACCAGGTCTAAACCAGGTCTAAACCAGGACTAAACCAGGACTAAACCAGGTCTAAACCAGGTCTAAACCAGGACTAAACCAGGTCTAAACCAGGACTAAACCAGGTCTAAACCAAGTCTAAACCAGGTCTAAACCAGGACAAAACCAGGACTAAACCAGGTCTAAACCAAGTCTAAACCAGGACTAAACCAGGTCTAAACCAGGATTAAACCAGGTCTAAACCAGGTCTAAACCTCCACTACCTAGCTCTCACACAGCTCCACCAATCACACACCACAGAAGAGTTCCCTCCAAAAGTTCACTCAATTATCCATTCACCTTACACACATGTGACTACAGTCTTCTACTATTGGCTGGTTGAATCTTGAGGCGGGGACACCAGCCCCAACCCCAACATTCAAATAGTGCCTGGCAGTTGGAATTCTCCATCTCCCTCTGAGGAAGCAACAATTAGTTGCGAAACGTCAGGGATTTGTTTCTCTGTTGCACAGCCTCTCAGCTTATTGCTAAATTGAATTAATTTGGATTTTAATCATTTAAATTGGTCAAAGTTAACTAATTGTTGGCAGTGGTTTTACCTGGACATTGTTTTAAAGGACTCTTTTAACATGTATTTGAGCCTTTTTGGGACTCTTTTAACTACTTTGGGAAATCTGAGCCTTTTAAAGGATAAATCTGGAAACCTTGGACTCCTTTCTACGAACATGGAGCTTAACATCCAGCCTTCACAGTGAAGAGACCTAAACCAACCACCTCGTGTCTCAGGTAAGACCACGTCACAATCTGTTTGAACTATTGATATTGTGCTGTGTAACTCGGCAACATGAGAGGTTTCCAACTGCCAGGTAAGAACCCTACACACAACACACACACTCTACAACCTCAATCACACTCAATACATACACAGCCATACACCACCCACACACACACCACATACACTCCAGCGCTTACCCACCCCCCTGACCCAGAGACCAGACAGACCAGCAAACAGTATTTTAAATTGATCCAAGCCATTCACCATAAATCCATCATCGACAAATCTATCACCACTCTGACCCCACCCTCAGGAATGCTACGCCAAATTAAAAGATTAACGGATTTCATCAAACCTTCCACCCCTTGTGAAGAGAGCGCATCAAAGTACAGGACAATACTACACAGTGGATGAATAACAACATGCATATCTTACAGGATCATTATGCCCACATAATCTCTACACTCCAACATACACCTCCAAATAAACTGGCACTACAAATAGCCATTGGCTGGGCGTGCAAACGTTATGGACCACGCCTTACCACCACCACCATTCATTCAGTCCAGCACATCCTCAGCCTCCATCTCTCAGAGACACCCAGCCACACCCCACCCACCTCTACCAAACCTTCATGGCTAACAACCACCACTGAAATACCGATCCAAACCCTTCCAACCATTCCAGAGAGGGATGAAGAAGAAGCCTTCCCCGTCCTTCCTAAAGCTCAGCGACCAAACAGATTGACATTGTACCTTGGACAAAAGAAAACACTCTCAGAACATATCCAAACTTATCAGGATCAACCTGTTCATAGACCACCCCTGCAACACAACCAGTGCAGGAACAGTGACTCTGCCACTCAGCCACAAAACACCAGGATTAAAGCTCAACCCACAAGAAGACCACTAACCATCTTCCTCGGCAACCACTTTGGACCCCCAGCCCATACAATACCAGGCAACCCCCTGCAGTTATCAGTTAACGACCCCCCTACATTTCAATCAACTATAACATCCCAGCAAACCACCAACCATTTCCCAGAACCATCAGCTGCAAAGCCACCTACAGTCAAGACTACTAACCCACGCTACGGCTTCCAACCAAGACTCCAAAACCACAGATGAACCAACTTACTGAGGCTTCAGAATCCATCCTTCCAGGGCCCCACAGCAGAGGGAAGACACCACAGTGGCCAAAGGATGATAGCCCCACCCTGGGATGCAACCAAGTCCCTAAAGGCTACCCAGCCCAACTACATCCACCCCCCTCCAACAGAAAACTAGCCTTTTAGCGCCAGCCACTTCATCCACTAACAACGCATTTACTCTCACGGACCTCCAGCTCTCCCCTGTGGTCCCAGACCTGACAAACCATCCAACTGCACATTCAATTCAAACCCGGCTCTCATTCACAAACACATCACCCCAACAATTACTTCACTCGACAAATACTGGGAGGACCCTGGAAGTCCAAGCCCAAGTTCACCTCCCACAAAAAAACCTGCCTAAACAAGGTCCTGTTTCCTTCCTCCTCACAAACACACCTCAAAGATCAAATGTCTCTGTTAAACTAACTGATCTAATTTCTCCTCTTGCTTCACCCCCAGGTGGCACCAGCACCAAGGACACTAGGAGAACAGGTCCCATAAAAACAGCTCACAAGGCCTCAAATGTGGGGGGAATGATGAGTGGGTCCTTAAAGGTCACCAAGACCATGACTAAAACCCTAACTGAACCCCCCTCACTCATTACAGAACCCACTGAGTTCTCCTCCTTGGCGACTGGTGCCACTTCCGTGTCTTCATCCACCCTGGGCTACCTTCCAGGCTCCTCCCAGCCTAAAACACCCTTCACCTCAACACCTCCCCGCTCAACTTACAAACCTATCTACCACCTGGTCAGACCAAGTAGGAAGCTCCAGGACTGGTACTTCATTGGGAGAAGGCCTGTCCTTATCCTGGGGACTCAATATCAATCGAATCCCCCTCACCATCACAGAAATATCCAGTTAGACAGTTACCCAGGAGCCAATATTTATCACTTTCACAAACTTATGGAAAAATCACAAATCAATACATCCACCAAAATCCTCATTCTGGCCATAGGCCTAAACAATAGAGAACAGGACCCCAGCAAACATCTGTCAAGCAAATGAGTTCACTGTACAAACAAGCAAAGTTGACCTTCCTAATGCAGACATATACTTTCCCAAAATCAATTTCTCCCTTAACCTCCCTCAAAAACAAAAGGAAAATCTTATTCAGCTTAATAAATACATTGTCACCCACTTTCCCTTTCTAGTAGAAATCCCTCAAGACACCTTCATTACAGTTGCAGATAATATCCACTGGACACCTACCACATGGCGCTATATTCAGTAACTGGCTCCGTCAACTAAATTTAATCTAGATTACTATTCCAACCCGGTCTCCCCCAAATACAACTCCCCATTTATTACCCAGTCCTTTTCTCCCACTCGACAAACCACAGTGGATCTGGGGTGGAGTTGACCTCAACATCTTAAACTTATCCACCCTCTTCACGCCAACTACCGCACAAGTTGGCTTGCTGGAGAGAGGCCTTACCTTTATACCACGTCCCACAAAACTTAACCGGGAGGAACTTCAAAAGGACCTTCACTACTATCATCGTCGCCTCAAAATAGCCTCTTATTTCCACAATAGAACCTCCTCCAGTAGCCGACCCTTCACCCATCCATCTTTGTGGGAACCAGCTACTTCTCAAATAAACATATCCATCCAACGCTATATCAGCAGCAACCTCCGCACTCTTCGCTCTTTCCAACCCACGCCAGACATTAAAGATAACCTCGCCCCTCAGGAACGTTCAGCCCTCCGTCAACTCATCCATAACCCCAACATCATTATCAAACCTGCAGACAAAGGTTCCAAAATAGTCATCCTGGACCGACAACAATACCTCTTCGAAGCAAATCGTCAGCTCAATAATCCCCAGCACTACCGTCCCCTGGCCAACAGCATACAATCTATCACCCAGATGCAACTACGATCCATAATACAATCTCTTTATGACAAGAAAGTCATAACAAACAAACAGCTACACTTTCTCTACGGTCCAGATCAGCCCCTTTTCGTATCTTCTATCTCCTTCCTAAAATCCACAAAGATCCTCATACCTGGACTATTCCTTTTGAGGTCCCTCCGGGTCGCCCAATAGTCTCAGATTGCAACAGTGCCACTTACAATATAGCTCAATACCTCAACTCCTTCCTTAATCCACTCTCTAACAGGCACCCCAGCTACATTAAAGACACCTATCACTTCCTGGACACCATCAGGCCCATGGCTGTCCACAACCACACTTACCTTTTCACAATTGACATAGATTCTCTATATACTAATATCATAACCAACTTGGGCATCTCTGCCGTTCAAAAAACCTTCAGTAGATATCCAGACCCTAATAGACCGGACTCAGAAATCATTCAGCTTCTTAAACTCTGTTTAGACAACAATGACTTTAGTTTCAATAATAAACATTATCTCCAGATAAGTGGAACAGCCATGGGCCAAAGGTTTGCCCCTGCCTACGCCAACATCTACATGAGCGAGTGGGAACGGGAGGCCCTTACAAAATGCCCCCTCCAACCCCTGTTTTTTCTCCGTTATCTGGATGACATCATTGGAGCATGGCCACACCCTCTGCACACTTTCCAACAATTTATAGACATCTTGAATAATCACCACCCATCCATCAAACTCAAATACACCATACATCCACAGCAGGTTAATTTTCTGGACACAACAGTTTTTTAGCCCCCTAAAAGATACCCAAAAACAGATCAAAACCAAGGTTTACTTCAAAACGACAGATACACATGCCCTTCTTCATAAATCGAGCTATCACCCCAAACACACCTTCTCTGGAATAATAAAATCACAGCTCATCAGATTTCATCGCATCTGTTCAAATACCACAGACTTCAACCAGGCTACTTCAACCCTGTTCTCTGCTCTGCGTAGCGTGGCTATTCAAAAAGATTTCTCGTAACCTAAAATACCAAACCATGGCCTCCCTTACTCCCACTCGCTCCGAAAGAGGCCGACTTTCACCCCTGGTCCAAGAAGAATTGTCTACACTAACCGCCACCCCTATCTCCCAATCCTCCCCTTTCCCCTACCCTAACCAGGGTTTGAATCCCTCCCCTCCAGTCCCTGTCGATACTGCCCTTGCCCCCTACCGTAACCAGGGTTTGAATCCCTACCCTCCAGGCTCTGTAGACACGCAGATACAGAACTTGCGTATTCTTCCGTTTATCACCACATTCTCCACACAATCTTAAACCTACACAAAACAATTAAACAGTCCTTCACACACCTACAACAAGACTACCAGCCATTCTGTCAATACCGCATTGTCTCTGCCTTCAGACGCAATAAAAACCTTCAAGATTATCTGGTCAAATCATGTTACAAAGAACACAGGCACAATCCCAACCCCATCAACCAGTTTTACAAAAAGCGCAAATTCATTCATAACCCTCATAGCAACACTGGTCTGCCAGTCCCCGTTACACTCTCACTACAAACATCCAACACAGTTTATGTCATCACCTGCACCTTCTGCAATAAGCACTACATAGGAGAAACCAAACATACAATTCAAACCCGGCTAAAACAACACCTGTACAATATTAGGGAAGGTCGACAGAACACATCTCTGGTCACACACTTCCTCATCCATCCCACAACTCACCTGATCATCACGGTCGAGCACAACGCGACCACTGGACCATAGGCCAGAGGAAGAGAGCAGAACGAATCTGGATACAAAACCTGGCCACACTAGCCCCTAGAGGCCTAAATGACAAGTAATCAATAACACAAAACCCCAACCACCCCCCCTCCCTTTACTGTATTTTGTTATTTTAATTTTTATTTATTTACTTTTTCTCCCATAACCCTCAATATTTCCCTAACCTTAACCATTACCCATCCCTAACCTTAACCATCACCCATCCCTAACCTTAACCATCACCCATCCTTAACCATCACCCATCCTTAACCATCACCGTTACCCATCCCTAACCTTAACCGTTACCCATCCCTAACCTTAACCGTTACCCATCCCTAACCTTAACCATTACCCATCCCTAACCTTAACCATTACCCATCCCTAACCTTTGCCCATAAAACACTTTCTCCACCAGGTCCACACCTGTCTCTGATTTGAGTAGAACCTGAACCACTCTCCAGTATTGCCACCTTTTCACTGACATGTTCTCCGACTATACCTCCCTCAGTAAAACCATTGTGTATATTGTAAATAACTTGTGTTTTGGTGTGTTTTTTTTAATAATTATTGCTCATGTTATTTAATATTTTTAATGTTTATTTATTGTATGAAGCAATCTTCCTTATAGCACTTATTACTGAATCTAAAAAACTAGACGCACTTACCTGAGGCATGTTATAGTAAGAGAGGGATCTAATCGTTCTACTCATATGTACAACAGCATACACCCAGACACAGACCTACAGGGACAGCACATTAGCGGGGAATCCATGGATCAAGTCTCGGACAATGGTTTGACTAACTGTGTGATTACTAACAAGGTTTTATTTTTACTAACTTTTATTTTATTAATTGATCTGATATTTCCTATTAAGCACTTGACTGATAGCACTTACCCTAACCCACAGGACTGAACCAGGTCTAAACAAGGACTAAACCAGGTCTAAACCAAGACTAAACCATGTCTAAACCAGGACTAAACCAGGTCTAAACCAGGTCTAAACCAGGTCTAAACCAGGACTAAACCAGGACTAAACCAGGTCTAAACCAGGACTAAACCAGGTCTAAACCAGGACTAAACTAGGTCTAAACTAGGTCTAAACCAGGTCTAAACAAGGACTAAACCAGGTCTAAACCAAGACTAAACCATGTCTAAACCAGGACTAAACCAGGTCTAAACCAGGACTGAACCAGGACTAAACCAGGATTTAACCAGGACTGAACCAGGTTTAAACCAGGATTAAACCAGGTCTAAACCAGGTCTAAACCAGGACTAAACCAGGACTAAACCAGGACTAAACCAGGACTAAACCAGGTCTAAACCAGAACTAAACCAGGTTTAAACCAGGACTAAACCAGGTCTAAACCAGGACTAAACCAGGTCTAAACCAGGTCTAAACCAGGACTAAACTAGGTCTAAACCAGGTCTAAACAAGGACTAAACCAGGTCTAAACCAAGACTAAACCAAGTCTAAACCAGGACTAAACCAGGTCTAAACCAGGACTGAACCAGGACTAAACCAGGATTTAACCAGGACTGAACCAGGTTTAAACCAGGATTAAACCAGGTCTAAACCAGGACTAAACCAGGACTAAACCAGGACTAAACCAGGTCTGAACCAGGAATAAACCAGGACTAAACCAGGACTGAACCAGGTTTAAACCAGGATTAAACCAGGTTTAAACCAGGTCTAAACCAGGACTAAACCAGGACTAAACCAGGACTAAACCAGGTCTGAACCAGGAATAAACCAGGTCTAAACCAGGTCTAAACCAGGACTAAACCAGGTCTAAACCAGAACTAAACCAGGTTTAAACCAGGACTAAACCAAGTCTAAACCAGGACTAAACCAGGTCTAAACCAGGACTGAACCAGGATTTAACCAGGTTTAAACCAGGTTTAAACCAGGATTAAACCAGGTCTAAACCAGGACTAAACCAGGACTAAACCAGGATTAAACCAGGTCTAAACCAGGACTAAACCAGGACTAAACCAGGACTAAACCAGGTCTGAACCAGGAATAAACCAGGACTGAACCAGGACTGAACCAGGTTTAAACCAGGATTAAACCAGGTCTAAACCAGGAATAAACCAGGACTAAACCAGGACTGAACCAGGTTTAAACCAGGATTAAACCAGGTTTAAACCAGGTCTAAACCAGGACTAAACCAGGACTAAACCAGGACTAAACCAGGTCTGAACCAGGAATAAACCAGGTCTAAACCAGGTCTAAACCAGGACTAAACCAGGTCTAAACCAGAACTAAACCAAGTTTAAACCAGGACTAAACCAGGTCTAAACCAGGACTAAACCAGGTCTAAAACCAGGACTGAACTAGGTCTAAACTAGGTCTAAACCAGGTCTAAACCAGGTCTAAACCTGGACTAAACCTGGACTAAACCAGGTCTAAACCAGGTCTAAACCAGGACTAAACCAGGTCTAAACCAGGACTGAACCAGGTCTAAACCAGGTCTAAACCTGGACTAAACCAGGTCTAAACCAGGACTGAACCAGGTCTAAACCAGGTCTAAACCAGGTCTAAACCAGGTCTAAACCTGGACTAAACCAGGACTGAACCAGGTTTAAACCAGGATTAAACCAGGTCTAAACCAGGTCTAAACCAGGACTAAACCAGGACTAAACCAGGGCTAAACCAGGTCTAAACCAGGACTAAACCAGGTCTAAACCAGGACTAAACCAGGTCTAAACCAGGACTGAACCAGGTCTAAACCAGGTCTAAACCTGAACTAAACCAGGTCTAAACCAGGACAAAACCAGGTCTAAACCAGGACTAAACCAGGTCTAAACCAAGTCTAAACCAGGACTAAACCAGGTCTAAACCAGGACTGAACCAGGTCTAAACCAGGTCTAAACCTGGACTAAACCAGGTCTAAACCAGGACTAAACCAGGACTAAACCAGGTCTAAACCAGGACTAAACCAGGTCTAAACCAGGACTGAACCAGGTCTAAACCAGGTCTAAACCAGGACTAAACCAGGTCTAAACCAGGACAAAACCAGGACAAAACCAGGTCTAAACCAAGTCTAAACCAGGACTAAACCAGGTCTAAACCAGGATTAAACCAGGTCTAAACCAGGTCTAAACCAGGTCTAAACCAGGTCTAAAACCAGGACTGAACCAGGTCTAAACCAGGTCTAAACCTGGACTAAACCAGGTCTAAACCAGGTCTAAACCAGGTCTAAACCAGGACTAAACCAGGTCTAAACCAGGACTAAACCAGGTCTAAACCAGGTCTAAACCTGGACTAAACCAGGTCTAAACCAGGACTGAACCAGGTCTAAACCAGGTCTAAACCAGGTCTAAACCAGGTCTAAACCTGGACTAAACCAGGACTGAACCAGGTTTAAACCAGGTTTAAACCAGGTTTAAACCAGGATTAAACCAGGTCTAAACCAGGACTAAACCAGGACTAAACCAGGTCTAAACCAGGACTAAACCAGGTCTAAACCAGGTCTAAACCAGGACTAAACCAGGTCTAAATCAGGACTGAACCAGGTCTAAACCAGGTCTAAACCTGAACTAAACCAGGTCTAAACCAGGACAAAACCAGGTCTAAACCAGGTCTAAACCAGGACTAAACCAAGTCTAAACCAGGACTAAACCAGGTCTAAACCAGGACTGAACCAGGTCTAAACCAGGACTAAACCTGGACTAAACCAGGTCTAAACCAGGACTGAACCAGGTCTAAACCAGGTCTAAACCAGGTCTAAACCAGGTCTAAACCTGGACTAAACCAGGACTGAACCAGGTTTAAACCAGGTTTAAACCAGGTCTAAACCAGGTCTAAACCAGGACTAAACCAGGTCTAAACCAGGACTGAACCAGGTCTAAACCAGGTCTAAACCTGGACTAAACCAGGTCTAAACCAGGACAAAACCAGGACTAAACCAGGTCTAAACCAAGTCTAAACCAGGACTAAACCAGGACTAAACCAGGTCTAAACCAGGATTAAACCAGGTCTAAACCAGGTCTAAACCAGGACTAAACCAGGACTAAACCAGGGCTAAACCAGGTCTAAACCAGGACTAAACCAGGTCTAAACCAGGACTAAACCAGGTCTAAACCAGGACTGAACCAGGTCTAAACCAGGTCTAAACCTGAACTAAACCAGGTCTAAACCAGGACAAAACCAGGTCTAAACCAGGACTAAACCAGGTCTAAACCAAGTCTAAACCAGGACTAAACCAGGTCTAAACCAGGACTGAACCAGGTCTAAACCAGGTCTAAACCTGGACTAAACCAGGTCTAAACCAGGACTGAACCAGGTCTAAACCAGGTCTAAACCAGGTCTAAACCAGGTCTAAACCAGGACTGAACCAGGTCTAAACCAGGTCTAAACCTGGACTAAACCAGGTCTAAACCAGGACAAAACCAGGACTAAACCAAGTCTAAACCAGGACTAAACCAGGACTAAACCAGGTCTAAACCAGGACTGAAACAGGTCTAAACCAGGTCTAAACCTGGACTAAACCAGGTCTAAACCAGGTCTAAACCAGGTCTAAACCAGGTCTAAACCAGGACTAAACCAGGTCTAAACCAGGACTAAACCAGGACTAAACCAGGTCTAAACCAGGTATAAACCAGGACTAAACCAGGTCTAAACCAGGTCTAAACCAGGACTAAACCAGGACTAAATTAGGTCTAAACCAGGTCTAAACCAGGACTAAACCAGGACTAAACCAGGTCTAAACCAGGTCTAAACCAGGACTAAACCAGGACTGAACCAGGTCTAAACCAGGACAAAACCAGGACAAAACCAGGACTAAACCAGTTCTAAACCAGGTCTAAACCAGGACTAAACCAGGTCTAAACCAGGACTAAACCAGGACTAAACCAGGTTTAAACCAGGATTAAACCAGGTCTAAACCAGGACTAAACCAGGACTAAACCAGGACTAAACCAGGACTAAACCAGGTCTAAACCAGGACTAAACTAGGTCTAAAGTAGGTCTAAACCAGGTCTAAACAAGGACTAAACCAGGTCTAAACCAAGACTAAACCAAGTCTAAACCAGGACTAAACCAGGTCTAAACCAGGACTGAACCAGGACTAAACCAGGATTTAACCAGGTCTAAACAAGGACTAAACCAGGACTAAACCAGGTCTGAACCAGGAATAAACCAGGACTAAACCAGGACTGAACCAGGTTTAAACCAGGATTAAACCAGGTCTAAACCAGGTCTAAACCAGGACTAAACCAGGACTAAACCAGGTCTGAACCAGGAATAAACCAGGACTAAACCAGGACTGAACCAGGTTTAAACCAGGATTAAACCAGGTCTAAACCAGGTCTAAACCAGGACTAAACCAGGACTAAACCAGGGCTAAACCAGGTCTAAACCAGGACTAAACCAGGTCTAAACCAGGACTAAACCAGGTCTAAACCAGGACTGAACCAGGTCTAAACCAGGTCTAAACCTGGACTAAACCAGGTCTAAACCAGGTCTAAACCAGGACTAAACCAGGTCTAAACCAGGACTGAACCAGGTCTAAACCAGGTCTAAACCTGGACTAAACCAGGTCTAAACCAGGACTGAACCAGGTCTAAACCAGGTCTAAACCTGGACTAAACCAGGTCTAAACCAGGTCTAAACCAGGGCTAAACCAGGACTAAACCAGGTCTGAACCAGGTCTAAACCAGGTCTAAACCTGGACTAAACCAGGTCTAAACCAGGACAAAACCAGGACAAAACCAGGACTAAACCAGGTCTAAACCAAGTCTAAACCAGGACTAAACCAGGTCTGAACCAGGTCTAAACCAGGTCTAAACCTGGACTAAACCAGGTCTAAACCAGGTCTAAACCAGGACTAAACCAGGTCTAAACCAGGTCTAAACCAGGTCTAAACCAGGACTAAACCAGGTCTAAACCAGGTCTAAACCAGGACTGAACCAGGACTGAACCAGGTCTAAACCAGGACTAAACCAGGACTAAACCAGGTCTAAACCAGGTCTAAACCAGGTCTAAACCAGGTCTAAACCAGGTCTAAACCAGGACTAAACCAGGTCTAAACCAGGACTAAACCAGGACTAAACCAGGACTACACCAGGTCTAAACCAGGTCTAAACCAGGACTAAACCAGGACTAAACCAGGACTAAACCAGGACTAAACCAGGTCTAAACCAGGTCTAAACCAGGTCTAAACCAGGACTAAACCAGGACTAAACCAGGACTAAACCAGGTCTAAACCAGGTCTAAACCAGGACTAAACCAGGACTGAACCAGGACTGAACCAGGTCTAAAACAGGTCTAAACCAGGACTGGACCAGGTCTAAACCAGGACTAAACCAGGACTAAACCAGGACTAAACCAGGACTAAACCAGGACTACACCAGGTCTAAACCAGGTCTAAACCAGGACTGGACCAGGTCTAAACCAGGACTAAACCAGGACTGAACCAGGACTGAACCAGGTTTAAACCAGGATTAAACCAGGTCTAAACCAGGTCTAAACCAGGACTAAACCAGGTCTAAACCAGGACTAAACCAGGACTAAACCAGGACTACACCAGGTCTAAACCAGGTCTAAACCAGGACTAAACCAGGACTAAACCAGGACTGAACCAGGACTGAACCAGGTCTAAACCAGGACTGGACCAGGTCTAAACCAGGACTAAACCAGGACTAAACCAGGTCTAAACCAGGACTAAACCAGGACTAAACCAGGACTACACCAGGTCTAAACCAGGTCTAAACCAGGACTGGACCAGGTGTAAACCAGGACTAAACCAGGACTGAACCAGGACTGAACCAGGTCTAAACCAGGACTAAACCAGGTGTAAACCAGGTCTAAACCAGGACTAAACCAGGTTTAAACCAGGTTTAAACCAGGACTAAACCAGGTGTAAACCAGGTCTAAACCAGGACTAAACCAGGTTTAAACCAGGACTAAACCAGGTCTAAACAGGACTAAACCAGGACTAAACCAGGACTGAACCAGGTCTAAACCAGGTCTAAACCAGGTCTAAACCAGGACTAAACCAGGACTAAACCAGGTCTAAACCAGGTCTAAACCAGGACTAAACCAGGACTAAACCAGGACTAAACCAGTTCTAAACCAGGTCTAAACCAGGTCTAAACCAGGTCTAAACCAGGTCTAAACCAGGACTAAACCAGGACTAAACCAGGACTACACCAGGTCTAAACCAGGTCTAAACCAGGACTAAACCAGGACTAAACCAGGTCTAAACCAGGTCTAAACCAGGTCTAAACCAGGTCTAAACCAGGTCAAAACCAGGACAAAACCAGGACTAAACCAGGACTAAACCAGGACTAAACCAGGTCTAAACCAGGTCTAAACCAGGACTAAACCAGGACTAAACCAGGTCTAAACCAGGTCTAAACCAGGACTAAACCAGGACTAAACCAGGACTAAACCAGTTCTAAACCAGGTCTAAACCAGGTCTAAACCAGGTCTAAACCAGGTCTAAACCAGGACTAAACCAGGACTAAACCAGGACTACACCAGGTCTAAACCAGGTCTAAACCAGGACTAAACCAGGACTAAACCAGGTCTAAACCAGGTCTAAACCAGGTCTAAACCAGGTCTAAACCAGGACAAAACCAGGACAAAACCAGGACAAAACCAGGACTAAACCAGGACTAAACCAGGACTAAACCAGGACTAAACCAGGACTGAACCAGGACTGAACCAGGTCTAAACCAGGTCTAAACCAGGACTAAACCAGGACTAAACCAGGTCTAAACCAGGTCTAAACCAGGACTAAACCAGGTCTAAACCAGGTCTAAACCAGGACAAAACCAGGACTAAACCAGGACTAAACCAGGTCTAAACCAGGTCTAAACCAGGTCTAAACCAGGTCTAAACCAGGTCTAAACCAGGTCTAAACCAGGACTAAACCAGGTCTAAACCAGGACTAAACCAGGACAAACCAGGACTAAACCAGGACTAAACCAGGACTAAACCAGGACTAAACCAGGTCTAAACCAGGACTAAACCAGGACTGAACCAGGTCTAAAACAGGTCTAAACCAGGACTAAACCAGGACTAAACCAGGACTAAACCAGGACTAAACCAGGACTAAACCAGGACTACACCAGGTCTAAACCAGGACTACACCAGGTCTAAACCAGGTCTAAACCAGGACTGGACCAGGTCTAAACCAGGACTAAACCAGGTCTAAACCAGGACTAAACCAGGACTGAACCAGGTCTGAACCAGGTTTAAACCAGGATTAAACCAGGTCTAAACCAGGTCTAAACCAGGACTAAACCAGGTCTAAACCAGGACTAAACCAGGACTAAACCAGGACTACACCAGGTCTAAACCAGGTCTAAACCAGGACTAAACCAGGACTAAACCAGGACTGAACCAGGACTGAACCAGGTCTAAACCAGGTCTAAACCAGGTCTGGACCAGGTCTAAACCAGGACTAAACCAGGACTAAACCAGGACTGAACCAGGACTGAACCAGGTCTAAACCAGGACTAAACCAGGTGTAAACCAGGTCTAAACCAGGACTAAACCAGGTTTAAACCAGGACTAAACCAGGTGTAAACCAGGTCTAAACCAGGACTAAACCAGGTTTAAAACAGGACTAAACCAGGTCTAAACAGGACTAAACCAGGACTAAACCAGGACTGAACCAGGATTTAACCAGGACTGAACCAGGTCTAAACCAGGACGATACCAGGACTAAACCAGGACTAAACCAGGTCTAAACCAGGACTAAACCAGGACTGAACCAAGTCTAAACCAGGTCTAAACCAGGTCTAAACCAGGACTGAACCAGGTCTAAACCAGGTCTAAACCAGGTCTAAACCAGGACTAAACCAAGTCTAAACCAGGTCTAAACCAGGTCTAAACCAGGACTAAACCAGGTCTAAACCAGGTCTAAACCAGGTCTAAACCAGGTCTAAACCAGGACTGAACCAGGTCTAAACCAGGTCTAAACCAGGACTAAACCAGGTCTAAACCAAGTCTAAACCAGGTCTAAACCAGGACTGAACCAGGTCTAAACCAGGTCTAAACCAGATCTAAACCAGGTCTAAACCAGGACTGAACCAGGACTGAACCAGGTCTAAACCAGGACTAAACCAGGACTGAACAGGTCTAAACCAGGACTAAACCAGGTCTAAACCAGGACTAAACCAGGACTAAACCAGGTCTAAACCAGGTCTAAACCAGGACTAAACCAGGTCTAAACCAGGACTAAACCAGGACAAAACCAGGACAAAACCAGGACTAAACCAGGTCTAAACCAGGTCTAAACCAGGTTTAAACCAGGTTTAAACCAGGTCTAAACCAGGACTAAACCAGGTCTAAACCAGGTCTAAACCAGGACTAAACCAGGACTAAACCAGGACTAAACCAGGTCTAAACCAGGTCTAAACCAGGTCTAAACCAGGTCTAAACCAGGTCTAAACCAGGTCTAAACCAGGTCTAAACCAGGTCTAAACCAGGTCTAAACCAGGTCTAAACCAGGTCTAAACCAGGTCTAAACCAGGTCTAAACCAGGTTTAAACCAAGTCTAAACCAGGTCTAAACCAGTTCTAACCCAGGACTAACCCAGGACTAAACCAGGTCTAAACCAGGACAAAACCAGGACAAAACCAGGACAAAACCAGGTCTAAACCAGGTCTAAACCAGGACTAAACCAGGTCTAAACCAGGACAAAACCAGGACTAAACCAGGACTAAACCAGGTCTAAACCAGGACTAAACCAGGTCTAAACCAGGACTAAACCAGGTCTAAACCAGGTCTAAACCAGGTCTAAACCAGGTCTAAACCAGGTCTAAACCAGGTCTAAACCAGGTCTAAACCAGGACTAAACCAGGACTAAACCAGGACTAAACCAGGAGTAAACCAGGACTAAACAAGGTCTAAACCAGGTCTAAACAATAACTAAACCAGGACTAAACCAGGTCTAAACCAGGACTAAACAAGGTCTAAACCAGGTCTAAACCAGGTCTAAACCAGGACTAAACCAGGTCTAAACAATAACTAAACCAGGACTAAACCAGGTCTAAACCAGGACTAAACAAGGTCTAAACCAGGTCTAAACCAGGTCTAAACCAGGACTAAACCAGGTCTAAACAATAACTAAACCAGGACTAAACCAGGTCTAAACCAGGTCTAAACAAGGTCTAAACCAGGTCTAAACCAGGACTAAACCAGGTCTAAACCAGGTCTAAACCAGGTCTAAACCAGGACTAAACCAGGTCTAAACCAGGACTAAACAAGGTCTAAACCAGGTCTAAACCAGGACTAAACCAGGACTAAACCAGGACTAAACCAGGACTAAACCAGGACTAAACCAGGACTAAACCAGGAGTAAACCAGGACTAAACCAGGTCTAAACCAGGTCTAAACCAGGACTAAACCAGGACTAAACCAGGTCTAAACCAGGAGTAAACCAGGAGTAAACCAGGACTAAACCAGGACTAAACCAGGTCTAAACCAGGTCTAAACCAGGTCTAAACCAGGACTAAACCAGGTCTAAACCAGGACTAAACCAGGTCTAAACTAAGTCTAAACCAGGACTAAACCAGATCTAAACAGGACTAAACCAGGTCTACACTAGGTCTACACCAGGTCTAAACAAGGACTTATCCAGGACTAAACCATGATTAAACTAGGACTAAGCCAGGTCTACACCAGGTCTAAATTAGGACTACTGTCAGATCCATTCCGTTTCTCTAAGGGATCCGCTCCACTTCTCTCCTCCCTTCTTTCATCTCATAACTGGCCCCTGTTCCAAGCACCTGCAACCTATTGCCATCAGTGAGGTATTTAAACCTCTCCTGTCCACCTCTTTTCTGCCAGATCGTTCAGCATGCCTTGTGTGAACATCCATCCTCAGTTCTAGTTTGGTTCCAGCCCTTGTTCCATTTCTCCGGCTCGGTCTCAGTTCCAGCTCGGTTCCAGCCAAGCCTCTCCCATGGAACCTCTTAAATGGTCCTCGTGTAAGGGCGCCGCCATACAACGATTTTACAGCAAAATACAGATATATACCGCCGTCCACCAGAGGGCAGGCTCCAAAAGCGGAAATACAAAGAAATACACAAACATATTCACAAATAAAAATATTTATATTGGCAGTGTCCAGTGTCCACTCTGAGTGTGCAATAGTGGATGGGGCCGCAGCCAACATCAAGGTAGATGACAGATGGGGTGGTGCCCTCACACTGGAGCACAGTCGGGGGTTCACATCACCCAGCAGGTCAGAGGTTTGCGTCCACCCTAGGAGGAGGTAGAAAAGAAAAGAAGTGCTAAATACTGTAATATGCAGATGTGATAATAATATGAGCGGTTTAGTGTGTACCTACAGCTACAACCAGTGTAAACGTGTTCCTATGATCAATAAATCAATCAATCAATCAATGAATCTATGAAATAAGTATGTTTTGAGTTTGCTTTTGAAAACCTCAACAGAGTCAGCTCGCCGCACTTCCACCAGGAGCCCATTCCATAAAAATGGGGCTCTATAAAAAAGGCTCTGTAGCCAGCAGACTTCTTCTTTACTCGAGGAAATTGAAGGAGGCCAGCGTCCTGAGAGCGAAGGGTACGAGCTGGAGTATACCGGGTGATGAGGTCAGATAGGTCAGAGGGCGCGTGTCCACAAAGGATTTTATATGTTAACAGGAGAACTTTGAAATCAGCTCTAACATGAATAGGAAGCCAGTGAAATGTAGCCAGGACCGGAGTAATGTGATCAAACTTCCTGTTTTTTGTTAAAAGTCTGGTGGCTGTATTTTGGACCATTTGTAGTCTGTCAGTACTTTTCCTTGGCAGTCCAGAGAATAACGCATTGCAGTAGTCCAGCCTGGATGTGACAAATGCATGAATGAGAATTTCAGCATCAGCTAAAGAGAGGCAGGAGCGAATTTTTGAGATATTCCTCAAGTGAAAAAAGCCCAGTTTAGTGACCTCACTAATGTAATGCTGCAGAGATAGTGTGGAGTCAAAAATGACACCAAGGTTCCTCACAGTGTTGCCGTGCTCCAACACACAGTTGTTGGTCGAGACAGTAAGATTGTTGAACTTGTGCCGATGACTGGCAGGACCAATTAACAAGAGCTCTGCTTTATCCGAGTTCAAATGGAGGAAGTTTTGAGACATCCATGTTTTAAATGAAACGAGGTAGGCCTCTAGACGCTTGATGTCAGTAGTATTATTCGCTTTTATTGGTAGATACAGCTGTGTATCATCGGCATAACAGTGGGAGTTTACTCCATAACTTCTGATGATTTGTCCCAATGGTGTAACCGTGTAACATATAGTAAGTATGGGACCACATTTGGGACCAAGCACAGACCCTTGTGGCACACCGAATTTCACTGGTGCCGTGGAGGAGAAGGATTTATTAAAAGAGACAAAATGAGACCTATCACACAGATAGGATTCTAGCCAAGCAAGAGCAGAGCCAGAGATGCCAAACACATGTTGATTAGCACTGCATGATCAATCGTATCAAATGCAGCGCTGAGATCTAGCAATAACAGTAGAGCCGATGAGTCCTCGTCAATCTGAAGGAGGAGATCGTTAGTCACTTTAACTAAAGCTGTTTCAGTGGAATGAGAGGCCCTAAATGCAGATTGAAACGACTCGAGGAGGTCATTTTCCGATAGATATAGAGTAAGTTGTTTTAACACAACTTTTTCGAGGACTTTAGATAGAAAAGGTAAATTGGAGACAGGACGCAAATATTTCAACTTGGCAAAAGCCGAATTATCTTCAGGTGACCACTCAAACTGACTCTTAGCGGATGTTAGCTTAGTGTAAATAATAATAAAATAAATCTGATAAAAAAATTATCAAAACCAAGGAATCTCTGGAGTTGCTTTCTATCTGACGTATTACACCAGTGCCAACAGTTCACTACACAGGGAATGTACTCTCTTGGGTGTTTTGGGAGAAGCTCAAAGGGTACTTTATTCAGAGAGACAAAGTCAGTCAATTAAATTGTCATCAGCACCCAAGTCAATTAGAGCAAGAATGGGAAATAAGGTGTGAATCCAGGTAAGAGTCCCCTTCAGTTGAACTTGTTTGGTAGAGGGAGATGATCTATGAGACAATGGCTCACCAGCGCCTCTCCTGCTGCTGGCGAGCCTGTTCTTTTGGACAGGATGGACAGTTAATCCGGATGTGGCCTGTCAGACCGCAGTAGAGACATAGTCCTTGGCGAATCCTGCGCTGATGCTTCTCAGGAGTTAGTCCGACCTCTCCAGCATGGGTTCCTCGATGTAGAGAGGTTGAGGTGACAAAGTCATGGGTTGAGACAGCGGAGGATGACTCAGTCTTCCCTAGAAGTTTTAACAGCTGCAAAACCTTGGGCCAGGAGGGGGGCAGGGAATAGCTAACCCTGACAGCTCTGTCCCTGCGTATTTCTTGAAGACAATTATCTAGTCGAACGGCTAGGGAAATTAACCGTTGTAGGGAAGTAGTTTCACCCCTGCCTGCTAACGTCCTTTATTTCCTCACTCAATCCCTTTATAAAAATCGCCCAGCAGGGCTTGCTCATCCCACCCACACTCAGCTTAGCACGCCTACCTCACAGCTAAAAGGTCCTGGGTTCAATTCCCATCCAGGGTAGGGCCTTTCTCTGCGGAGTTAGCGTGTTCTCCCTGTGTCTGCGTAGGTTTCCTCCGGGTATTCCGGGTTTCCCCTACCACCAAAAACATGTAAAACAGTCCCCCCAAACACACATGGGGCCAGGACTCAAGATTTGTAATCTCAGTGGGACTATCCAGGTTAAATAAAGGTTAAATAAAACAGCTGGGGTCAGATCAAGGCCAAGAGCAGACTCAAGACTAGACCAGACCAAGACCCTAGACTAAACCAGACCAGCGCTCCCGTGGGCTTACAACTTGCACCATTAGGGGCCGGTGCATATTTGATTGGGCAGCAGTTGAAGGCAAGGCCCCTGACGACCTGATCTCTGGACACAAAAACTGGCTTTAGGGATGTGGAATGTCACCATGCTTGCGGGCAAGGAGCCTGAGCTTGTGTGGGGGGTTGAGAAGTACCGACTAGAGATTGTCGGGCTCTTCTCCACACACAGATTGGGCTCTGGAACCACACTCCTTGAGAGAGGCTGGACTCTCCACTACTTTGGAGTTGCCACGGTGAGAGGCACCCCTCCCTAGACTCTGGGAGGGGTGTCGTAAAGCGTTCCGACTAGGGACTCCGTCGTTCTACAGGGGGACTTCAATGCTCACATGGGCAGCAACAGTGAAACCTGGAGGGGCATGATTGGGAGAAACGGCCCCCCGGATCTAAACCCAAGCGATGTTCTGTTATTGGATTTCTGTGCTAGTCACAGTTTGTTCATAACTAACACCATGTTCATGCATAAGGTTGTCCACCAGTGCACGTGGCACCAGGACACCTTAGGTCGGAGATCGATGATCGACTTTGTGGTCATTTCATCTGACCTCGGGCTGTACGTCTTGGACACTCGGGTGAGGAGAGGGGCAGAGCTGTCAACTGATCACCACCTGGTGGTGAGTTGGATCCGATGGCGGGGGAGGAAGCTGAACAGACTTGGCAGACCCAAACGTACTGTGAGGGTCTGTTAGGAAAGTTTAACCGAGTCCTCTGTCAGCGAGATCTTCAACTCCCACCTCCAGCGGAGCTTTGACTGGATGCCGAGGGAAGCTGGAGACAGTGAGTCCGAGTTAGGCATGTTCTCCACCGTCATTGTAACATAATGTTTATAAACATGTTCAGTGTTGAGGTCCATTAATAGAGAGTTAGTCCTATTGTCAGAAGGCTGTGTTACAATTCCTCTCTTTACACAAAGTCATTTTGGTTTTACGTCAGCTAAGGAAAGTTCCAGTTCCATCTAAAATTGTCCAGGACAAGTTTAGATCAAGACTAAGACTGAACCAGGACCAAGACCATAACCAGACCAGACTCAGGATTGAACAGGTTTAGTTGGAATTGAAGAGGTTTTAGTTGGATTTGAGCTGGTTTTAATTGGATTTGAAGAGGGTTTAGTTAGATTTGAACATATTTTAGTTGGATCTGAGAAGGTTTTAGTTGGATTTGAACATGTTTTAGTTGGATTTGAGAAGGTTTTAAATGGATTAGAACATGTTTTATTTTG
>CM044557.2:5095085-5117585 GCA_024416835.2 Perccottus glenii
GGGCGGCAGTAGCTCAGTGGGTAGAGTGGTCGTCTTTCAACCGGAAGGTAGGCGGTTCGATTCCCACTCTCCCCACAGTTCATACTGTCGTTGTGTCCTTGGGCAAGACACTTAACCCACCTTGCCTCCAGTGACTGTAACACTGGTAATAACATTAGAACAATGTAAGTCGCTTTGGATAAAAGCGTCAGCTAAATGAATAAATGTAAATGTAAATGTAAATAATTATCACCACACCCTGTTTATATGTAACTGATTTGCTATTGTTAAGATGTTATCCTATGTTCTGAGTTAGGTTTCAGTGATCTGCATTTTCACTTTGTATGATTATTTTGTATTTTAAAAGAAGCTAACTCCTCAATTGGTGGACTCGGGTTAAGGCCTATATACCAGTATGAAGACACTGCTAAGCTAGGATGCTTTATGCTAAGCAAGGATAATTGATGTGTTGTTTATTGGATTGTGACTCGGACCCTGTTATGTTAAAGGCTGTAAAGTGTTTAGTACACAGCTATGTTTAGTAGGTTGACCTAATTTGATGTATTAATTTTGTTTTTATGTCTTGTCCTTACTCCCGTAAGGTTGCCAGATTCTATGAACATCCAAACTGCATATAGTCTGCAAGCAAGAAAATAAAGTGCCTGTCGTGCATTCCACAATCCATACCTTCACTGTGTCCAGCTCCTTTTCTCGGCATCACATCTCGCTACCCACCATTATGAAAACACAACGCAAAGTGACCAGAAAGCTTGGTGTGTAAAGAAGAGAGGGCCAACACAGGGAAAGACTAGAACAATCGGCTAGTCTGGGTTACACATGTATTATATTTAACTAAATGCATCATAATAAGCTTTAAGCGCATGCGCAGGTCACATTACTTCCTGAACAAGTGCGCACCGAGTCCGTGTTGCTTTCACATTCACCCGAACGCGGCACCGTTCAGTGCAACCGAACAAGACCACATCCTCCAGGTAGTCTTGGCTAAAGGTACCACAGTGCACACTAGAGTCCACATGACCCGTTCACATTATGATTTTGTCATGTGGACTCGGTGTGCACTGGGTACAAAGCCAAGACTACCTGAGCAAAGCTCGGACTCAGGTGCGCACTTGTTCAGGAGGTATTGTGACCTGCGCCGTTTAAAGCTTATGATGCATTTAGTTAAATATAATATGTTGATAGTGTTGATGATTTAACTTGGATACGGAGTTAGCCTTCAGTGTGTTAAGGACAACAAATTTGGAAATCCACTGTCTCCTCAAGAGTTTGTTTGCAAGCAGCGGAAAACCAGCTTATGCATCACACACACAGTAAACCTGTGTTGATCACTCAACTGCGCATAATAGCACTGAATAAATAAAAAAATATATAAATTGACCCACTTTCTGTTTTCTATCATGCGTCATGCATGTTTGTGATGACGTAATAACGCACCAGGGTTTGATAGAATCCAGTTGAGTGTTAAACCAGAGCGACGCTGCGGGGGTCACCGGAAACAAGCCCAGTGTGAAAGCAGGCTAATTCTGCTCCTGGAGGGTTAGATGGTTGGTTTAACTCCAACCTGATTCAACACATCTGCCTGGAGGTTTGTAGTGATTCTGAACAACTTGATTAGCTGGTTCAGGTGTGTTTAATTTGGGTTGAAGCTAAACTCTACAGGATGTCAACTCCCCAGGAGCAGGATTGGACACCCCTGCCTTAAATTCTTTGGGGTTGTAACAACACTTTAAATTATTTTAAAGGTTAGGTTACCAAAGATGATTAAAGTCATTTACTCACCAACATGCCAGTCCAAACACATGCAAACATATTCATAACAATGAAAATGAACAATGGCTAGGCTGTTAAGATCTATAAAGGACAACTCATGTTGCCTATTTTAAAAGTTTTAAAAGTTTGTGTAAGGAACTGATCATATAATTTTTGATGTTACTACAGCATACTGCAACAAAATCAAACCTCATTAGTTCTTCCGTCATGCCATTTGATCAAAAGACTGGTGTTACGTGCCGTCGGCTAGTCTAGGAAAACTCACAGCACAATAACAACCGGAAACACAAGGAAAAGGCTGGCGAGCTTGTGCCTTCTGGCCGCTTAGCATTTATTAACAAATATAAACAAAAACAACTCCATAATAAGCAAATCAAACGCCGCGCCGCTGGTGTGTCACTGAACCCATGGCTCTCCTGGGTTTCCTGGGATTCCTGGGTCTCCGTTGTGTAGTGGCGTTCTTCCTTTTATTGGCTGCTGATTACATTCACCTGCCAGACACCTAAAGGCGGAGACAAAAGCAAAGAAAACAAACAAATGGCACGAGGCCATAACACTTCCCCATAAAATTCACCTTACTCTCTGACATACCCCAGCACCATACCATCCCAGCCTACAGTTAGACACCTGTCATCTGTCTCTGGACAGAGCATCTGCCACAATGTTTTCCTTCCCCTTCTTGTGTTTGATGCAAAGGTTGTACTCTTGTACCATCAATGCCCAGCGCATCAACCGCTGATTATGGTTGTACATTTGAGCTAAGAACACCAGAGGATTGTGGTCAGTGAACACAGTGACAGGTATGGTTGTGGAACTCACGTATACATTGAAGTGCTGGAGGGCGAGTAACATAGCCAAGGTTTCCTTCTCAATGGTGGAATAGTTCAGTTGATGCTTCTTGAACTTAGCTGAGAAGAAGGAAATAGGATGGGACACCCCACATCATCCTGCAGCAGCACAGCCCCAGCTCCAGAAGCACTGGCATCAACTTCCATACAAAAAGGTTTGGTGTAATTTGGAGCTGAAAGGACAGGAGCACTACAAAGGAGGGATTTTGCTGCTTTAAAGGCATGTTCACTCCTCGGTCCAGGTATACGGAACAGGACGGGCTACAAAGAGCGGTCAAAGGAGCAACTAAGACCGAAAAGTTTTTACAAAAACACCGATAGTAACCGAGCCCCAAAAATCGTCTCAGTTCTCTCCTCGTGGTAGGAGGAGTAGGAGATCACGGCCTCCACTTTAGCATCCACAGGCCGCACTTGGCCATGTCCAACTATTTTACCCCAAGTACGTAACGGAAGCCTTTCCAAACTCACATTTTTCCAGATTTAATGTCAGGTTTGCCTGTGACAACCGTTTAAAAACTGTGGTTAAGGTAGATACATGTTCACCCCAATTATCAGAATGCACCACTATATCATCCAGATATACATTACAGTGGGGAACATCACCAAGGACTAAGTGCATCAGGCGTTGGAAGGTAGCAGGGCATTTTTCATGCCAAAAGGCATTACCGTATACTGCATGAAATGGTCAGGGTAACAAAAGCAGATATATCGGACGCTCTAGGTGTTAACGGGACCTGCCAATAACCTTTCAAAAGATCCAATTTTGTGATGTACACAGCTGGACCAATACTATCAATGCAATCCTCCATGCGAGGCAGAGAACGAGTCAGATACAGTCACTGCATTAACTTTTCGAAAATCTGTACAAAGCGGGCGTACCATCAGCTTTTGGAGTTAGTAAACAGGAGAACTCCAGGGGCTATAGCTAGGTTTAGCTAACCCGTTCTCTACCAAGTACTTAACCTCCTGCTTCATTACCTCTCTCTTGCTAAAGGACGATAAGCATGCTGTTTGATTGGAGCGGCTGTACCTACGTCAATGTCATGCTCTAAGACATGGGTACGCGATGGTGTATCTCCAAACAGAGAGGGATAAGACTGGAACAGGTCTATGATGTCTCCTCTATGTTCCTCCAACAGGTATGAGAGCCTAGAGTCTATGTGAGACAAAACTCAGAGTTAGACAACCGTCCACATTGTTGACTAATACAAGGCTCTACCCGTCATCCTCACTTTTCATCACCTCAGAACATATCATAGAAACAGGCTGCTCTGAAACCACTGTTTTTCCCTTCCCTTACATAGAATGATTTCAACATATTAATATGGCACAGTCTCATTTTCCTCCTCCGGTCAGGAGTGAAAATAATGTAGTTTGTGTCAGACACTTTCTTCTCAACTACATAAGGTCCAGCTAAACGAGCTGAAAGAGCAGAACCAAAGCTTGAAGCAACACTAAAACCTTATCACCAGGTTTAAATTGACGCTAGCTTTCTTATCAAAACGTGTTTTCATACTGGACTGTGAAGAAGAAAGAGCTTCTTTGGCTAAGGAAGTAGCACACTGTAACCGCTCCCTATGCTGTTTAACCAAGTCCGACACGTTACCTTTTAGAGGAGAGTTGGACAAAAACTGGTCTTTGAACACCTTCAACGGACCACGATATTGTGTCCAAACACTAGTTCAGCTGGACTGAAACCTAGGGACTCCTGAGTAGCATCCCTTGTTGCAAACATCACAAATGGGACTCCCTCATCCCAATCTTTTCCAGTACCATAACAATATTTACTGAGCATTGACTTAAGGGTTTGGTGCCAACGCTCTAGTGCACCCTGAGATTCTGGATGATACGCACTAGACACTGAATGAGAAATACCAAAATCCTGTAAAGTCTGTTTGAAAATCTTTGAAAGAAAATTGGTTCCCTGATCAGTTTGTACTATTTTAGGCAGGCCAAAAGTTGTAAAACTTCGTAAGGGCTTTTGTAATAGTTGTTGCAGTAATCTTGCGCAATGGGATCGCTTCAGGAAAACGAGTGGACACACACATAATTGTCAGCAAGAACTTATTTCCTGATTTTGTTTTTGGTAGAGGACCCACACAGTCAACTATTACATGTTCAAATGGCTCGCCAACAGCCGGAATAGGACAGAGTGGTGCAGGAGGTACGACTTGGTTTGGTTTACCTACAGACTGACAGGTGTTGCAAGTCCTGCAAAACGAACTACATCAGCTTTTAACCCTGGCCAAAAGAAATGCTGTAGGATACGATTGTATGCCTTAGTCACCCCAAGATGACCAGCCCACAAGTGTTCATGAGCTAAAAATAGCACCTGCTGTCGATAATCCACTGGAACCACTATCTGAAAAACTCTACACCAGTCCTTTGAATCAGTATTTTCACATGACCTTGGAATCCATTTTCGCATTAACATGCCCTTGTCCATAAAGAACAACTGTGGTGTTACTGACTGTTCACTTGAATTTTCAGCTGCAGCAAAACATTTTTCTAAAGATGGATCAGTCTGTTGGGCCTGAACAATAGCTTCACAGGTCATCGGTGGTGACTTTTGTGACGGCCTCTCTGGCTCTACAAGCATAGCTTTAACTTTAGACTGATTCTTAAAATCACCTGTAGGAGCACCTTTCTCTTCCAACAGAATAGGGGCCAACACTGAATCACCCAAATTAATGTCCTCCTCGGCCAATTTACGAGCCTGAGCTCGAGTCAACACACAAACATCAAATACTTTCGGATGGTTCTTGGCCAAGTCATCTACTTCAGAATCAAGAATGGGCTGACTAACAACTTCAGGAGAAGGATACACTTTTCCACCAGCAATATCATTCCCCATGATAAAATCCACCCCTTCAATGGGAAAACTATCACGGACAGCTACTGAAAAACAACCACTGGCCAATTTTGACTCAATGTGGACCTGGTGGAGAGGAGCAGGTATATAGCTCATGCCAATCCCCCTGACTATAGCGCTTGAATTACAGTCAGACTTTGAAGATAAAGGCAGTACACCCGATAAAATGAACGACTGTGAACCCCTGTATCCTCAGAACGGTAACTGGACGCTTGTCCTTTTCCTCTCCCACCATTGACACAAAAGCCTCAAAGATAAAAGGTTTAAAACATACATCTGGTAGTTTTGGAACACCCAACTGGCTTTCCCCAGTAGCCTGGGTGCCAGCAGGAACTGTTTGAATCAACCCCACCCCTTTAGCATGTTTTGGAACAGGCTGTTTGCGATCTTAATGCATCACATTCAGCAATAAGGTGACCAGTTCTGTGACAATAGAAACACTGTTTTGGCCTTTCCTTTAGACGCTGAATTTAGAAATTCACGCTGAACTGGTTTCTCCTGTAGTTTTGGTGCTGTCTCATGCTTAAAAAACGCATTTTTATGTGTTAGAGCAAACTCATCAGCCCAGACTGCAGCTTGCTGTAAAGTTGCGACTTTCTGTTCATTTAGATAGACAATGATGCGAGGAAGGCAGTTTTTAAAATCCTCGAGTAGCATTAATTCGCGCAAGGAGACAAAGTTATTGCTTTTACTCGCTGAACACCATCTGTCAAAAAGTATGTTTTTTTCACGAGCGAAGTTTACATAAGTCTGGTTTTGTGTTTTTTTAAGACTTCTAAACCTCTGTCTGTAGGCTTCTGGGACCAGTTCAAAACATTAAGAATGGCACCCTTTAATTTTTCATAATTCAGACTATCTGCAACAGACAATGACGCGCAAGCCTCCTGAGCT
Source organism: Perccottus glenii (assembly GCA_024416835.2). Taxonomy (NCBI): domain Eukaryota; kingdom Metazoa; phylum Chordata; class Actinopteri; order Gobiiformes; family Odontobutidae; genus Perccottus; species Perccottus glenii. The sequence continues at coordinate 5,101,467 of CM044557.2, forward strand.
TTTCCACTGAGTTTACATTGCAGCAGAATTGCCCATGCATCCTTAGGCCAATGCAAAGCAGCAGCAATACGCTCAAACGCCCCAAAATATGATTCCACTTCTGTCTCTCTGAACACTGGCACCAACTGGATGTTTCTACTGACATCGAATGCATCAGAAGAAATGGGTGAAACCGGTAACTCTGTTCTACCACCTTCTAACTCCAACTGACGCATTTTAAATGCTGCCTCATTCTCCAACTTTTAATTTCAAGCTCTTTAGCAGTTAAAGCTTCAATTTTCTTAAGCTCCAACTCCCTAGCTGACTCAGCCTCTAATTTTTCAACTCCAGCTCACGCCGGAGTTGAAACTCGCGCCCTCTCCTCCTTTTGAATTTTTAGCCGAGTTATTCGGACCTCTAAACGAGCATCAACTTTTGAACTTGGGGTGGATTCCAAGCTAAATCCTTCAAATCGAGGTAACGTTTCCGGTCTCTCATCCACTACACCAACATGCTCTCTAGGAATGGACCCTACCTGCAGCAGCGCTGCCTAAAAGACTATGACGCACGGGGATACCCCCGCCCGCCGCCTTCACATAAGAAGGATCGCCAGACTCTGGTAAGGACAACACACCCCTACTAACCAAAGCATCCAACAATGCTCCTTTCAACTCCTCCTTACGCATAGCGCTTGAAACAGAGACCTCATAATAACTGGCAATTTCACACAGGTCACTTTTCCTACATGTCACAAACACGGCTAAAGTAGGCTTAGCAACAAAAGCGTCTAAATTAAACGTAGCCATCACTCCCAGTTACGGATCGCCACTACCCGGCTCAATCAGCTGATTAGGTTCTTTCTGATTACACCTGTGTCCAATTGAGTTCCCACTACGCGCTCCCGCAAGACCCAAATGCGCACGCTCCAACTTCCACACACCCACAGACACAATCCAGTGAAACAAACAAGTTGGATAGGACGTCATGCACATAACATAATCTTCCCAGATCCCTACCTATCAAAAATCTTAGCCTGTATATCTTCCAGAGCTTGCCGGGCTCGAGGCGACTTTATAAGGCTGAAACACAGCGGCCAAAGCCCTGTACGCCTGCCCCGTCAGAGAATAATCTCCGCCCAGGATTCGCTCCAAAAATAACAAACTAAAATAAAAACGGAGACCGATGGAATGACTGCAACAGTCAAGCTGGACCCCTAACCAATCCGTGGAAGTTATGTTTCACAATGTGCAGACCAAACAAAAAAACCTATCCACCCACCAAAACAGATTAAACCCCGAACTACACACACTACATACCGTTTCCAGGATCCCGGACGAGCCCCCATTTGTTACGTGCCGTCGGCTAGTCTAGGAAAACTCACAGCACAATAACAACCGGAAACACAAGGAAAAGGCTGGCGAGCTTGTGCCTTCTGGCCGCTTAGCATTTATTAACAAATATAAACAAAAACAACTCCATAATAAGCAAATCAAACGCCGCGCTGGTGTCACTGAACCCATGGCTCTCCTGGGTTTCCTGGGATTCCTGGGTCTCCGTTGTGTAGTGGCGTTCTTCCTTTTATTGGCTGCTGATTACATTCACCTGCCAGACACCTAAAGGCGGAGACAAAAGCAAAAAGAAAACAAACAAATGGCACGAGGGCCATAACAACTGGCAAGAACCAATGAGGCTTGATATTTATGTAGTAACTAATACAATAAAACATCATTGTAAACAAAGACTGACATTTTTATGTTTTCATCATACAAAGACATTGTATGATTTCAGAAGACTTTGAATATGACATGGAAATTGAATACGTTACTTTTTAGATGCTTACTCTGAAGTCATTGTATGAAAAGATGTCACTATCAATAGGTTTATGATGCAAGTAGTGAGTAAATGATCACAGAATTGTCATTTTGTGGATAGAAAGACTGCTTTAAAATAAATTGACTCACATTCTTATCAAGGCTCTCCAGTATTGAAGTCATTTCTGGAATGTCCTCATAACGCTTTGATCGGAATAACTGTATCAGCTTTGAGAGATGACCATCTAGGCCTTCAAAAAAGGATTTGCCCAGATCCTTTGACACAAGCCTGGTGAATTCTTTGCTGATCTATAACATAAAAACATAAATACATTTACAAATTGAACAAAGGTCTCAGGGACAGTCTTAAAACATTAACAAGTTAAAAAATAAAATCACTCAACATAATCTTAGGATATTAAGTTTGCATATCTTTCTAATAGAACAGCACAACTTTCACAGCCCAAGATTTTCTGATTAATTCAAAGCACACAGAAACAAATAAACACAATTTACCTGTCTCTCAGTGAAAATTGCTGGCCATCGGATTTTCATTTGTGACACTGGTGGCTCCTCATCAACGACTTCTTGCCTTCTCAAAGAATACGTGCAGCTCATAGCAGCATCAACAAATGTAATGTCTGGAGTCCTCTTCATCATCTCCACAGCCATTTGCTCTCTTTCCTTTTTTAGACTTTCCCAGTCTTTGCCCTGAGGTAGATCTGGTAGAAAATTAGTTTCACAGCGTCTTGGTTTCTTGACTTTGTTTCGCTTTCCTCTTGTCTCCCCAAGACCTCCCTTTCAGAATTCACTTTCAGTTCTGACAACCAGCATCTCTCAGCTTTTGTCTGTAGTTGCCCATTTTAAACTTCAAACTAATTTTCCACCCATACCACCCAGATGTGGAGCTTGGCTCTTTGAGACAGGGGTGTTTTTCAATTAAGGCAGCAGCTACACTCTCAATCTCTTCATTTCCAGGATAGGCTTTGTATAAGTATATATTTTCTGCGAGTTTCTCAAGAATTTCAATCTTAATGTCTCTGGGAATTGACAGAAGTGTTCCATCCTTTCGAAATGCCTCATTACCTTGTCTTAGCCTCAGCTCCACATCATAAGTAAAAACAGGGATGGGAAAGGTGGTCGGCCATGGCTGCGAACGGGCGGCAGATAACTCTGAATGAATGTTGGGTGAAGAAGTTGATGGAGATGACGATTCTTCTAAAATTGTAGTGTCAAAACTGGAGTCTGACAATGTATCTGGAAAGGTGAAAAGGACCTTCAGTGTCACCTTGTCTTTGGGCAGATCAGCTATGCAGGTAAGGTTACAGAAATCATGGAAGTCTTCATCTTCATATTGAAGGTCAAAATAATCCTTTAGCTGGAGCTTGCTTTTGAGTTCAACCTTGAGGCCATCAACAGAATCTGGAACAGGATCAAGTCTAACTTTTTGAATGTTCTGTGGGGAGATGATCACGCGGAACAGCATTTTGAAGTAGAAATAGAAAATTCCAGGGTTTCTCTCCAACTGGGTAAAAAGTAAAAAGATGTTATTAATTTGATTGATGGTTACATATTTTAATGTGAACACATTAAAAAAATCAAATGTTCCTTAGTGAAGCAAGAAGGTTTTTGGTGTGATATTTAACTTTCCAGCTCTGACATAAGGATAAAGTGGATGGTATCCATTAAGCTCCTGGTGTTCCACAACCTGCAGTGCTGAAGTGCAATAACTCGTTAGCTCATAACGCAAATGCTCTATGTACCAGGCTTTGAAGGGTTTGAGGATGAATGACACTTTGTTGTTCACAATTATCATTTTAACAATCTCCCCAAAGTCGGGCAGTCCACTGGTGTGCCCTACAGACAAAAACATTCCCTCCGAGTACTTGGTACCATAGATGCAGGCATGGGTTGAAAGAAGTACAGTGTTTATGTTTCCATATTTATGCTCAATGGCCTGCCTCACTGAACGTTCAAGTGTGTCAGGTGAAACGACAGCAACGCGTCCTACTTCTAGATCAGGTTTGAAAACACTTGGCAAATCCAAGAAGTAAGCCAAAGCAAGCTGATGCTTTTTGGCCTGAGTGAGCAAGACATTCTTGAAGTTTTTACTATCATGTACAATTCTCTTAAAGAATTTGTGCTTCGCCTCAAAGCGAATAGTCCAAAAATCTGTCAGAGGCCCAAATCGACGAATCATCTCAGGATAGTGTTCCAAGAAGTGATGTTTGGGGAGAATATGGAAATCTGGGAAACACTCTTTGAGCAAGCACCTGTGTTCTGAGATTTTGGACTCCAAGTAGCACAATGTCTCATCAGAAAATTGTCCAGTAGCTAGGAGCTCAACAATATCTTTCAGATCTAGTAAGATTTGCCAAATTTTGTCTCCTTCTGGTACTCTGTGACCCATCATCAATGGCAGTAGCCTTAACAGAGTCCAGTTTTCATGGCAGTTTCCACCAATTGAATGTTTTGACACAAAAGTCTTTGAAATTTGTTGTGGTTTGTTTGTTTTGTCCGTAAACTTGAAAGGAAAAGATTTGATGACAGCATTAAGGTCATCTAATGTGAAGTACCTTTTGGAAATAAAGGACTTTATGCAAAGACTTAACTCTGTTGGTACTATACCTTCAAACAGGTCGTGCATAAAATCGGGAGGAAACCCTTGAAGTGTCTGAAAATAATTCAGTTTCTCAAGAACACAGTCTCTCTTTACTCCATTCAGGAAACCAGTGAATTCATCTTCAATTCATCAAGGGTGTGTTTGTGAGTTTCAATCGTCCTGAGTGGAAACACCCCCTCTCTGACTTCATGCAAGTCAATATCCTTGCGACTAGCTGGGCAAAATCTGCAGAATTTATCTACATTAAAATTTTCTTGGAAGCCAGCTAGCGAGTGGGCCCCCAAGTTGTCCGCTGACACATACAACACAGAACCCTTGACACTTGTTCCCAGTTTTTGAACATACAATCCTTCCTCTTCAAGGACTTGAATGTCCTTAATGAGTGGTTGAAAAATGGCATCATAGCCATAAGTCTTTACATCACTGCTATTACACAGACAAGCCAGATAAATTGATTGTACCGAAGACCTATACTGTGCTGGCAAGTTTGATATTAACCAATACACTGCACAGACCTTGTGCTTTTTTTTGGATGTGCCCAGTGGGTTACATACCTCATAGTCATCTATATACATCCCAAGTGCAATGTTTAGACTCTCTGAGGAGAGCAAAGGATTCCCTTTGCAGAACAGTCCATCTCTGTATGTTTTAATCTGACCGGACTGGTCAGCAGTTTCCTGCATGATTTTATCCAAAATGTCATCACGGTTCAACAACTCAAGTCAAAACTTCCAAAATTGGAATATAAACAAACTTTCTTTGGGAGGACGATTCCAACAAATATTCAACTGGCTCAATTACTTTGAAGTTGTCCTTGTAATAAGTGGTTCTTTTGTATTCGGTTGCAAAAGGGCCACTCTTTGAAATGGAAGTTAGGGGATTTGTTTTTCAACTATCTCAGCTAAGGCAGCAGTCAATTCATTGGTTAATAAACAATTGTGCTTAACCAATACATTTTCAATTATTCTTGGAGTGAACTCTTGCACAATTGAATAAACACTGCAAAGCTCATTTACAATTTCCTGTGTGGTGGCTTTTGAGACGTGTAAAGTTGTTTGCATGCGAAGTAACAGTGATGCTACTTTGTGTTTTATCAAATCCTGTAGGTCTTCAACATCTATGTCATTATCTACTGCTGAGCAATCCGGGCTGAATGAATGGGTTTCGGAGTCTGCACTTTCAGGGTTTGAATCATCAGGAATGCAAGTTTGATACAAGTCTGTTCGAAAATCTTGAAAAGTGCAGTGGCGATGATTCCTACTTTTGTGAGCACGGAAAGTGCTGCACACACTGCTCTGGAAACTACAGTTTTGAAAGGGGCACGTCACTGACTCTTTCTTTTTAATGTGTGTTGTAAGATGAGCAAAATACTGTGAAATACTGCAAGCCTCTGAAAAATTACACAGGTCACAGTTCACATTTGATGTTGCTTTAAGCAATTTTGAGGAGGTTTGAAGACATTGACTATGTTCGCAGGTTAAATGCTTCTTCAGAGACAGTTCACTCCTAAATGTGCATACACAATCTTTATAGATGCATGGGAGTGGACAGTGACTTGCCTGATGACAGTGTTTAAGCTTGTAGTGTGTGATTAGGGCACGCTGGTTGGGCGAGGAAAATCTGCAAATCTTGCAACACCACCTCATTGATTTCTGCTTCCACACTGCTTGCACTATACTGATCCTGCAAATAAAAAAAAAAAAAAGTAAAACTCCATCCAAGTACACATATACATGTTACATACAGAAATATTCACTGAACATAGGGCTGCACAAATATAAATATCTAATTGTGATTACGGATGCCACGATAACGTAATTGTTCAAACAACAAAGCAGCACAATAGGAATAGGTATGATGTTCATTCTATTAATCAGGAGTTTCTGTGTTGTATTAACAGTTTTTGTACGTACAGTGTATTTACCATGGTAAGTGTTGTTTCCATAACCCAAAAATGCCAATTTATGTTCACTTTGTCTTATTTTGTATATAGCCTGATATTACCTTTGTATTTTAAAAAGACTGTGGTAAATCCAACATTGTTTTAACAAAACTAGTTTGGGACTGCTATTAAATACACTTGTTAAGTGTTTATTTATTAGTATTAGTCATATTCTTACAATTACTGTTTATGTTAAGTACAGGGGGACAGTACTTGTAAAGTTGCAGGTGCTACGCACAACCTCCCCTTCACTACCGCGGCCAGGGCGACTAGTTTTCCTCCCGTTTCTTTCACTGATGTTTGGCAAAATGTGGGAAAAACAGCGTGTGCTTTATGAGAGACACTGAGAAAGGCACGAGCAGCGGCTGTGAAGTCAGATGAAGACGAGGCTGGGCTGTGTCAGCTGTGCAGGAGCAGAGAGGACCGACAGAGCAGCAGACAGATAACTGGACTAGACAGTACTGGACTGGACTGGACTAGACTGGACAGTCCTGGACTGGAGTGGGCCGACAGAAGAAGCAGCAGAAGGGTAACTGTAGAGGGACTCTGCAAAGACAGAGAACAAAGTAAAAACTTATGTTTAAAACAAGCCTTGCTGTTGGGACCAGTCTCCTCTGTTCATGAGATTTACTGTTAATCACAGAACAAATGACAACATTAATCTTGGTCTTTTATTCTCCAGCTCACTGTATGTTACTGTGTGTGTAAGGACTGTTTTTAGAAAATAGTGGACTTTGTTTTGAACTGACATTTGCCTAAATATAATACTTTAGTAAATGTGAACTGTACTGGGTTAGAGGTAATGTCTGTCATGTTGAAAACCTGACATAAACATTTACCTGTCTACTGTTGTCATGATTTACAGATGACAAATGTACAAATATAAAACTAACACATGCACTTTAGCTACAGTAATGTTTAAAGTATGTATGACTGCAGAGTAAGGAAAGTGTTTTCTAGAGTAAAAAGTCTCAGAGGTTAGTGGGCATTGCAGGTGTAATGTTTAATGTAATGTTTAATGTAATGTTTAATGTAATGTAACACACACCTTTGTCTGAATATCCTCTTCAAAGTGCTCACAACACAACCGAGAGTCTTTCTTCTGATCAGCCTCAGCCTGACAGCATCACCTTTAGGAAATCTGTGGAGAGAGAACAAGATCTATTTTCATAAAATAGGCATGTTTCAAATGTATTTACCAAAATGGCACAACCCAGATCTTTGTAAAAGAGTACATTAAGCCCACTTCTAATTTTTGCTTTTATTATTATGATTATATTATGGCCTTTAGTAAAACTTGCTTCAGGTCTAAACGTGTAGGTTATAACAATAAAAACAGCTTATTACCACCACAAACACCAAACTGTATAAGAGCATTATGGCTTTCTAATTATAGGTTAAATCTGATCGTATCTTTATATTGTTAACCAAGTTTGGTCCAGTGTATCATATTAAACTATCGTTAAAGAGTAACTAAACCCTAAACCAACTTTTTTTAGTTAATGATCTGTAAGAATGGGGCCTTATTAGTGCTGTTCACTGATCTGAGTAAAAGTTTTGACATTTGAGTATAAAGTATATTCATTTTACAATATATGATGTAAAACCGTCTAAGTGCTGCCCTCTTCAGGTTGAACGGTGGTTACTGCAGTTGAATTTTTCTATTTGTAGTTGTTTCCTTGTGTGACACCACCCACGCCCCTGGCACGACCCCACCACACCCTTCTCTCCAGCTTTGCGCTTCTCACAGCTGTCAATCCGCCTCTGTTGGGTTTCTGCCCTCTGTCTCCGCCCACTTTTCCAGCATTTTTCTAATACTGCCAGTGGAGCCGGCGGAGTTCGGCTCTGACCAGGGGTTTAGTTACATTTTAAAACGGTGGAGCAGTAAGTTAGGCCTTTAGCAGCCACCAGCTAACAAAAGCTCAATAGTTTAGCCAACTGTATATATTCTGCACAGTATTTTAACACATGCAAAAATGTACTCATCTAGAAACTGGAGCGTGGTTTATTTAGTGCAGTTGGACGATGAAAAAGTGATTTAAATCAGCTGAATTAAAGCAAACACAGCTAGAGTCTCTCTTCTGTCCATAAATATCCAGCGGCTTCTTCTCCCGAAAGCAGCTTAGGCTTAAACAAGACGGGAGCAAGTGCCAACCAAACCACGCCCCCGTGACCTCGACATAGCAGAATGGAGGCAGCTGATAGGTTAGTTATTAATCCTAATATATTGAGTTATGTGACAAATGTCAATATAACAATTATGGGAATAATAAGAATGTGTTCAAACAAAGACGACATAGTTAGAATGATGACTGTGACAAAAATAGTCACTTCGTAATTGGCGCCGATTTTTCAATGAATGTCAATGAGGGTCAGGCTTGATGAAGCCTACTCCTACTTCCTAATAGGCCCGGAAGCGGGCTTGCTATGTCCATGCCTTCTAATGGTCAATGCCCAGTACACACGGACATCCAGCTTTACTCTATCACTCAATATTCCGTTAGTTATTTCTCGTACACGGGCAGCACTCTGTTGGACTTGTAGCAGAGATGCAGCCCTTGGCACTAAAGACCTGTCACTGGCTCATGACTCTGGACTTGACTGAACATGAACATCTCATGACTCGTGTAACATCGTGAGTTTTGACTCAACACAAACTCAAAAACTGTCTTGGACTTGGGCGTTTCATGTCAACTTTGCTAATTAGATTAAACGTGAAAGTGCACACCATTGGTGTACGTTGTTTATCGCTGCTCCTCGGGGTAAACCGAGCAGAGCTGGAGCTGCAGAGGAGACAGTTACCAGACCGACCCAGTGACAGTACACGCGGATTAAAATACTTGTGCTTTCACGGAGGATATACAGTAATAATTGTTCAGAGTCAAATTACAATAAAAGGAGATCCACAGAAAAGTGGTGACTCAGACTCCAGTAGGACGCTAAAATGTAGGCTGTAGCAAAAGTGAGTGGTTGTGTTTAGATGTCTTCTTTAGATTCTTTGTTTTGTGAGAATATTTGTCACTAATATCATTTATAAACATTTTAAAATCTCTAAAATGAATTAATATAATACTGTAATTGTAAACAATAACACAACTCTTTTGTTTTGCCTAAGATGACCAGAGAAACTGGGGGCCAGCCTGAACCAGTCGCTGCAGATCTGCAGGTGTGCAGGCAAACATGAAGACCATTGGAAGAAGCAAAGGTGAGTTTGAATACTGTGATGTTTTTGTATGCTTAGTTGTAGTCGCTCTGCACCAATAAAGAGGAAAAGGTGTGAGGTGTCACTGATGACCCCAGCTAACATCCAGATGGAAGTGAGAGCAGCATGAACTGTACAAGGTAATGTGTTTAGTCCATTTTCAATTTTTTTTACTGTTACTGTGCAATTGCTTGTTTTAAAATGCTCTAAACAAAGAACACATGAGGTGTGTGATAATCTATCATTTTATTGTCATTAAAATGGTCTAATTTTAGAAATAAAAAGCATGTATATATTTTATTTTTAGGACCTGGTTAATGCCTTGCCCAAGGACACAACGACAGTATGAACTGTGGGGAGAGCGGGATTCGAACCGCCTACCTTCCGGTTGAAGGACGGCCGCTTTACCATTGAGCCCCAATGAGAATTTACTTTATTATTTTTTATTTATATTAAGTGTGTATATATAAAATATTACATCATATAAAAATGGAAATGCTTACTGTAAGAACAATTTCTAAATAATAAATAAGTCTTTTGTAAATGTTTATGTTTATTCATGTTTATTTTGAGTTTTATAGCTGATTTTATAATGCATGCTGTAGCAGATCAGTCTTTGAATTCCACACGCAGACTAACAGACTAACCATCCCCCAGATGGTCAGTGGTTGTAAGACTAAGAAGTCTTCAGGATTAACAGCTGTTTGTTTTCACTATCAGGCCAAAGGTGACTCAGGACCAGGACAGAACATGGGCGCCGTGCCAAATAACCGTAAATTCTGTGAGATAAGACTGTTGATTCAGCTATACCCAGAACTTTCTTTGGCCATTCTGAAGGACGTTGGAATGTGTTCGATCTCCCAGGAGCCCCTGGCCTTTGTATGATCACATACTACCCTCCGGTGGGTGAATGGACTAATGACCTCGAATTGATCGAAAAGACATTTCTGTATTAATTTGAATAAAAGACACTGTGTAATGCGCTAACAATTATTGTTCAGCTTTACAGGACGTGCAGTTGTGACGAGATCAAAATGACTGCTCTCATCCTATTTTTGTTTACAGGCCATGTTTTATTTTTAATGAGATGTAATGATTATAATGCCACGATATTTGTACTATGTGCATTTTCTCTTTACAATTCTACCGTACAAATGTTTTGTGTGTTTGATGAAAAACCATAAACATTGCGAAGCAAGGAATGTTTTGACTGCCTCCCAAGTGCCTCTGTCCCTTTCACCAACGGAAGTTATTTTTGAATTTTATTTTGTAAACGACCGTTGCCTGCTAATGAGTCCGCTTGACCTACAAAAAGGTTTGAAATATACAATAAATTTTGTTCCACTTCATGATTGTGTCCCACTTGTTGTTGATTCTTCACAAAAAATTACAGTTTCTTTTCTTTATGTTTGAAGCCTGAAATGTGGCATATATATAGGGAGACCGGGTATGGTTGTAACACTTTTTTCTTCAGCACCTGAAACTACCTTTTTTTTTTTTGGTACATGTCTGAAACTTTTAGGCAAAGTACCCACACTTGTGTACTACAATTGGCAACAATTTAAATTTCTCCAACTATCTCACATACTTTTTGAGATGATGACAAATACAAGGTGGTCCTTTATTACAACCTACCCCCCTACTGGGGTAGGTTGTAACACATACTGGGGTAAGTTGTAACAGGTAGACAAAATGCACAAAAACACAAAAAAAGGGTACTCCAAGTGTTATGCAACAACAACAGTTTATTTTAAATGAATAGCTGCAAATTAACAAACATATTTACCCCCATTCCACAGAACGAACAAATGAAATGCAATCACAATAGTGAAAAAAACAAAGAAATAAATTAAATGCATTTTAAGTCACAATGGTGACAAGAACAAACCAATTAAGCGCATTCTTATTCAGAGTCACAATGGGGACAAATGAAATTGGTCAGGCCTGGAGTGCATGCCTGGTGGGCCCAAAAGCTACATAAAACACACTTGACCCACACTTCCTTGGGTCTTGAATTTCTAAATGGTTCCATGCAGATGACACAGAAATCTTCCCCTTCAGAAGAGGGGTTATCATCCTTCACCTTTTTCCCGGCAGGTTTTTTTACCTTCTATTTTTGGCTTTTCACACTCCCCAAGATTTTTTTTTGATGTTTTTCCCTTTTCGACGCTCCTCTTCTTCCAATGCAAGCTTCACGGGTGTATCAGTGAGTATTTCCGAGCGCCTCTTCTTCCTACCCTTACCCGTCTCTTTCCTTGGGCCTGCTTTTGGAAATGGCCTAATGAGTGATGGACTGAACAACTGGCCCACGATGGACCCCGAATGCAGGTGGCTGGAGAGGAGCCGGGCGGCAGATGAGCTGGAGAGGAGCCGGGCTGCAGGGGAGCTGAAGAGGAGCCGGGCGGCAGGTGAGCTGGAGAGGAGCCGGGCGGCAGGTGAGCTGGAGAGGAGCCGGGCTGCAGGTGAGCTGGAGAGGAGTTCTTTTGAAGAGCCCCAGATGGATCAGGACGATCTGTGACTTGAGAAGGCGCAAAGTCACAGTCTTGAAAAATATTTGAATTATAAGGCCATATGCCTGTACACTGGAAGCCCGCCTGTATGATTTTTCTGTGTTGCGGCTGTAGGCAGGGCGATCCTCACAATGCCTGGAATGCCGTAAATACTCATAGTTTTACCTGGATTCCCCCTCATCCAGTCATCGCTCGCCGAATTCATCATCCTTTTAAATGGACCAAACACACTACGATCAAGTGGTTGGAGTTTATGGCTGCAATGTGGTGGGAACGTAAGTAGTACAATTCCCTGGCCTTTGCAAAAATCCACAGCTCTCACAGAGATATGGGAAGAGTGGTTATCGAGCAGGAGCAACACCTTTCTTTCTAGACTGACCATTGTATGCTTCACAAAGTGAACGAGGAATGATAAGAAATCCTCTTCCTGCATCCAGCCTGATGAGTTAGCACTTCCTGCACTCCCCAATGGCCCACTCTGAATGAAGTGATCTTTAAAATTCTTGCGAGGGAACACAAAAAATGGAGGAATGGAATTCCCCAGAGCCTGCACAGCACATGCAACCGAAACAAGTGTGCCCGGTTTCACGCCGGTTTCGTCGACATTCCATATGTCACTGCCATCGAACTCGTTTTTGTCAATCGCCTCCCTCAGTCGACTGAAGAAGAGTTCCACATTTGCACGATTAAAGCTGGTGGCTCTTGAAAGGCTAGTTGCCTGCGGACTCCTCACTGAAAGTCTGGGGTTCCGCTTCATAAATGAGCTAAACCAATCAGGCCCTGCCATTTTCTTCTCATTCCAGGTTTGTGGATGTTGTATGCTGTATTCCACCGCGAGTTGATAAGCAAACTTTCTGACCTAAAAGGAATCATAACACGATGTCTGAATAGAGACACTTAAAAAAAAAAAAAAAATTGTCTAAATGTATGTGTTGGTATTTATTTAACTTTTACCTGATTTTAAATAATAAAATTTTTGTGAATGATGAAGAATAAAATAAGTTTGCATGAAAGGTCCAATACAAATTAAGATGTCTTAAATCTTGCCTTTCCTACCCTGTTCTCAAGACGCTTATCCATCATGCTCACCTCACGTGGAGTTAGCCCATAGTATATGTCAGCTGCCTGGCTGTTTAGCTAGCTGTAGCTAAACAGTGGCTAATTTCAAAGCATGGTGGTTTGAAATTAGCAGGAGGTTGATACACCATTCTTTACTAGATAAACTAAAGTTTGACCTGATATAACTCATACAACATTATCTACAACAGTATAAGTACTAAAAACATTATTATCTTTTTTTTTTTTTTTTACTTTCTTACCTCAGAATTAGATTTTTGGCTGTAGCTTCAGGAGAGATGGCAACACAGACAGCAAAACCTCCATGTGGGATCATAAAGGAATTCTGAAAAAACTGAAACTGTCACATCTCACGACTCCTATCTTATCCCTGATTCGTGGAAATGGTAGTGTTACAACTCTCCCCGTGTTACAACTATACCTGGTCTCCCATATATATATTATATATATATATATATATATATATATATATATATATATATATATAATATAATATAATATAATATAATATAATATAATATATTTTTTTAAAGATATAAATATATAGATAAATAATATAGATTTATATAGGTATTTATATGTAGTATAAATATATAGGTATTTATATGTAGTATGTAGGTTAAATGTTTGCCTCCAGAATTTTACAATTAGCTGGCCAAAGGAGCCACATGCATCCATGCCACTCAAAAATTGTTGCGCCATGCTTGCAACACTAAAACAAAAACAAAGTTCAGTTACTAGAAATGTTAACTTTAAGCTAATAAAATGTGGAAATTATATTAGAAAACTGATTTAAAAATCTTACGATGATGCAGAAAGTATGATATTATATTATATTGAATTTGTTGCAGGTCACTTAAATAAGCGACATAAATATTGGGCACCCCACAGTTTGCCACCCTGTCCCCAATTTTTTCCTTAGTGGCAAGCAATTCCTCTTCATTTTGGCATCTTTTGAGCTGAAAATACATTCATTCATTCATTTTCTACCGCTTTGTCCCGTTAGGGGTCGCGGGTGACAACAGACATTATCACAAGTGCAATAATGTCCATATTCAATAGAAAACATACCTAAAAAACTCTCTTCTCGGACCTCCGTAGTCCTCGGCCTCTTCTCCTACAAATTCAATTGTAGGTGTTTTGTCCCATGCAAAGTAAGTTTTCCCCAATGCCATGCAGGCACTCTGCAAGACATTTTTCCTTCTGGCAATCATTGCCACTGAGCTTGCATCAGTATTGTTCTGTCTAAAGGTCTGGATGACTTTTTCCAGGGTCACATTTTCCTGAAATAAGATTAATTACTTTATGATGTACATTACATTCACAATTAATGGTGAACTAGTACAGTAAATCTTCTGTAACTCTATACCTCTGGATCACTCCTGGGTGGTGACGACAGCAGAATCTCCTCATTGTCCGAGCCTTCGGAGCCCGAGTATATGTAGATGTTATAACTATTAAATACAATAAAAATAAACAATGGAAATTATTAGAAGTGTTGATAATGAACCACCTTATTGCACAAGAAAGACAATTTATACATGCCATTTAATGACTTGCAGTTTGAGAAAACTTGTCTGGTGGATGCCTGGGGAGTATTTGTATTTTGAGGGACGTCAGTTGTATTTTCCTCACTGTAATGCAAATTATTGTTATTATTATTATTTATTATTATTATATTTATATTTTTAAACAACCCAAATGTCTAAATCTTTAAATAAACTCAACCATTTAAAGTACAAACCTTGTTGTTGGTTCTGAAAGATCGGTGGCTCCCCCCTCACTGGATGAGCTCATCTGAAATAAAGGGAACATAGCCTATATTACCGCTGCAAAGTTTCTAACAATCAGGCAAAATTAGAATCACCTATATTGATAGTAAATAGCAGTGGTTGTCTAAAAATATAGAATTATATAAATTAGGTGACAAAAGTACTTTTCCAGTATTTTCCTCAGTATTGGTAGGAATAATGTTTTGCATACCTTTGGCGCAGATATAAAGCTGAACGACCCAGGGCGTCTGTTTGGTGAATCTCCTTTGGGATGGATTCATGCACTACAATGACAGCTCGTTGCCGATTCACTCGACACAGTTCGAAATCGTTGGGCACATTCTCCACGGAAATCCGTAAAGCCTGTCTGAATTCATCTGTGTTTAAATGTAGGGGAACCACTACCCGACAGGAAGGAGTGGCATCTGTCAATAGATTTGAGTAATAGCATTGTCTTTAACAAGTTAAAAAATAAATGTATAATCAAAATGTTACAACCAATTTAAAGCAATTCTAATTCAAACTGTTTCAATAAAAAAATACCTCTATGAGACCTGTAATGGGTCAGCCCACTTCTTTAGACAGAGACACCTTAAAGGTTTTCTGACGAACCCTGGTGCCTCTCCCTCCTCTGTCTCGGGTGGTCTTCATTTTCTTGCCTGAACCTTTGAAACCTGTCCAACATAGAAGTTGTTGACTTAAATACAAGACTACAGGTCTAATCCAAAGTTCTTTGTTCAAACCAGTCCAAAAAGCTTTAGCAGTATTATTAGAAAAAGCAAAATACAAAAAATGGGAGTAAAACAGTATAGTTAAACTTTATAAAAAAAAATTTAAAAGGGAAAGCAGCACATTATAGTGGAGAAGGTAATTGCAAATATAAGAAACACCAGTGACAATGTTTATAATATCTGGCACTAAAATATTTAAGCAAGTTTTACTGACTGCAAGCTTGGTTTTATGCTATGATAATGTATGGAACTTTGTTCATAATATAATAGTCTAAACTCAGACACTTTTTTATGAACCTTCTGTAAATCCTCAGAAGGACACCTACTGGTAGGAGCGGGAACTACCTTTGTTGAAACCAGTGGTTGAAACACGTGACCATGACCACACAATGGGCCTTGGGCTACCAACTCAAATTAAGGTGCATTAAAGCAATTAAGCTAACTTGTGTTTTTGGGTGGATTTTAAACTCAC